>CAJQZP010001671.1:0-17231 GCA_907164705.1 Parnassius apollo | reverse complement strand
CATTGGAAATAGTATAATATATCATCACCCTTATTTTTTATAACTAGCGAATTTGCTGGCCTGTATGCTGTAAAAGCTAAAAAGGCTAACAACATTAACGTCACAAAAAATAGAGCGATAGTTACTATCTGATAAGGAATAATAAATATGGGTATGCAGTAGTAGCGACGTAAGATTATTCACTACTCTATATTATCCGGTGGGTATCGTAAGAAGCGATAGTGGGAAATTAAACAGGAAATGGGCGTGGCGTCATTATGAATATAAAAACTGCGGTTGACAACCTCGCCTGCGCCCTCCTTTCTGCTGCGCCCTCCTTTCTGCCAAGGAGGGTCGCGTTCGTATACGGCTTAGAGATTTCTAGTTAGACCGTTAAGCCAGTCACTAAAAGGTGGGGTTTAGTGGGTAAAAGTCACATAACCACGCAGCCGGCTGCGTGGTATGCTATGAGCATTCTCCACCTCCCTCCCTGTTTTCCGGAGGGTTGCCCATATTTGCTTCGGGTGCAAAAAAAAACCTCGCCTGCCGAGCGCTAAAAAACAATTTATATATTCTTGATGGTCTTCTTAAATATTTTAATCACGCAACCTCTAATTAATTTTCTTTTACTAATTGAGTACTAACATTCGCTAATAATTAATGTGAATATTTTTGAGTTATTTAATATTTACTCAAGATATTTCATTACAAGTAAAATCTGCAGTTTATTAAGACTGCACATATAATAACCATATTAAAAATGCCATCAGGCAAGACCAAACCGCGTTAAAGTTCTCGCAAAGGCGGCTCCATAAATCTCATTCGATATATGGAGGTTCATCATTATTGCTGACAAATTTCCTTACGTGCTACAATATGAATTATTCAAAAGAATTTATAAGCTCAGCTCTTTTATAAATAGTGTGAAGTTTAACAAGTAAGTCAACCAACGTTTTTCTCACACGTTTTTTTTTAGATTTTAATTGAGATTTTGTTTTTATCTAATAAGAACAAAATTATCAGACACATCTGTTAAGAAAACGTATGAACGTATTCAAATAAACTCGCACATAGAAATGATTTATATATATATTACACACGTAATATGAAAATGAGATTATTGAAGATTAAGATTTCGACACATTCTCTATTCACATGTTACGCAAACTTTATCAAAATCTACATGTGACAATATATTGGAGGTTCTTGAAATCTATTACAAAAATAATAAAGTCAATAGCTGCAAACGATAATGGACAATCACACTTAAATAGATATTTGTCCACAAACAATGCAACAACTATTTTTGCTGTAAAACCAGAGTATCCAACATAGCCTGACGTATTAATACACTGCAGTGGCAATTAGCCGGTCAATCAGCTTGAAGAACCGTTTAAACAAGATATACCCTACTTATATTCTTTCTGTATCCTGTAGACAGTTTAAAAACATAAGTAACACAAGAACCAACATCCATACCCGAAATAATTATTTGTAGGCCATAAATATCTATATGTTACTTGTTCTGTGTGGGATTCGAACCCACTGCCCTTTGACATGAAAATTGCAGAAGTTTTGATTTGAAACCCTCGGTACTAGAATTACGTTTTTATTACTGATTCAGTTTAATTTCGACATAATATTTCTTTTAAAAAAAAAAAATTTCATAAGTGGAAAGCTCCTTCAAGGAATTCATGGATTCCAGTTCGAAGCATTTCAGAGGAATTCACAGAGGAAGTATTAATGAAATTCCATCTACATGGAAAAATATACCTATCGATTTAATAAAAATACACGTCTAAGTTTAACGTTTCTTATCCTTACCTTATTTCAAGTTGTATAAACTATAATTTTATATTTTCTATTTTAGTCTTTGAATTAATGGAATCTTTTGCAAATGTGAGTCTTTGTGTAGCAACAAATCACTACGTCACTATTATCTCTTTCATTCATGTCCGCATAATCCAGCTGTTTCCATGCTAGTTTCGAGAAATTAAGTTCTTCTAGTCTGAGAGCATTTAGTAGCTATGTGACTGATAGCTGCGTAAGCCTAGCAAAAAAATACGAACGCAGATATACAACTGCATAATTTACAGTATTTGGACCGACATCAACACGAAGTGAAGTGCATGCTCGAAAATTGGCCATAATAGGACTAGGATAAGTTGTGGTTCCACTATTCAAATCATATTTATATAAATTGAATGCCAATAGTATATAAATTGAAATGCCAGTGCTTATTGTAACACTTCCCCCCTCTCATAGTAATAAATATATTAGATTAAATATAATTAATTCCCCTTTATAATAAAAATTATATATATAGGTGACTAGGATTAATAAAATATGTTTTAATATTTCTAAATGATCTTTCTAAATGTTTAATAATAGGCCGTTTGTAATATTTTAGCGTGATCGACTTGGTTAGGACCCTTATTTACGTTGTGTTTGTTTAGTAACTTAGTTTTTTTAGGTGTCTTTTGGAAGAATGAATATTTGCTAGAGCAATTGAAAGCTGTTGGTAGTGCCTTATAAGCTAAGTGAACCCCGTTCACGAAGAGAGGTTTCGAGAAAGGTTAAGATATAAAACGTCCCAATTCCACTTGTATCAGGTTTACATTATTAATTTCATATATTTTATCCCTTCCCACTCGGAAAAGGCTCAAAATATATTTATACAAAATACCCGATACAAGGGCTTCGCTCTCCTACATTTATTAAAAAAATATAGGGGGAGGCATACGGCCCCACACACGCCGTGCACGGTGAGCGCCAACCATTTTGATGCACTCCCCCCCGAAGGGAACGCTAATTCGGGAACTGGACCGTAGTCCACAGCTAAATAACTGGCGAACCAGTAAAAGAGGCTTGGCCCATTGTTAGTGCGTAAGCACAAACATCGACCGAAGTCGCGAATGTCAATGCGTGTAAACGCCAAACAGAATACGAACGAATCCAGCCACAGTGAATGTACGTCACACGGTTTAGGCAAATAGGCACACTGGCCGTAAACCCTCCGTGAGCGCCACCACCTGCCAGACCGCCGCTCCTGCAGACTTGATGTAAGTGTATGGCATCACCACCAATTGCATGATCAGCACGGCTACTAGCCGCAGAGCGTGTCATGAGTCTACCGCTCACCTCAAGGGAATGGGGTCCCACGTTGTGCGGCTTTCGGCCGCAGCCTTGAGAGTCTCCTCAGATCCTCCCGCCAGCTACCACCCGCATGAGGTCGACACATATGCTCCACCAACCAATACAACGGCAGATATAGCCAAAAGGCAGTTATAAGATAAGAGTAATAATTCGCCATCAGAAAGGGTTTGTGTCACTGACGTTGAGTGAATGCATTTTCGATCATGTTTGTCTCACCCACCGACAAGTTGCCTTCAATCATTCAAAGGTGGGAAAGTTACAGAGATATAATATTACGTTGTTATATAAAACATCGTGGAGGGCAGACAGTCTGCAGCCCCGTAATGAAGGGACCCGACTTGGGCAAAGCTACTCAGGCGTGAGTCAATCCAAGACGCAGAGAGCGCCATTGAGAATAGCGTCCCACCAAACAACCATCGCAGAGACGCAATGCTGCAGAACGCAACAAGCATCAATACGACTATCGTCGAATTCACACCATTCCAAGGTCCCTCATACATCCCAGCAGACATCACCACCCGTATAACTCCATTGAGTACCAGAACCACAAGAGTGCCTCGAATCAGGTGCAGCACACCCGCAGATCCATCACAAGACGCAATACCGCAAGGAGCAGTAAGCATCAATGCAACTATCATACGGATGGCGCCCCCTCACAACACACCCACATGACCCCTATCGATTTTGGTAACAAAGTTTTTATTGTTGTTATATAAAAAATATCACCAACGTATCATAGTAGTACGCTACTAAGACGCCAATGAACAAAACTCCACGTATCATAGCGCTGATGCACTAAGACATGAAGTTGAGTATGCCTGTTACACTTAAAAGTTCTACCAAACACACTCATCATCCCAATCCGAAAGATAGGCGATGCATCGCTATGCGCTACTACGCCGCCCACAAACGGTATGGGTGTGCGATGTCCACTGGAAAGCCGTATTGCTACAATAAACCCGCTTACCACCGGCACTAAGATGATATGTCTAGGACACATCGGTTAGCGAGTCCAAGTTTACCTCGGACCAATTGCTCGTAAAGCAGCACACACGCCACCATAATATTCCTTTTCAAGTCCCTAATAAGGACTAGTCATTTTGCTACAGTACTAGGAGCAGTCGGTCACCCGACCACCCCATACAATGCTTATGCATCAAGGAGACCTTCAATAATAATGCTTTTGTATCATAGACCTTACTTTCATAAGTCATTCATATATAGGATGCGAACCCACTACCCTACTATTGTAATTCATATTAATCATAGAGACCTATAGTATTGGTTTTGTATCATAGACCTTACTTCCATAAGTCATTCATATATAGGGTTCGAACCCACAACCCTACTATTGTAATGCAAATTCATCATGGAGACCTTCTATAGTATTGCTTTTGTGTCATAGACCTTACTTACATAAGTCAATCATATATAGGATGCGAACCCACTACCCTACTATTGTAATGCATATTAATCATAGAGACCTTCTATAGTATTGCTTTTGTATCATAGACCTTACTTTCATAAGTCATTAATTATATAGGGTTCGAACCCACGACCCTACCATTGTAATGCATATTCATCATGGAGACCTTCTATAGTATTGCTTTTGTATCATAGACCTTACTATCATCATCATCATCATCATTACAGCCCTTCACAAGTCCACTGCTGAACATAGGCCTCCCCCAAGTAATGCCACAAAGCACGGTCCTGAGCCACCTGCATCCATCGACTTCCTGCATGTCTTACCAGGTCGTCACTCCATCTAGTGGGGGGTCGCCCTACACTACGCCTACCGGTACGAGGCTGCCACTCGAGAACCTTTCTTCCCCATCGGTTATCGGTTCTTCGAGCTATATGGCCGGCCCATTGCCACTTCAGCTTACTAATCCGTTGGGCTATGTCGGTCACTCTGGTTTTACTGCGGATATCCTCATTTCTGAGTCTATCACGCAGAGAAACTCCGAGCATAGCCCTCTCCATAGCTCGCTGAGCGACCTTAAGCGTCCTCATACGGCCAGCAGTGAAGGACCACGTCTCAGATCCGTAAGTCATCACTGGCAACACGCACTGGTTGTACAATCTAGTTTTTAGAGATTTAGGTATACCTGACGAAAAGATATGCCGTAATTTCCCGAACGCTGCCCAGCCGAGTTGAATCCGTCGATTGACCTCTCGGTCGAAGTTGGACTTACCTAGTCGGACTATTTGTCCCAGGTAAACGTATTCGTCAACAACTTCGAGCATAGTGCTCCCAACAACTACCGGCATAGGTGTGACATGGACATTGAACATGATCTTTGTTTTGTCCATGTTCATCTTAAGACCTATCCGTTGGGTGGCACTATTGAGGTCATTGAGCATAGTGCTTAAGTCCTCTAGCGATTCTGCCATAAGGACTATATCGTCGGCAAATCGAAGGTGAGTGATGTACTCGCCATTGATGTCAATACCGTATCCTTTCCAGTCCAGTAGCTTGAAAACGTCTTCCAATGCAGCGGTGAAGAGTTTCGGGGATATAACGTCACCCTGTCTTACACCTCTCTGCAGTTGGATAGGTTTCGAGCTCTGGTTCTGTACTCGGATAGCCATCGTAGCCCTACTGTACAAACACTTCAGCACTTCGATATACCGACAGTCAACTTGGCACCGCTGAAGGGACTGTAGCACCGCCCAAATTTCGACGGAATCAAAGGCTTTCTCATAGTCCACATACGCCAGGCAAAGTGGCAGATTGTACTCTTCAGTCTTCTGTACAATCTGCCGCAGGGTATGTATGTGGTCTATGGTACTGAAGCCTTTTCGGAAACCGGCTTGTTCGGGAGGCTGGAAGTCGTCAAGTCTGCGTGCGAGACGATTCGTAATGACTCTCGAAAACAGCACGTAGACGCGGCTCAGAAGGGAAATCGGTCTATAGTTCTTTAAGAGAGCGTTGTCGCCTTTCTTAAAGAACAAGACCACCGCACTTCTGCTCCACGCCTCTGGAGTAGTGCCACCATGGAGGACGGAATTGAAGAGCTTCTGAAGGACTTCAAGTACCGATGTTCCACCCGCTTTCAGAAGCTCCGCTGTAATTCCATCCTCGCCTGGGGCCCTGCCGTTTTTAAGGTGCTGGAGAGCCATTCTAATCTCGCTTAGACTGACGTCCGGGATATCATCGGAATAGTGTCGGATAAGACTTGCTCTTGGATCGTTACTCACACTTGCGTGTGGCTCCAACGATGATGTGTACAGCTGCCCATAGAACCTCTCAATCTCACTCAAAATCTCAGGTGTCCCGGAAACGATGTTGCCACACTCAGTCTTCAGCTGACAGACTTCATTCTGGCAGACAGATCTCTGGCAAAGACTTTGGAGCCCTGGTTCCGCTCGATCGCTTCTTTAATACGAGAAGTATTAAAGTTGCGTAAGTCTCGCCGTATGCCTTTGGAGAGCTGTCTGTTCAGTTGCCTGTATGCTGTCAAATCTGTTGACGATTGCAGCCTCATCTCCCGTCTAACAGCCATGAGATTAAGAGTGTGATCGGAGAGTTTTTGTGTTCTTCTGCGGCGGGTCTTACAGAACTTAGCTCCGACCGCATGGACAGTTTCCACGAGCTTGTCGTTCATATCGTCCACTGCATTGCAATCTTCTAGGCACTGGAAGCGGTTACGTAACTCGAGCTGAAAGGTTTCGGGATTCTGGATTAGAGCACGAGGGGGACGGAGCGTTGACTTCATTAGACGAGACCTCTCCAACTTAACGTTTAGGTTCAGTGTGCCTCTAACCATTCGGTGATCGCTGCCAGTTTTCACCCTTGCGATCACTGAGACATCACTGAACAGTTGGCGTCTGGTCGTCATAATGAAGTCAATCTCATTTTTTGTCGAACCGTCGGGGCTCGACCAGGTCCACTTCCTGTGGGGCCGCTTCTGGAAGAAAGAGTTCATCATAAAGAGTCCCTCTTTCTCCATAAAGTCGGCCAGCTGCTGGCCCCTTCGGTTCCGTTGCCCTACTCCAAATTTCCCTACCTTCAGCTCACCGCTTTCTCTTGTGCCCAGTTTTGCGTTGAAGTCTCCCATCAACACCGTGTAGTAGGTTTTGGAGGAATGTATGGCTCTGGAAATATCCTCATACATTTCCTCCACCTCCTCATCGGGATGTGCCGAGGTTGGTGCGTAAACCTGAATGACCTTCAGCGAATACCGTTTGGTGATTCTGAGTATCAGGTACGCGACCCTCGTCGACACACTCCCAATCTTTACAACGTTGTTGACGAGAGATTTGTGGACGATAAATCCGACACCTCCTTGGGACAGATGGTCGCCCTCCCGGTGATAGAACAAGTTGCCGGACTCGAGGATTGCCGTGTCCTCCCCCTCTCTTCGGACCTCGGATAATCCAATAATATGCCAGCGCAACTTGTCTACCTCTTCTTCCAGCTCCAGTATCTTCTCGTCAGTCCTCAGGGTGCGTGCGTTATATGTTGCCAGGTCGAGTCGTCGTAGGTGGCAACCGAACCTCCACCGGAGATTCTTAGCACCCCCTGCCCCGCCGTTACCATGGTCGCCACCGTAGCCAGGAATAGCGGGGCCGCCGGGGACTGGGGGCCGTCTGTTTGTGTATTTATTCATTGGGGGGTATTTGCCATAGTTGCCACGCTTGGCGAGCGGGTTGGCAACCGCAGTTTTTTATTACGTCACAGTTGTCATCAGGAAGACGCTGCTGCCCATCTCCTGCCTGTCTCCCTCTGTCGCCTCTTACGACACCCACGGGAAGATATGGGGTAGTGGATATTCTTAACCGCCACTACACGGCTTCCTTATATACCTTACTATCATAAGTCCCTAATATAGGACTAGTCATTGTGCTACAGTACTTCAGGCAGTCGGGCTCCCGACCACCCCATATATATGTACAACTGCAGGTATGTATCTCCGGCAGCTCCTCTATACAAGACATCTATACATGAACTCCTTCCACAACTTAGGAAATTTCTTTTATACACGAACTCCTTCCACAACTTAGGAAATTTCTTTTATACACGAACTCCTTCAACAACTTAGGAAAATTTTCTTTTATACATGAACTCCTTCCACGACTTAGACAATTTTTAACAAATTTTCTAATTATCTTATAAATGTTATTTATCTTTATTTTTATAATATTTTCGACTTGTATTTCTATTAATGATCTTATTTTAAATATTTTTTTCAAGTTTTTAATAAATTTATTTATTATGGAAGACAATATTTTGCCTTTAATTTACTACGTTATTGGTCTAATGTCTGAAATGTATTTATATTAACTTTATGGTTATTAATGTAATTTTATTGTTTAATATATATATTTTAAGACTATTTTTGACGCCCCTTTATATTGAATTTAGTTATTAATAATAATATTGGGCCGTCACATTATCAAGTAAATATCAGTGTTAATCAGGGTTACGAAATATTTAGATTTTAGTTGTTTAATTCAAAAATATAAGGTGAGAGGTGCTGATGATACCAGGCGCTTTGCTGCAACAGAAAAAATAATTGTGGAAATATCGTTTTAAATTTAAAAGGGTCATATTGTTACCTGTAAGCTCAGGAAGGTCACGTCATTTTCAACAAAACAATATGACTACATACAATGTGAAAGGTTTAGGAATGATAATACATTACAATAAATGATATATGACCTTAAAATAAATTTGTAAGTACGATACACCCGTTACCTACTGTAAGTTAATTGTACTATGCCTGTAACCTTCGCGCAAGTGCAAGCAATAAGTTGACAAAGTTTAAGCGCAATCTAATAGACGGTATGTCAGCAAATAAAATGTGAACACACATTAATTTTTATATAAGTTGCTAGTGATTTGCTCCGGCTTCACACGGGTTATATCTGGATTCTATATCAGCGCCACATACCGAGTGCAACTATGCCTATAACTTATGCGGCAGTGCAAGCAATATGTTGACAAAGTTTTACCGAAATCTGATGAACGGTATGGCAGCACACAAAATACAATTAAACATAATTTTTTACAAATATTAATTTTTATATATTAGACGATGAGTGATCCATCAGGATATACTAAAAAGCATCCCGCACGATAGAGAAACCATAAAATATTAAATCACGTTCAATTTTCGTTTGACTCGGTGTATTGCTTTACCGGTTTCATCACAATTGTAATTATTTATTGTTTATTTATTTGATAATAATTTTACAATATTTAGATTGGTATTTTGCAGTATAAACATAAGCTGTGCTTTTGTGCTCGTTTGTCACCCTGATTTGTGCTCGTTTGTCAACATGATTCTATAAAAAAAAGCTATACAGCTTTACCGTATACCGATGCCATCAACATACATAGCGTGATAATTATTATGCCTAATAATTATGTCATACATCTTATTGTTGTGATGTACTCGTACGCATTGAACCGCGCTCCCCGTTACAGTCAATAAACCGGTTTGCTCTCGGTGGCGTTATTTGCCTACCTGGCTTGACGCGTCGAGTTCGCATATACAGGCTGTTCAAATAATTTGATACTAATTAATGATATTAAAGATAAACTTATTTTATATTATTAATTATTATTGTAAGTGTAACATTAGTTTTATAGTAATAATGTGTAGCTTATAATATATTATTTTTATTTTACAATAATTATTATAAGTTACTTAAGAAGTAATTCTTTAATGTATTTTTGATGTTGCGTTGATTAATTTGTTTTTTTAGTTGTGATGGAAGTTTGTTTATGATATCGGGAATCATGTATTCTGATGTTCGTTTTCCATACAGATTTATATATTTTGGTAATGCTAAGATAGGTTCTTTGACTGTCGTGTGTTAAAATTATATTGTATTGGAATTTGTATATTTTTATTAAAGTAATTTTCAATAAGTAATATATACTTTACTTTATTACGTAAAGGTAATATTTTACAGAATTCAAAGATATTATTATGTTGTTGGTCTTTAAATTTGTTTGTAACACTTTTTGGTACTAGAGTTTTCAAAATACGGAGTTGTAAGGTGTAAATTCGGTCTAGGTGTGTTTTATTGGTCCTACCATAGCTAGAAAGACCATACGATATTATAGATTCCGCTAATGAGATATATAATTGTATTCTTATATCGTATGGTATTTTGTATTTTGTTAATATGAATTTGGCCAGATCCATATTTACAAGAAAATATAATATAGCATATATATAGTATAGCAAGAATAGACATGTTGCAATATTTCCAAAAGTCTATCGTCACCCAGCAACTTTCACCCAACATCTGTACATTTCAGTGTATATCTGCCTATCTGCCAAACTACGCACAATAGAGTTGTTACACAAGTCAACTCTGGACATAAATGATGCTATCCTCTTTCGATAGATAGCATTAAAAGAGTCAACCCGGGTTTTCACGTACATTTCAGAGGCGCTACGATAAATAATAGCGATTAAATCCCATTAGAAGTCTAAAAATATTATTATAAGTCACCCGTATACTATCATGTGTTTTCTTGGTATAGTCTACCCAGAGTTGACACGTGTAAAATGATTGGCAGAAAGATCTAAACAGCGTAATTTTCACGTGCGGCGACGCCTTGCAGAATTTTCGCGCAATTATATTGCCTACTACACACAGAGATCTACGTTGAAGTTCCACATCCGTGTCACCTTTTAAGTCTGAAGTAACAATATGGCCAAGATACTTGAACTTGTCTACTATCTTAATAAATTTTCCATTAAGACGAATCTCGGGCACGCTCTGAGGTAACTTCCCCGATCTGAAAATCATTATTTCTGTCTTTTTGGAGTTGTAAGTCAAATTTTGTTCTTCCGCGTATCTTACACAGATTTCAATTAATTTTTTCAAGCCTTTAATCGAGGGACTGAGCAGCACCATATCGTCAGCATAGCTCAGGATGTTAACATATCTGTCGTCTAGTCTGAGCCCTACCGGGGATCTGCTCAGCTCCACGATTAAATCATTCATATAAGTATTGAAAACATAAGGTGAGGTAACACCTCCCTGTCTCACGCCACAAGAAAGATTATATCAATCCGATATTTCACCACGCCACCTAACGTTGTTGGTCTGATTACCGTACCAGAACGCTAGGAGATCAAGAACCTCAGCCGGGACACCTTTGCTAGTGTCACGGAGCTTTTTTCACAGTATTTCATGACTAATTATATCAAAGGCACGACTTAAATCAAGAAAACAAGCGCATACAGTAGTATTCCGCTGTTTATAATAACTTATAACTTGCTTTAGAGAAAATATAGTCATATCTGTTGATACATTCGGACGAAAACCAAACTGCACATCATCGTAATTTATGGACTTCAAGTATAACTGTAATACTCGTTCAAATACCTTGGCCACTATAGTGGCCAAAGAAATAGGCCTATAGTATACCGAGCTCGAGATATCCCCGGTTTTATTTTTCATAATAGGAACAACCACCGTACGAATAAGTTCCTCAGGTAAATAACAATGTCTGACACAGAGATTGAAAAAATGCGCTAACACCTCACAGATATGCTGGCCCGCATATAACAGATGCTCTATGCTAAGACCGTCATGACCCGGAGACTTACCCCGCTTCATGTTAGTCAAAAGTGACTCTAACTCTTTCGGCGTAATTGTTACATGGTGAGTTTCAGATCCCTGACATGTCCTAGCCTTATAATTATAATTATATTTATTTTGTACAAGATTAAACTGATTTCTAAATAAATTTGCTATATATTTTTACTTTTTTTCCATCTACACTTAACGGCAAATATTTTTTAAGTTCTAACTTTTTTATTTCTCTCCAAAATTCATTAAAGTTACCACCATTTCGATGTCGGGCCAACACTTCCATTTTTATTTTGTCGTGATTATTTTGAACATACTTAAGCGCAGCCTTAAACTCTCTACGCGAGGCAGCCATATTTTCGTAAAAATAGTCCGAAGATGGCCTACCATATTCATTCCACATTAAAAAACTTTCTCTGGCCTTGACATGGGTATGCCTGACGTGAAAATTCCACCCCACAATCCTTTGCCCTTTTCTTATATCATTCATATAAAAGCTACGCTCAGCTGCTACTTGCAACACACTTACAATGTCACAATATAAATCGTCAATATATTTACAATGACACAATTTTTCACACGAATGTTTTACATACATACATTCCGTGTTTACATTTTTATAATTACTCATTATATCATAAAGATTTTCATCACAGATTTTTGAATACATTTTTCTTTGTTCAAGCTCCCTATGCCCCCCATAAAACCTTTGCATTACTTTTTAGGTTCGACTCATAGTGAATTTCTTTAACTGTAATAAAAGTAAGGTTACAATTAACAACTAGAGGTACATGGTCCGACCAAAATGAGTCATACTTCACATATAGATCGGTTACCATCTTGGCTGCAGCAGCAGTTCCTTCCTCTGTGGTGCCCATTGGAGGCAAATCTCAGCCATGGTTTGGTCGCTCCTGTAAAATAGCATCATGCTATAAGCAGGAGTGCTACCGAGCCTGGGCTGACGCATCAGCGTCGAGGGATGTAAACACCAGCGCTCTAAAAAAGAAGTATAATTCCGCCTCTAGGTCCTTCAAAAGAGTCATTGCCAAGGCAAAGTCAGAGCACATAGGCAGAATTGGCGAGAGACTAGTTCGTCTTCCTTCTGCAACCCGTGCATTCTGGTCTCTTGCCAAGGCTGTCCAGGGGAATTTCTGTCAGCCATCTCTTCCATCTCTGCACAGGGAGGACGACTCACTGGCCCACACCGCAAAGGAGAAAGCCGATCTTCTAGGCTCTTTCTTTGCGTCTAACTCGACTCTCGATGACGGGGGGAGTACGCCGCCGACCATCCCGCGGTGTGAGTGCTCCATGCCGGAAGTGCAGTTCACTCAGCGCTTGGTTCGCAAAGCACTCCTCTCCCTGGACATCTATAAGTCGAGTGGGCCTGATGGAATCCCCCCCAATTGTGCTGAGGACGTGTGCTCCAGAGTTGGCACCGGTTTTAACGCGTCTTTTCCGGTACTCCTACTCCCTAGGCGTAGTCCCAAAATCATGGAAGACGGCTTTCGTCCACCCGATCCCTAAAAAAAGGCGACCGCACAGACCCGTCCAACTACCGGCCTATCGCCATCACCTCCTTGTTCTCCAAAACAATGGAGTCCATTGTAAACTGCCAGCTCATGAGGTACCTTGAGGATCACCAGCTGATTAGTGACCGCCAATACGGTTTTCGCCGTGGTAGGTCAGCTGGTGATCTTCTGGTCTACCTAACTCACAGATGGGCGGAGGCAGTAGAGTCCAAGGGGGAGGCATTGGCCGTTAGTTTGGACATTGCGAAGGCCTTCGATCGGGTTTGGCACAAAGCGCTTCTTTCGAAGCTCCCTTCCTATGGGCTTCCCGAGAAATTGTGCGATTGGATCACCAGTTTTCTTGCAGATCGGAGCATCAAGGTCGTTGTAGACGGTGCAAGCTCCGATTGCAAGCTTATTAATGCTGGTGTTCCACAGGGCTGCGTGCTATCGCCAACGCTGTTTCTTCTGCATATCAATGATATGTTGCAAACCCGTAGCATTCATTGCTATGCAGATGACAGCACTGGTGATGCTCTTTACACCGGCCGAGCCAATATTTCTCGGGAAAACGTCTCTGAGTGCCGGGACAAACTTGTGTCTGAAGTCGAGTCTCTGCTGGACAGAGTCTCGGATTGGGGGCGACTAAATCTAGTCCAGTTTAACCCCCAGAAGACACAAGTTTGCGCGTTAACCGCTAAACAGAACCCCTTTGTCGTATCCCCTCAGTTTCAAGGCACTCCCCCTTGTTGCCTCAGCCAGTATCGGAATCCTCGGCGTCGACATATCGAGTGACGTGCAGTTTCGTGGTCACTTGGAAGGGAAGGCCAAATTGGCCTCTAAAAAGCTTGGCGTGCTCAGCAGAGCGGGACAGTATTTCATGCCGGCACACCGCCTGCAACTTTACAAGGCGCAGGTTCGGCCGCTCATGGAATACTGTTCCCATCTCTGGGCTGGGGCGCCCCAGTACCAGCTCCTTCCACTTGACCGCATCCAGCGCAGAGCGGCTCGAATCGTCGACGACCGAGTGCTTTCCGATCGGCTCGATTCACTGGCGCTGCGAAGAGATGTTGCATCTCTTTGCGTATTTTATCGCATCTATCACGGGGAGTGCTCTGAGGAATTGTTCGGATTAATCCCAGCCGCCAAATTTCGTGAACGCACTACACGGCAAACGTCCCGATACCATCCACACCATCTGGATGCTTGGCGGTCCACCACTGTACGTTTCAAAAGGAGTTTTTTTCCGCGTACAACCTCTCTGTGGAATAATTTACCACCGGTGATTTTTCCGGACCGATACGACCTGGGGACCTTCAAGAAAAGAGCTTACTCCTTTCTAAAGGGCCGGCAACGCACCTGCAATTCCCCTGGTGTTGCGGTTGATCATGGGCGGCGGTAGTCACTTAACATCAGGTGAGCCACATGCTCGTTTGCCCCCTCTTCTATAAAAAAAAAAAAAAAAAAAAAAAAAAAAAAGCAATACAGTGATCAAGCCACCGACATGTGCCGTGTGCCTCACTCACAAATGTGTATGTGTTATAATCGAGTCTCTCTAAATCTATGCATGTTAATGACTGCTCACCAAAATAGTCCACCAGCTCCTTACCAAAAAGAGTACCCGGATGCGCGTTAAAATCACCTAAGATCAAAACGCATTCAACCTCAGCACTCTCAACCACTGTACTTATATTAGCAAGACACTGAATAAACTCTGATAGGTTATCCTCGCAATCAGTAGGCATATATACGCTAAATATAAGAAGGCTACGATCACCTTGATCTAATCGCATTGCCACTATCCGGTCATTATCACACTGCACGATTTCCGTTTTGGTAAATAGACTCGTACGCCATAGCAGCGCTGTCCCACCGTAGGGTCTCCCTCGCAACACACCTACTGACGTATCCACAGAGGATTTAGCATAGTAACTAAATTCCTGGTTAATTTGATTCAAGAAATCCAATTCATGTGGCATCAGCCATGTCTCTTGAAGAAAAATGACATCTGATATCTCACACAAATCACGAACGTGCTGTACAGACCTCTTAATTGATTTACAGTTAAACGAAACTAATCTTAATCTTAGGCTAATCTTAATCTTAAACTAATCTTATTATGCCTGAGTGTGTCAAGGCTTTGCTGTAGTCAATAAATACTACAAATATGTGTTTTTTTTCGTTTAGATGTTTGTATATACTATTAGTAAATGATGTAAACAGCTGTAATGTATTTTTATGAGGTTGAAATACATATTGTGTTTCTTGTAATATGTTGTTGTTGCCATACAATTCATAAATTTGCTTACAAATATATTTTTCAACAATTTTATTAATTGTGGGTAGAATAGTTATTGGCCTATAGTTTTCGTAATCTGATGATCCACCTTTTTTGTATACCTATCGGTCTAACAATACCGATTTTTAATTCATTGGGATAGGTACCCATCTTAATACTTGCATTAATGAGATTAGCAATTGCTATATTAATTAACTATAGGTATGATTTTTGGTTTCTCATCATGAGCTCAAAATAATGTAAGCATATTTAACATATTATTACTTTGTATAATCATTGATTACATAATAGGTAGTATCCTAATAGGTAGATATAAGTATTATATGTTTAGTAAGAAATACGACATGCGAGTATGTAATATTCTTAAAAACATTGTTAGAATTTTTTATATAATATAAAACGGCAATTTTACGGTTAACAACATTTATAAGGTACAATTTATGTCAGTTATGAATTAACTACTGCAACAATTAAAAACTTAAACAAAAATTTTGGGCCTTCAGACTTAGATATCAAATACATCTTTAAAATAAAAAATAACGATCTCATTTGAAACGATAACAACAAAGCGTCTAAGAGATCCATTATTATTTAGTGAGGATTATATGAACAGACGACTTAAGTCGTAAGCTTAAGTTTAGGTTGCATGAGATACATTATTATGTACACGACTGGCTTATGAATATAAAATGTATTTTAATGAATTAATCGATTATACAAAGTATAAAATAGATATAGGCTGTTTAGTTCATTTGTCTTTTGTCTATCAAGGGGTAAAAAAAAGAAAACGAATTTAAGTTTTTAGTAGCAATACGACTTATAAAAGTTAAAAATCATTTTATTAACAAACGACGCGTTATCGGCTATTGATATGAAATAGGGAAACGTTTGATGTAATTCAAAAGTTAATAAAAAGAACCTTGTCTCGATACGTCAATTTTTTCGGGAGTTATCGTGACCACATGCAAAATAAACATCCGGACTATGGACGTGATCCGAACGTCCACTTAATTTATTTTCCAAACCGTTTTGTTTTTCAAAGTAACAATCTAAAATGATTTTAGATAATACAAGAAATTTTTAGATAATACAAAATAATTAATTAGTCTTTTCTTGATATACGGCTACTCATATTATCGTTTAAGTGCAAAATGTTTATGATAGAGGCATTTAAGAACACGAAATTGCTTGACCTTGACGCGTCGATAGAAAAGAAGTACCTATCGAAGCTTCGCGTTAAAATAAAATAAAACCATTGTAGCATTATATAATATTACGATATAAAATAAATACATACATATGCTTATATCTAATAACACCATTGCATGCAAGCATACAATGGTTTTGTTTTATACACAAATGATTATATGTTAATGTATTTTTATATATTGATTAAAACTACTTTAACGGATTATATCGCGTTTAATTTTAATTATTTTTTTATTTTTAATTCCCGACGTTTCGGGTGCTTTCCAGCACCCATGGTCACGGGGGACTGAGATGACTGACGTCCCGATGTACCTTCAGCTTTTTCAATTATTGTTTATGGTCAGATCTATGCAAAATTAACTGACTGTGTCTTGAAGTCTTGCAGTGGTATGCTTGGGTTTAGTTTTAATTTTATTGATTATAGGATCCCAAGCAGGTGGTAGTACCCAGCCTACCTCTCTATTGAAATTAGGATGTTTTTTTAATTTCAATAGCCTCACGTATCATCCTTGGTA
>CAJQZP010001670.1:0-34657 GCA_907164705.1 Parnassius apollo | reverse complement strand
CGAATCGTTATTATTTATTACAGAATATAAACTCACGTACTGTTGCGCTATGGCCCATAAACTAACATTATTCCAGGGCTTTGGTGGCATGCTCCATAATTTTTGTTAAATTGTTAAAATTAATACGATAAAATTTAAACGCTCTTTGGAATGCGTAAGACACCTGTGTGAAAAGTCTGACGTGCTAGCGCTACAGGAGACATGGCTTCTACGTGATGACATAATGTTTCTGGGCGAGATACATCAAGACTTCAGCTATACTGGTAAGTCAGCAGTTGATACATCGTCCGGTATACTCACAGGCAGACCCTATGGTGGTGTGGCTCTCTTGTGGCGGAAAAACGCGTTTGATTGTGTCAGTGTGGTCGAATGTAGTAGTGTGCGTCTCACGACAATTAAAGTGTTCCATAGCGATCGAACGTACATAATATTCTCTGTGTATATGTCAACGGATTCAGTAGACAATTTAATAGAATTTACATCGTGTATGAGCGAGGTAAGTTATATTATTGAAAATGAATATTATGTCGACTCTGTATTTGCGTTGGTGACTTTAATTCGCATCCCAGTACATTATTTTGTAACGAACTGATAAATTTTTGCATGGATCAGCAGTTGATTTATGTTGATTTGGAGTTCCTCCCAGCGGGCAGCTATACTTACACTAGTGGTGCGCACGGTTGTCGGCGCTGGTTGGATCATTGCGTTGTAACTGAGGCCGCAAGGCGCTCAGTCATAGATGTCACTGTACTGTATGATACCTACTGGTCGGATCATGGTCCATTGCTGTGTGTTCCATTGCTTCAAGTGCAATATTAACTTATTGAGATCAAAGAATGTGGTAAGCTAGAAACTTATAACGAATTGTGTCACTCTAAATTAAAAGGCGTACATTTTCCACAAGAGTTTATGAATTGTTGTAATAATATATGTATTAATGATAATTACAAATTAATTTTAGATAATATGTACAGAAATATTGTTACTATTCTTAGAAAATCAGCTCAGGCCAGTTGTAATAACAAAAGGAATAAGAAATATGTTGTGGGGTGGAATAAACACGTTAGAGATGCCCACGGGGAGGCTCGACTTGCCTTTCAAACGTGGGTCTTATACGGTAAGCCATCTTCGGGTTATTATTATGATAAAATGTGTGAAACAAGACGGAATTTCAAGTCAAAGTTAAAATGGTGTCAAAATCACGCAGAGCAATTAAGAATGGATAAGATCGCATCAAGTCATTCGCAAAAGAAATTTAAAGAATTCTGGAAACTTACGAATAAAATTAATCCCAAGTCGAGCCTTCCCGCTAATATTCAGGGTCACAACCAGCCTGGAGACATAGCCAATCTATTTAAAGAGCATTTTAAAGTAGATTCACCGCGGGGTCCGTCATCGTGATTAATTGATGGTGGACGTTTTGCAGGTGGATCGTGAGTAAGGATCTCTGCCAAAGAAGTTTCTGAAGTAATAAGTTCTATAACACAAACCCGTGTCGTCCCGTAGGTCTCATGAAATGCGACTATGGGTAATATCGGAAATATATCATCGATAGATGGCGCTTAATTTAAAGTAAGTTGAAGTACAGCCTATAATATACGTCCCGATACTGGGCACAGGTCTCTTTTCATTATTTCTGAGGGGTTCAAGAGCTAGAAAATGTCCACCACGCTGTCATTCCTCGAAACATTATTTTTTATTATTTCTCAGAGATGCAGGTTTCCTCACGATGTTTTTCTTCACCCCCAACCATGTAGTAAATCAGCACGTAAATTTAAAATTAACAGTTTAGGGCGGGTTTCGAACCCGGTTTGTTCGCGTACTATGAATTTTCAGCGAGCGCTTAACCCTTGAGCTATCGTGCTAGATGGCGGCACAACAATGTTGTTAACGGGTAGACGTAAAATAAACATTTATCGCAACATACGGAGACCAACGAGAACTGCGATTGTCAATTCTCCCTATAACAGGGGTGGCGAACCTTTATGTATCATCGTGCTATTTTTTCTAAAAAAAAATGTTTAATTAGCTATTATACGTGCCGTATAATAATTTTGACTTCGTGATTATGCGTAAAATAGTAGTACCAAATACTATCGACTCAAAACTCTTTATTTACTACAAAAAATAAATAAAGACTTTTGAGTTGAGACATTTATTGTTATAATAACAATAAATGTTTAAATTATACGCGTAATTCAAATTAAAGTAACATTAGTGTGACTTCTATTGTTTTAGATTAGATAAAAAATAACTTATTGTGATGATATAAAAAACTGTGGCAATTAATTTAATCATTGAGATGGGACTTGTTTCCGAACTTGATAAAAGGATTGGAGGGTAGGAACTGGCGACGAACGGCGGAGGACCGAGTTCGCGACGAGTGGTGACAGAATAAATAATAGTACTACGTAGCGGTAATTCTTGTCAGACATTTGAAGTTTAAATGCGTATAGGTTTGCTTAAATATATTAAAACTGTGTATCTGATGAATGATGAACCTTATATATTTTAAATAGAAGCTATTATTCGTAGAACGTTAATTTTAGAAGTGCAAGTGTTAAGTGTTTAATAGTATACATTGTTTGGTGTTCTGAGTAATTCTGGAACAGTATTCTTAGATTATGCAATTATTTCAGTCTGTGGTCCCATTAAGTCCCATTAAGTTAATTGTGACAATTAGGCATTTCTACATCTCTGATATAAAGATCAGTAAAATTTATTTGTCTTAAAAGATGAAGACATTGAAAGATAATACTATATACTTATTTGAAACGAAGCGTTGTCGACAAGTATAGTCTATTACTTAGAGCGGCAACACATGCATCGGGCGACTTCCTAAGGTTGCTAGTTCGAGGCCGGAGTAGAAATGTAATTAGTCTTTTTATTGTTTTTCCCTTTTCTTTTTATAATTCGTATAATTTTATGATTAATTTTATGCTCTTATGTACAAAATAAAGTAACTAAAAGTAAGTTTTATGTTTCGTTGCTTGTAATTTTATTTTGCAGTTAATGTGTAGATTTAGATTTAGCTAAATATTAAGTGCTTACCTAATTTAGTGCTAAGATTAATGTAAATCATGCTTAAGAATTATCTAGTTGTTTGCTTTGTGGTGTCTTTATTGTAGCCTTACATGTTTCTTATATATATCTTACACATTCAAACATTTGTTTCTTGTCTTACCCGGACCCTGACCCCCGTGGCTTGAGTATTCCATGACATTATATTGGGGTTCCAAAATCCTAAATATAGTACAAATAAATCTTTAAATACAGTCGTGCCACCGAAATTAAATATAAAGCTATGCGTAAACGAACTATGCATTCCTTGGAGTAGGCGTGGACTTTTAAAGGGTTGTAATGATGATGACGATGATGAAACGAACTATATGTCATTAGCAATGGAAGTCCACGATGTAACTCAGAATAAGGTGAAATAGTGCTTAATGTTATAGGTGAGTGAGAGAACAGTAGAGGTAAATTATTTATTTAATGTTAGGATCACTCGCGTTCGTTCGTAATATAATACTTCGTAGTGAACTTTGTGGTCGGTGGCGTGCAAAAAGTATTGTGTCGCGTGCTATCGATGGCACGCGTGCCATTGGTTCGCCATCCCTG
Organism: Parnassius apollo; assembly: GCA_907164705.1. Classification (NCBI taxonomy): domain Eukaryota; kingdom Metazoa; phylum Arthropoda; class Insecta; order Lepidoptera; family Papilionidae; genus Parnassius; species Parnassius apollo. The sequence continues at coordinate 31,039 of CAJQZP010001670.1, read as the reverse complement.
CCCTGCAGCATGCCCATGTCCAGCTGTGGACGGTTGCATGATGATGGTGCTAAATGAATGCTATAAGAACTGGGCCTTTATGAATTCTATATCAAAATAAATGTTCTCAATTCGTAATTTAATGCGTTCATTGATGAAATTTCAAGTAAGACTTAAATTTTAGGTCGAGCCCGCTTTTATGTAGGACCAAGGATGAATTTAAATAAGCTTTCAACAACATTTCATTGAGAATTGTATAAATATTAATGCTTTGCGTATTGCAGGATAATGGTTATGGATTATCTAGGAGAGAAAAACTTTGAGAATAAACATCTAGATTTAATACCTATGTCTTCGATAATTTAATTAATTGTTTCCATTCAGCGTAATCTTGTTCCGTTTGTCTGTTTGCGCTAACATTAGACTTTCCGATCATTATTGACATCGCCATTAACTCTCTGTCAATCAAACTGGCCCCTTGTTGTTCGCAATGTACTTTTTTTTTAAATAAGTCACAATTTTTCCGATATTGTATGTATCGTATATTTCAGTAAGGAAAATATTTTTTATGAATGATGAAAAGAAGTGGCCTCCAAAACAGTATTTAAAGAAAGTATTCAATCCCATTCGGGTGAACTTTGTTTTATTAAAGTGTTTTTAGACTTTTACAAAAAAATTAAAAATTAATAAAATGTTATTTCCTAAAAAAAAACTAAAAATATATTTCCCTTTTTATTTTTAATTCAAAAACCGAATAATGCAATAAAAAGCAATAATATTATATATTACACTATCTTAGTTATCAGAGATAACAACGCATTTGTCATCTAGCCGGGCATCTAGCCGGGCTGCATTAACCAGTTATCCTTAGGTGGATTGAAGGTCGTTTGTCACTTCGGTTTTATAAAGAGTGTTCTGTAAAGATCTTATTAAAAAAAATCTATTTCAACATGTGTATATTTAAATCCCTTACAATATGCAATATGCCGTGTAGTGGCGGTTGAGAATATCCACTACCCCATATCTTCCCGTGGGTGTCGTAAAAGGCGACAGAGGGAGACAGGCAGGAGATGGGCAGCAGCATCTTCCTGATAACAACTGTGACGTAATAAAAAAACTGCGGTTGCCAACCCGCTCGCCAAGCGTGGCAACTATGGCAAATACCCCCCAATGAATAAATACACAAACAGACGGCCCCCAGTCCCCGGCGGCCCCGCTATTCCTGGCTACGGTGGCGACCATGGTAACGGCGGGGCAGGGGGTGCTAAGAATCTCCGGTGGAGGTTCGGTTGCCACCTACGACGACTCGACCTGGCAACATATAACGCACGCACCCTGAGGACTGACGAGAAGATACTAGAGCTGGAAGAAGAGGTAGACAAGTTGCGCTGGCATATTATTGGATTATCCGAGGTCCGAAGAGAGGGGGGAGGACACGGCAATCCGCGAGTCCGGCAACTTGTTCTATCACCGGGAGGGCGACCATCTGTCCCAAGGAGGTGTCGGATTTATCGTCCACAAGTCTCTCGTCAACAACGTTGTAAAGATTGGGAGTGTGTCGAGGGAGGGTCGCGTACCTGATACTCAGAATCACCAAACGGTATTCGCTGAAGGTCATTCAGGTTTACGCACCAACCTCGGCACATCCCGATGAGGAGGTGGAGGAAATGTATGAGGATATTTCCAGAGCCATACATTCCTCCAAAACCCACTACACGGTGTTGATGGGAGACTTCAACGCAAAACTAGGCACAAGAGAAAGCGGTGAGCTGAAGGTAGGGAAATTTGGAGTAGGGCAACGGAACCGAAGGGGGCCAGCAGCTGGCCGACTTTATGGAGAAAGAGGGACTCTTTATGATGAACTCTTTCTTCCAGAAGCGGCCCCACAGGAAGTGGACCTGGTCGAGCCCCGACGGTTCGACAAAAAATGAGATTGACTTCATTATGACGACCAGACGCCAACTGTTCAGTGATGTCTCAGTGATCGCAAGGGTGAAAACTGGCAGCGATCACCGAATGGTTAGAGGCACACTGAACCTAAACGTTAAGTTGGAGAGGTCTCGTCTAATGAAGTCAACGCTCCGTCCCCCTCGTGCTCTAATCCAGAATCCCGAAACCTTTCAGCTCGAGTTACGTAACCGCTTCCAGTGCCTAGAAGATTGCAATGCAGTGGACGATATGAACGACAAGCTCGTGGAAACTGTCCATGCGGTCGGAGCTAAGTTCTGCAAGACCCGCCGCAGAAGAACACAAAAACTCTCCGATCACACTCTTAATCTCATGGCTGTTAGACGGGAGATGAGGCTGCAATCGTCAACAGATTTGACAGCATACAGGCAACTGAACAGACAGATCTCCAAATGCATGCGGCGAGACTTACGCAACTTTAATACTTCTCGTATTAAAGAAGCGATCGAGCGGAACCAGCGCTCCAAAGTCATTGCCGGAGATCTGTCTGCCAGAAAGAGCCAACTGTCAAAGCTGAAGACTGAGTGTGGCAACATCGTTTCCGGGACACCTGAGATTTTGAGTGAGATTGAGAGGTTCTATGGGCAGCTGTACACATCATCGTTGGAGCCACACGCAAGTGTGAGTAACGATCCAAGAGCAAGTCTTATCCGACACTATTCCGATGATATCTCGGACGTCAGTCTGAGCGAGATTAGAATGGCTCTCCACCACCTTAAAAACGGCAAGGCCCCGGGCTAGGATGGAATTACAGCGGAGCTTCTGAAAGCGGGTGGAAAACCGGTACTTGAAGTCCTTCGGAAGCTCTTCAGTTCCGTCCTCCATGGTGGCACTACTCCGGAGGCGTGGAGCAGAAGCGCGGTGGTTTTGTTCTTTAAGAAAGGCGACAACGCTCTCTTGAAGAACTACAGACCGATTTCCCTTCTGAGCCGCGTCTACATGCTATTTTCGAGAGTCATTACGAATCGTCTCGCACGAAGACTCGACGACTTCCAGCCTCCCGAACAAGCCGGTTTCCGAAAAGGCTTCAGTACCATAGACCACATACATACCCTGCGGCAGATTGTACAGAAGACCGAAGAGTACAATCTGCCACTTTGCCTGGCGTATGTGGACTATGAGAAAGCCTTTGATTCCGTCGAAATTTGGGCGGTGCTACAGTCCCTTCAGCGGTGCCAAGTTGACTGTCGGTACATCGAAGTGCTGAAGTGTTTGTACAGTAGGGCTACGATGGCTATCCGAGTACAGAACCAGAGTTCGAAACCTATCCAACTGCAGAGAGGTGTAAGACAGGGTGATGTTATATCCCCGAAACTCTTCACCGCTGCGTTGGAAGACGTTTTCAAGCTACTGGACTGGAAAGGATACGGTATTAACATCAATGGCGAGTACATCACTCACCTTCGATTTGCCGACGATATAGTCATTATGGCAGAATCGCTGGAGGACTTAAGCATTATGCTCAATGACCTCAGTAGTGCCTCCCAACGGATAGGTCTTAAGATGAACATGGACAAAACAAAGACCATGTTTAATGTCCATGTCACACCTATGCCGGTAGTTGTTGGGAGCACTATGCTCGAAGTTGTTGACGAGTACGTTTACCTGGGACAAATAGTCCGACTAGGTAAGTCCAACTTCGACCGAGAGGTCAAACGACGGATTCAACTCGGCTGGGCAGCGTTCGGGAAATTACGACATATCTTTTCGTCAGGTATACATCAATCTCTAAAAACTAGATTGTACAACCAGTGCGTGTTGCCAGTGATGACTTACGGATCTGAGACGTGGTCCTTCACTGCTGGCCGTATGAGGACGCTTAAGGTCGCTCAGCGAGCTATGGAGAGGGCTATGCTTGGAGTTTCTCTGCGTGATAGACTCAGAAATGAGGATATCCGCAGTAAAACCAGAGTGATCGACATAGCCCAACGGATTAGTAAGCTGAAGTGGCAATGGGCCGGCCATATAGCTCGAAGAACCGATAACCGATGGGGAAGAAAGGTTCTCGAGTGGCAGCCTCGTACCGGTAGGCGTAGTGTAGGGCGACCCCCCACTAGATGGAGTGACGACCTGGTAAGACATGCAGGAAGTCGATGGATGCAGGCGGCTCAGGACCGTGCTTTGTGGCATTACTTGGGGGAGGCCTATGTTCAGCAGTGGACTTGTGAAGGGCTGTAATGATGATGATGATGATGACAATATGCTATTTGCCACCAAAATATTTCGGATCTTCACGGGTCCAAAATTTTGGATATAACAACAACTATTGTCAAATGTATTTGTTAAATAGAGATTAGTTAGATAGAAATAATATGAAAATTACATTCAATTTTATTTCTTTGTTTCAGAATTGATTTCAGTTGAAATAGTGAAAATACAAGTGCCAGAAATAATACAGTACGGTGTGCAAGACGCTGTGATTCTAGACTGTGACTATACTTACGGTAACAACACATCGGGACTGGTAGTGAAGTGGTTTTTCAGAAACAAAGCTAGACCTGTCTACCAATGGATCGTGTCGCAAAAGCCACAGGACATGGGGATATTGAGAGGTCGTGTTGACTTAGACTATAGAGCATCAAGCGATCCATTAAAAATGTACAGAGCACTCCGCATAGTGAAGCCCGACACCGACATCTCTGGTGATTACACGTGTGTCGTTTCAACATTCATGGAAGAGGATTCAAGGACTAAGCAAATGATTGTTTTTGGTAAGTTACTTTGTTAAGCTCGTTAAAATATGTCAAATATTTGAACAAGACCACAAAAATGATGTAGCTATTTGCGTTGAAAATTAAACTTTCTATTGAACTTAATGATTTCTTATATTTATGCGAACTGCACATTTAAGTAAAACTTATTTTTACCGATTTTATCGCGTATATTAACTTGTTTTATATTCCCCACGTTTTGGAAACTTTACAGCACCCATGGTCACGTGGGGGGAGGGGTACTGGGGTGTTCGACTTCCCAATCTCATAGTTAACCCCGGCTACCTCCAGATTAAAATGAGTAATTTTGTTCTATTTAAACTAGTTTTATTTAAACTGTTGAAATCACATAGTTTTATTTAGTATTAACATATATTAAGGCGTCTTATAAAAGTTTTCGTGTTGAAGTATATTTGTTAGAGTAACGCGCGTTTTTGCACTATTTTATTAAATTATGTTTGTATTTTACAGCTGGATTTAATGTACGACGTATATGACTTAATATTTAAATATTAAACGCTATCAAACAATACAATAACAAGTATTATTACTTGTCTTTTTTACCGGTGTTCTTGTTAGAACTGAAAAAGAGTTAGTATCATTACAGGCGGTTAGGAATCTTCATTTACAGAAATGATAACGCAAGACGCAAGCATTGCAGTTTATCATCGACCACAATAGCACTATACTAATAATTATATTAGGTATACGTTTGTAAATTTTCCTCCTTTTCATGGGGAAATGTCCACCCGTACCCACCTCGCGGTGGTTATGACGGAACCCGACTAGAACCAACTACTTGATCTCCATCTGGGTAAAGAATACTCCCCAACCTGGGGGTTCCCCAAACTGGGTTGGAGACCGCAGTTTTTTATTGTATGCCGTCTGCCCGTCTCCCTCTGTCGCCTTTTACGACAACCACGTGAACATATGTGGCAGTGGATATTCTCAATCGCCACGATACGTCAACTTAATAATTTTTCATATTTATTTGCTATAACCCACTTTATTAGGAGTTAAATTATAAAGTCGCAGTTTTTTAATTGGACATATTTTTATTCTGACAAAACATATATTAACGTAATCGAAGTATTTAGACTTATTATCTGAATGGATGGATATAGACAGAATAGCATGACATATGGTTTCTAGCTGCAGATCTTGTGATTTAAAAATGGTTTACGTAGCAATGTACGTAGCAATGTGAGTATCGATTGACGAGATGAGTTATTTCTTGAGATTTTCGTCATCTTTCTTCATTGTCTGCTGTATTAGAACCACATCGGAACTTGTATACGAAAATGACTTTTATTTTGAGGTCTCCTATTTCAATTCAAATGCAGAATGTAAGAGCAATTATAAGTCAAATATTATTAGGTCATTTAACTTGCGGATCGAGTTAGATACAATTTTTGTACAAAAAAAGTTTTGATCGCGTGTCTTATACCCTGCCGGTTTAATTTAAATTCACAGTAGCCACTACATTAAAACTGCAACTTGATAATTTAACTCATATTATTAATAGCTATAATGCTGACTTAATGCCAATAATAACAGGTAAATTAATATTAGTTAAAAGTCTATTTGTATCACTTAATGATGGCTACATGAGCGTTAACTTAAAATGCGATTGAATTAAAAAAATATAATAAGAAATTATTTAGGAGTATTTTAGAGTAAACTTTATAAAGTAGACTTTTTTAAGATTTGAAGCCGCTTAATAGAGAATTTGCTATCTTTTTATGCTTAAGGCAATTCGTAAGGCAGTCGGGGGAAACGAAGCGGCCAGCTTATCTTTACGGATGGCGTGTCGAATCAAGATTGTTTTTAAATTAGGATCAATATGAATGTGCTCAATATATTTTTCTATTAAGGGAATAAATAAAAACGAGGGCTAAAATATAATATTTTCAGCAACTCGGATTTGATCTCTGCCGGCGTCAATCAACTTTATATTTGTAATTTTGAGCGCTGATTTCGCCCTTCCTGTGCGGTGAAGGAAATAAATCTTAAAAGATATCATTCAGCAGGGACTACTGTTAGGCGTTTTTGATTTAATCGTGATGTAAAATACTCAGCCCGTTGATGAAGAACAACGTCATAAAAACGATTTGTTTCAATAATTATTTCATTTTTTTTAGAAGAGGGGGCAAACGAGCAAACGGTTCACCTGATGTTAAGTGGCGACTGCAGCCCATGAACACTGACACTGACACGCCAGGGGAATTACAGGTGCATTGCCGGCCCTTTAGAAAGGAGTAAGCTCTTTTCCCATTCGGCTGACTTATAGTGCCAAACACGGTGGCAGCCTGCAGAATGCAACCGCGATTTCAGCGTGAGCGACACCACACTCCGGACAAGAAAATTGTCCGAGGAGCCTAAGGGGGGCGTCGGCAGAAAGGACAATGGCGAACTCCCAAACAAATTTTATGTGACCCTTTTTTTTTGCGTCTACAAATGCAAAATGTGTAAAAATATAGAGTTTAAAATCCTGAACATTTTTTTTTCGGTCATACTACTGCAGGAAGTCAGAAATTAAAGATATTCCAGTTTAAACAAAATACAAATCGGACTAGGCTGTATGGTATAAATCGCCTTAATTGGCAAATCGTTATAACAACTAGTCAATATAATTTTCATATATGTTTATATAAGGTAATTATTAGAATAAAGGGAATCCTTAAAGAACGCATTGATTTATATATAGAAGTTTTCTGAATAACTTACACGTCAAATTCGGCTGTATGGTATAAGACCTTTGCCTGTCTTATCAGACGAATCGTAACAACTACAACAACTAGTCAATTAAGTTTTGAATTATGTATTATGATTTTTTCCCGGACTTCGAATGGCCATAAGCTTGATTAGATAAAACAAAGAAAAATATTTTATTGATATCTATAATGGTGACATAATTAGACTCTTAATAATTCCATAAACAATTTGCCACAACAACTAGTCAATTTAGTTTTAAATTAGGTAAGATGATTTTTTTTCCGACTTCGAATGATCATAAGCTTGATTAGATAAAACAAAGAAAAATATTTTATTGATATCTATAATGGTGACTTAAGTAGACGCTTCATAATTCCATCACCTATTATTTCGCCATTGTCCTTTGATATCCGTCCGTAGCCGGGGTTAACTATGAGAGGTCAGCAGAAGGTCCAACAGGGAAGGTGTACGATCCTCCACATCTGGAATCCGCGTAGGCGAAGTAACCAATTGTGTCAGACCATATACCAAGGCAAAATCATGAACAGGTCTTTCCGCATGATCGGTTCAACGTGAACCAAGCCATTCGGCGTGGTGGGAGTTAAAATTGCCGAGGGTCACGATCTCTGCGGAGGGGATCTGCCGTCATGGAGCCGGTCTGTCTCGGCATTACCGCTATGGGATCAATAGATGCACCCGTAGACGTGCGGATAATAGTCACTGTCTACGCGTAGCCAAAGGATGACTATTATATATTACCTTCAAGACTGCCGAGGCACTGATGGACAAACAGGAGAACAGATGTCCGTCTGACGTATACGCAAACTCCAGCCCGAGGCACAGACGTGTTCAAGTTGGTTCCCTGGGTAGGACAGATACGAAACATCAGCCGGAGAGGACACCTGCGTCCGATGCGATGCGATGGTAGTGGACGGTGTGTAGGTTACAATGAAGTCAATAATTTCAATAAATTCATGGATAGCGTAGCAGGGGTCGCCTTAGTCTTGTTGCGCATCTTGCCCCGAGCAGTTGTTTTCTTGAGCGGAATTTTGCCCCCCCCCTCTACCCCCAGAATACGCGGTGCAGCCAGAGCACCCACGCTCAGGAGTGGAGTAACTTGGTCGTGGATGCTCAGCGAGGGATTCTCCAGGGCTGCTGGTAACCTCCTGTGATAGATCTTCACTTAATTCGAATCACTACCATGTTAAGGGGGGGGGGAGGAATGGGGCCTCCGGCCACCTACACTCCCCAAACGAAACGCGAAAGCTGAGCTTCTGCCGATGCCGGTAGTCTGTGAGGTCGTGGTTTGAGCCGGTCCATACGTGCAACAGCAAAGCTGCCGCATGGCTCTACCACTGTTGAAATCGTACGGATTTCATCGCGTATTATAACTTATTTTATATTTCCGACGTTTAGAGTACTTAATAACAGCCATGGTAGTCGCCCCGAGTGATCATGGCTGATGTAAAGTACTAGAAACGTCGATAACATAAATACGATAATATTCGCGCTAAGATCCGTAAAATATAGTTAAAAAACAAATTGTATTTAAACAAATTCAATTGATGAACGAAGTTACAATCTACCAACCTGATGGCGGTTAGTGAAGTAGCTACTGCAGTACCTTGACACCTGCAACTCACTTCAAATAAACGAGCTACAGATAATTGAGCTACAGACACCTTGTAATTGTCACTTATGTAGACTAAGATGGAATGCCTCACAGCCTGTAATTATACCGGCTCACTATTCCCTTCTGGAACATGAAACGTGGCTGCTGGCAAAAGTATTTTCTACTGAAAAAAGCCAAGGTTTAGTTAAGGAGTGTAGAGTTTACAGGCTAATGAACACGGGTGCAATTTAATAATTGCACTGCCCCGTGAGCGATACTCGTATAAATATGAACATTACGATCGTTTAACGCTTGTGTTTTTTCGCTGACAGGGAAACTTTTAAAATCATAAAACTTTTAGCGGTCTGAACGTAAAATTAAATTTTGCTGAATTTAAGTAGTGATCCCGCATTAATCATACTGAAATTTAAACAAGTCTTTCATTTAATGGTTACTCGAGGTTATCCAATAATACATTTATTGAGAAGGGTTTAGCGATGTCGTATTTTAGGCTCGATATGAGTAAAGTGTTTATAGTATAATTTAGCAAATTGTCCGCCTTTAAATTGTATATAGAATACTATTCTGTTCATTCACCCAAATTTCAGCTGCCTACGAAACGGTTACAACTTCTGTTCAGAGTATGAAATCGATTGCTTTTGTACTAGTGGGTTTAATTTATTCGGAGATTTGAAATGATGCACATTAAGAAAATAAAGTAAAAATTTTCAAATAAAATCTTTTAAAAACATTTATTTAACGAAAATAATACAAAAATAATAGAAAAACTATACAGTTCTTTACGTTAATAAAGATCATTATATATGATGATTATATATTATGATCATTATACATCAACGATTCTGTTTCCGTTTAATGTTTTTATAACTTTTCGTGGTCATGTAATTGGTGTAACATTTCTCAATATTAATCAACAGACTTTATCTCAGTGCCAGGACGCTTCATATTTCATAACACAATCAGATTTTTTTGTAGAATAAAGTTGATAAACGAGCACATAGTACATCTGATGGTAAGCGCATGCTGTGGCCCATTGACATCTACATAATAATATATTCTCTTATAAGAATTAAAACGCAAATGTGTACGTTTCCAGTAAAAACTTGTATTCCGCGTGAGAGTGGTCTACCCCAGTAGAGCCGACCCATTCGCACTACAATCATGATTATTTTTTCTCTTTATTAGGAATAGCAAACAACTACATAGTATAATCTTACACAAAATAATGTTAGTTAAGATAAAAATAAGAATAAATATGTAGTCAAATACACTATCCACATATGAACAAATGTGAACATAAATATAAATTATCGTACGCGATCAGATGTTGAGCAACAACAGTCGATATTGAGTAAGTAGTTAGGTACAGTCACCAACAATAAGATGTAAGCACCTACTGTACTTAATTAATGTGTACACATGCCAGTACCAGCGACTGCACGTAATACCAAAGTTAATCAGTAACGAAACATAATTACAATTAACATATTTATAAAGATGACCTAGAAGAGTGTTGTTAAGAACTACACAACTGTACATTTTATTCCATACATTATCTATGGCATAATAAGTGATATATAATAAAAAGTATCCATCTAAATCTAAATAGCGACATAACGTAACAAAAGAGTTAAAAAGATGGTTAAAAAAACTCACTAAAAAGTGTAAGTATATTACAGATGTAACGCCTGAATTAAAACTGAGAAAAATGGAATATGTCAGAGTCAACAAAGTTATCATCATAGATATCAACCATTTGACGCAGAGGTGAGCGGATACCCGCTTTGGTACGACATTTGGCGGTTGCGAACAGCTTACGAACGCGCAACTCCCGCCTATGAACCATTCTTGGGACAATATAACATAATCTGTTAGTCAAGTCGGTACAATCAAATTTATTGTTAATGATACCATGAAGTACCATACATACAAGGAGTTCACCCCTAAACTGAAGATAATGCAGTTTATACCTATTCAACGACTGTTGATGAAGTTACTGTAGCGTGAGCGTGGCTCTACCACTTATATTCGATCATCGGAACAAATGAATCGCTACGCCTTACAACGTTCAAAACAATAAAAAATGGCGTGTGATAGTTGGCATGGCTTGTAATAAATACAAAGTATTTTTGAATTGCACCAATGAGCACTGGGCGACATAGGTCGCTTTAACTGGGAGCTGCCAATAATGGTTCTTGTGATCTACCGTAAGGTGACTGTTTTTCTTTAACTATCCTTTAAGGAAATGTTAATCATGGTTTTTTCGCATTATATTATTTTTATTAAACGTTTATAATTAAGAACTTCTATCTGATATAACTAGGCTGCTGCAATTTCGATTTGTTTTTAAAAGTTCTTTGTTTTATTACCCGTCTTTACAAAAAATAATTAAAAAATCTTTTGTAAAATATACATTTATGTCCTTTCTCCGTAATAGTTCATGGAATTGGGTTCTACAAATTCTTTTCAAATATATGTTCTCAAGTTACGGTGTTTTATTCCCAAATGCATGCTGATAATTTAAGGATGTGATTGTAATACCACGAGACTTAGCAACATCTTAAAATTGAGTAACGTTTGAATATTTGGCCATTAAACTGTGACCTATTGTACTGTTCAATTCATAATAAAAACTAAACGTTTTCATATCATGTTACATTTCATACAAAGGAGGATACAGATGCGTTATCACCTCTGAGGACGGAGATGAAATTACTCACAGACTGTAATTGCACTGGCTCTCTGTACCTAAACGCTTTCTTTTCTTTGCAATATATTGAATTACAAACAAAATAAGACGAGTTTAAAACAAACTACACGAACAATAACCAGGAATACATGAGCTCGGACATCAACTGACACTTGATAGTTGATAATGAAGTTTTTGCTTTACAAGAAATAGCAATAGTTTATGCTATTCTAACGTTTGGTTATGCAATATTCTTGTTAAACCTTACAGAAGTTAGCGCTGACATAGTTCAACAAATCAGTAAGATAGCTATTCATGAGATAAATCACCTTCTTTTTGTATAAAATAAGGACCACAAGCAAGTACACTTTCCACGTGATGGTAAATAGATGCTGTGTAAATAGACATCTTCATTTATCCTCGATTAAGAATCAAAACGCATATGCGTTGTCACCCCTTCTTCTTCGATAGTCTTAGATGCAGTGGCTCGTTTCCAGTAAGAAAAGGTCTCCGGATCTCTACACTCACTTTACGAAACACAGTTGTATTAAGCTGCTATTTTACGCTGTTGTTCTGTGAGAGCGTGGTCCTTCCCCAGTCGAGCCAACCCAATTGTGCTACAACCATTATATAGCTGCAGCGTGGCCCTCCCACATATAAAAATATAATATATTATAAAAATGATTCGATAGTTAATCAACCAGATGTTTTATTCGTTAGATATTTTTAAATTGTACTCATTGTTTAGTTCTAATATGAAAACATATGTATGTATTTATTACTCCGAAGACGGAAAAGACTTCCGCAAATACCACCAAATTATCCGAATAGGAACATCAAACAGGTTTCTGATGTGAACGGAAGCGGGTGTCCGTGCAGTTGTCAATTAGCCTGTTTGTATCCAAAGACTGCCCTGTGCAGAACTATTTTGAAAATAATCATTTAAAGAGGACGGTATTGAATTAGTGATCACTGATCAGCATACATTTTTAAAAAATCATTGTATTTTGTACGTTAATACATTATGAGCATTTTTTACAGTATATAATATGCATTATATGAATTATATATTATACAAATACCTAATGACTTAGAACAAAACGTCAAGGTTATTTATTTCTGGAAACGGTTGTTTTGTACGTTAATACATTATGAGCAGTTTTTACAGTATATAATATGCATAACATGAATTATATATTATACAAATTCCTAACGACTTAGAACAAAACGTCAAGGTTATTTATTTCTAGAAACGGTTGTTTTGTACGTTAATACATTATGAGCATTTTTTACAGTATATAATATGCATTATATGAATTATATATTATACAAATACCTAATGACTTAGAACAAAACGTCAAGGTTATTTATTTCTAGAAACGGTTGTTTTTCTGCCTAGAAGTATGTCTGGACTCCTCTTACCTATTTATGTCGCTAAAGCGGTCCGGTTCAATATTAAGAACTTTATTGGAACCAGATTTATTTCAGGCTACAATAAATAACAAACCAATTTTTCTCAAGTAATATATACAATTAATATATATAATCTAAAATGAATGTTTTATGATGATAATCGATTGAAAGGCTCAACATAATATTACGAAAATAGTTGCGACTTGAGTTTCTAGGATATGGCAGTTTAATTATGTATAGATAATGGTAACACATAAGCCTAGAATATACGAAATTGCTGTGTGTGTTTACAACATGTAAGCTTAGGTAAGCTAAACTAAACAACCTGTACAAGCTATTTAAATAGTTCGTCTATATGTTTCCTCTGACTTTATAGTGTGGCATTCCACTTGTTGTTGTGCTGACCTGTCTAACGATTTAGTTCAGCAGAATTTGAATCTATGATTTTTTTTTAAATGTTACCCCAGTAAGCTTGTGCTAGGATTTTTTCTGTGTCACAAAGGCAGTTTACATACATAAATTGCACAAGGACAATCGAACATCCAGAACCAAAACAATTATTTATAAGCAATACAAACATTTATCCCGCGGGATTCAAACCCGGGCCCATCAGGGCCGCGGTTTTTAATTTTCGCTTCTGATTTGGAAGATACCGTAGCTCATCTCTTGTTTTTGTTTCCATATGTCGCCTTGTGCGACACACGTTAGAATATACGGGATAATGATGCCACGCTGCATCTATATTATACTCGAAGCATGAATGGGTTAGCACGACCAGGGAAGGACCACACTCTCACGGATTACCGGCGTGAAATAGCAGCACTATGCTGCTGCCTTTTTTACTGGATACGAGGCATTCTATTTTAGTCCTCAGTGGTGATAATAATCTGCATTTTGAATCTTATTCAGGGATACATGTAGATGTCTATGAGCCACAGAATCCACTTACCATCAGGTGGACTGTGTGCCCGCTTGTCACCCTTATTCTAAAAAAAGATATTCAATAACAATTGATGAATTTGAAAACTTTTATGTATTTTTGCCAGCTAATGCATTTTTTTAAAGGAGAAATGTCTAGTAGTGATCCTAAAATGTTACCTAATGTGATAAAAAGAACAAAACTGTAAACTACAAAAATAATTTTCATCAAAGATCGGGTATAAAACGAAGAAAAAATGCTTCAAGAGACTTAATAGTGCGCGAGAGAAGTTCTCCACCTTAGCACGCGCCTCATTATTTAGTGTTTAGTAACCTTCACCTGCCATCTTACAAAATGTCCTTAGAAGTATCATGTTTCAGTACCGGAGACGAACTTCCGCCTGATCCTGAACAAGACTCACGATGATACTGTGAACGTCATATGTGCTGCGGACGGAGCGTTTCCTGAACCAAACCTCACGCTAGCCACACCAGAGAGGTACGGTACTAACTTTTTATTCTTTTGTAGTGTAGTTTGAACATAAAAACATCATCTCGGCCAACATATTGTTGCATGAATAAGTCAACTAGCGCCATCTAGTGTCAGGAACGAGAGCGAGGGGAGCATTGAGAAAATGACATCACAAACCACTCACCGACAGCGCCTAGTCAAAACTCGAACGCTCGGTACCTTGCGCGTGTTTACTTGAACATTCTGGATATTTCTTTGCTAATTTAAATAAGTAGGCGCTGCAAGATGCGATGGTAGTAGACTTGAACTCGGCGACACAAGCGAAGCTTCGGGGCGGAATTAAGTGAATTAGTGTGTTTAATCATTAGTGTTTTAAGTTTTAATTTGTGTAAAGTAAATTAAAGTGTTAATTTAGGTAATTTTATCGGCAATTTTTATTGTCACGAACCCTAAGCTCGTAACAATTGGTGTCAGAAGTGGGATAAAATAACGCCGATTTAACCTAAGGAGGAAACGGAGGGTGTCCGTACCCGCAGTCAACGCCAGCATGAGACGGACCAGAGGAGATTTGGTGGTGCAACGCCGCAGACGTCGGAGGGCCAACTGCCAGCCACGGAGGCTGCGGGCCCGTCAGTAGCTCCTACACCTGCAGCACCTGACTTAGGTGCTCTGATGGCGATGCTACAGGAGCAGCTGCAGCGCGGACGAGAGGAACAGGCTCGTCTGTTGAAAGAGCAGCAGGAGGAACAGGCTCGCCGACAGGAGGAACAGGCTCGCCGACAGGAGGAACAGGCTCGCCGACAGGAGGAACAGGCTCGCCAACAGGAGGAACAGGTCCGTCGGTTGGAAGAGCAGCTGCGAGGCGGCCAGGAAGAACAGATGCTTCTCATGAAGGACCTTTACGCTACCTTCGGGAAAGAGATAAGGGAGCTGAAGGATAAGGTTGCTCAACATGATAACCGCCTGTCGGAAGCTGAGACCCAAATCAACCAAGTTAAGAAAACGCTGGATGAACTCAAACTTGGGGATGGAACCACAGCTCCCGTAGTAGCTTCAGCACCTTCGCTACGTGGGTTCAAGGTGCCACCGTTTGACGGGACTTCTTCCTGGTCAGCCTACAAAATCCAGTTCGAGGCTGTTATGAAGGCGAACGGCTGGAATAAAAGTCAGGCCATGACTGCTCTTACACTAGGCCTGCGCGACCAGGCCTTAACAGTTCTGGAAGCTCTCGGTGAGGAAGTGACTTATGAGCAACTCCTTGAGGCATTGGAGGCGAGATATGGCGACGCTCACCTGGAACACCTCTTTCGTGCGCAGCTTAAAGATCGTGTGCAGCGCATCAACGAAAACCTGCAGCAGTTGGCTCTAGAAGTGGAGAAGCTGGTGCGAAAAGAATACCGGTCTGTACCTGCGCTCATTGAAGGGAACCTGGTGCAGACATTCATCGACGGCATCCGCGACCTGGAAGTCAGAGCTGCTGTGAGGCTCGGGCACCACGAGACGCTTAAGGACGCCTTGGCCCATGCACTGGAAGTGGAAGCCGTGCGGCAGGATCATCGTTCCCATCGCGTCAGGGAGGTTGCAGCAGCTACAGTTCGCTACCGCAACAATGGATACAGCCCAAGGTGCTATAGCTGTGGGGGAAAAGGGCCATCTTCGATCCAGCTGCCCGAAGCGAACCCTAGAAAGGGAAGGTGAACGATCTCAGGAGGGTAGTGCGGCCAACAGCACCGCCCAGCAGCAGCAGGGAAACGAGTAAAAGCCAGAACTGCGGGGCGGGTGCTGGCTGATGTTAAAAGAGCCCCAAGGATCTTGATCTCACAAACCCACGATGGCAACAGTATAATCATCAAGGGCGAGGTCAACGGAATGCCGTGTAAACTGACCATAGACACTGGAGCCTCTCGTACGGTTGTTATTTCCCAACTTATAAGTCAGTTCCTTGGGGACTCCGCATACAACCGAGAACGCATTAATTTGGTAACAGCCACCGGTCAGCGTATACCCGTCCGTGGAGAGAAGGAGATGGAGTTGTAGCTAGGCAACGTGATCTACCTGCATAATGTCATCGTGGCTGATATAATGGACGACTGCATCCTAGGCCTAGACTTTATGAGGAATAATTGTTGTGAGATCGACGTTAAGCAAGGTGTTTTGAAATGTGGACAGGAGGAACTTTTTATGGAAGGTGCGTTACCAGGGAACGTGTACAGCATTAAGAAGATTGTTCTTCCGCCGAGATCGGAAACGATTGTTCCGGTTAGTCTTCCTCGAAACGCTGGGCAAGCCCACCGTTGTGTACTTGTGGAAAGGGTAAACAATGACCTTCCATGGAAAGTAGCTCGAACCTTGGTCAGGACCACTGACATCTCAGGAGTACGTATGCTGAACCTTTGCGACCGGGACCAGATTATAGAAAAAGGCACACTGATTGGTACTTGTGAGGAAGTGGATTGGTTACGTCGGTGCCAATATATATCGAGTGGGACCCCCAGCAAGGATGCAGAAACGAGAGTGACCACACTTTTGGAAGACTGTCGGAGTGTTCTCTCCCCGAACGAATTGGTCAAGGCGAAGAAGTTGTTACTCAAGTACGCCGATGTATTCTCATCAAACGATGCTGACATAGGAAAGACTGGCTTAGTTCAACACAAAATAAACACAGGAGAAGAATTGCCTATCCGTCAGCGGCCAAGAAGATTGCCGGTAGCACGTGAAAAAGAAGTGGAAACCATGATTGAAGGAATGGTGAAGGATGGTGTTATTGAACCTTCCTCTAGTCCGTGGTGTTCACCAGTGGTGCTGGTGAAGAAGAAGGATGGCAGCATGCGGTTTTGTGTTGACTACCGCCGTCTGAACGACGTTACGAAGAAGGACAGCTATCCCTTGCCAAGAATTGATGACACGCTGGACATGCTTACAGGAGTAAAGTGGTTTAGCACGCTGGATCTTAAAAGTGGCTACTGGCAAGTTGAAATTGACCCTAAGGACAAGGAGAAAACTGCGTTCTCGACGGGAAAGGGTCTGTGGCAATTTAAAGTAATGCCGTTTGGGTTGTGCAATGCTCCAGCAACGTTTGAAAGGCTGATGGAACTTGTACTTACCGGGCTAATTGGCGATGCCTGTCTGGTCTACTTGGATGACATCATCATCGTAGGCCGTACGTTTGAGGAACACCTTCAAAACCTGGAACGCGTGCTCATGAAGATTCAGAGTGCCAACCTCAAGTTGAGCCCGAAGAAATGTTCACTATTCCAACGGCAAGTTAACTTTTTGGGGTTTGTAGTATCGGAACAAGGTATCCGCACAGATCCAGAGATAATCGCCGCTGTCAGGGATTGGCCGGTTCCAAAAGACAAGACGCAGGTTAGAGCATTTTTGGGTTTGTGCTCTTATTACCGGCGATTTGTGAAGAACTTTGCAGATATAGCCAAACCTCTGCATAAGCTAACCGAGGAGAAGCGACATTTCTGCTGGGATGAAAGTTGCAATATCGCATTTCAGGAGCTCAAGGACCGTCTGTGCAAAACACCTATTTTGGGATACCCTGATGCAAGCAAAGAATTTATAGTTGACACAGACGCAAGTGATATAGGACTTGGCGGTGTGTTGTCCCAACAGAATGGTGACCAAGAGGACGTGATAGCGTACTTCAGCAAGTCGTTGTCAAAACCGGAAAGGAACTACTGTGTCACAAGACGCGAATTGCTAGCTGTGGTAAAGTCGTTTCAGCATTTTAGCAAATATCTTCTGGGGCGAAAATTTCACTTACGAACTGACCATGCTGCTCTAAAATGGCTATTGCAGTTTAAAAATCCAGAAGGACAAGTTGCGAGGTGGATTGAACTACTGCAGGAATACGACTTCGAGATCGAACATCGCAACAGGAAATCTCATGGCAACGCAGATGCATTGTCAAGAAGACCTTGTCCTGAAGATTGCAAACATTGTACTAGGCAAGAGAGTAAGGAAGTAGTAATGATTTCTTAAATTTACGCGAACACTACACATTGAATAAAACTATTATTTACGGATTTTATCGCGTTTAATTACTTTAATTTATTTTTATTATTATCCCGACGTTTCAGGTGCTTTACAGCGCCCATGGTCACGGGGGGGAACTGAGATGTTTGACGTCCCAATGTCATAGTTAGTCCGGCTACCTTCAGTTTTTTAATATTAATTTTTGGTCCGATTTACGCAAAACGAGCTTATAGTATCATGAAGTCTTGCAGTGGTATGCTTGGGTTTGGGTTTAATTTTGTTGATTATAGGATCCCAAGCAGATGGTAGCACCCAACCATCTTCTCTATTGAAATTGGGATGTTTTTTAATTTCAATAGCCTCGCGTATCATCCTTGGTAGGAATCGGTGTTCTTTTGCGAGAATTTGTGGTTTATCAAATCTAATGTAATGGTGGGGACGATCTTGAACATGTTCGCAGACTGCAGACTTCCCGGAGCGTCGGTGCTTCACATCAGCTATATGTTCCTTCACGCGGGTTTTTATAGATCTCTTTGTTTGACCTATGTAAGAGAGACCACATTCACAATCTAGCTTGTACACACCTGCATCTTGTAGAGGATTATTACATTTGATGGATGGTAAAAATTGACTAATATTCTTCAGCGGCTTGTAGTATGTCTTAATGGACGCTCGCTTCAAGATGTAGCCAATCTTGTCCGTGACTCCTCCAACATATGGTAGTAGAGCAGGTGCGCGCTCGACTGTTGCCGGCTTCACTCGTTCACTGTGACGTAGGCGCGGGACCCGAAGCTTGTTGTCTTGCAATACTTGCTTGAGGTGCTGAAGCTCCGTGGCCAGATGTCGTCAAACATCTCAGTCCCCCCCGTGACCATGGGCGCTGTAAAGCACCCGAAACGTCGGGATAATAATAAAAATAAATTAAAGTAATCAAACGCGATAAAATCCGTAAATAATAGTTTTATTCAAAGGAAGTAGTATCCGTGAGGATGCTCAGGGCAGACCACCTCAGCAACGAGTGGAAGGACAGCTTACAACGTGCACAGCAGGAAGATCCGGACATCAAGCCGATCCTGGAATGGATGAAGGCCAGTGCTCCCAAGCCCAAGTGGAGCGACGTCTCAGCGATGAGTTCGACCACTAAAAGCTATTGGGCCCAGTGGGACAGCTTGCTGCTTCAGGATGGAGTTCTGTGCCGTAAATGGGAAAATGTTCGGGGAGACAGCTGTCATTTACAAATGGTTGTCCCTAAAGCTAAAGTACCGGATGTTCTACAGCTGTACCATAATTCAGGAGGCCATCTGGGAGTTAAACGAACTCTACTGAAGATCCGAGAACGGTTTTACTGGGTCCACTGTCGAAACGATATCGAGGACTGGTGTCGCAAATGTACAAGTTGTGCGGCTGTAAAGGGACCTCAGACTCGTAGTAGAGGTGCATTGAAGTTGTACAATGTTGGTGCACCATGAGAGAGAATAGCCATTGACGTGGCGGGGCCGTTTCCGGAGAGTGAAAGCGGTAACAAGTATTTCATGGTTGTGATGGATTACTTCACTAAGTGGCCAGAAGTCTTCGCCATTCCAAATCAAGAAGCTTCAACAGTTGCAGATAAACTAGTTCATGAAGTCTTCTGTCGTTTTGGAGTACCTTTAGGGATTCACAGCGATCAAGGAAGGAATTTTGAGTCTCAAATATTCCAGGAAACTTGCCGAGTTATGGGTACTCATAAAACAAGAACGACTTCTTATCACCCGCAATCTGATGGAATGGTGGAACGATTTAATCAGACATTAGAGAGGTACCTAGCAAAAGTTGTAGACAATCGGCAACGAGATTGGGACATGCACATACAACAGTTTTTGTTGTCATATCGAAGTTCTGTTCACGAAAGTACAACAGTGACACCAGCTTTCGCAAACTTTGGAAGAGAATTACGGCTGCCTGCAGACCTGATCACCGGGATACCACCTGATGCTCCACGCAGTATAACCGATTATGCAAATGACTTGCGGAAAAAAAATAATGACGTTTATGAGCACGTCAGACAATCGGGCCAACAAATGTCTGAAAAGATGAAAACACGGTATGACCGCAAAATGAACAACAAAGGGTTCGACGAAGGTTCACTTGTGTGGTTGCACAATCCGGTCCGCAGCAAAGGGAAATCTCCTAAGCTTCAAGCTAAATGGGACGGCCCGTACCGGATTGTAACCAGGATCAACGATGTGACCTCCCGGATACAGAAAGGCGCAAGAGGGACTCCTAAGATCGTCCATGTGGATCGCTTGGCGCGTTATTATGGGACCGATAATGCTCGCGACGAGCATGTCTTAGGAGGGGGCAGTGTTGCATGCATAAGTCAACTAGCGCCATCTAGTGTCAGGAACGAGAGCGAGGGGAGCATTGAGAAAATGACATCACAAACCACTCACCGACAGCGCCTAGTCGAAACTCGAACGCTCGGTACCTTGCGCGTGTTTACTTGAACATTCTGGATATTTCTTTGCTAATTTAAATAAGTAGGCGCTGCAAGATGCGATGGTAGTAGACTTGAACTCGGCGACACAAGCGAAGCTTCGGGGCGGAATTAAGTGAATTAGTGTGTTTAATCATTAGTGTTTTAAGTTTTAATTTGTGTAAAGTAAATTAAAGTGTTAATTTAGGTAATTTTATCGGCAATTTTTATTGTCACGAACCCTAAGCTCGTAACAATATTAAGAGTATTAATATTTCAAAAGTATTTTATCATTTTTAAGTAGTTGTACATACGTACACTTTTAACGCTGTCCTGGGAACTAACAAATCATTTAGGTTGTTTTTAAACCAATAAATTATTTCTAGTAGATACAGGCAAATAATTAGTTCTTTAAAAATATGGATTCGTTAGTTCGAAATGTACTTTTATCAAAAAAAGAAACTAAACTACAATAAATATGCCTGTAATTAAAAGGTATGGAATTAATTACTTCTAGCGTGTCGAGTTCGTATAAAATCAAAGACGTGTACTCTACATAGCAATTGACTTAAAAGGAAATCGCACCTTATTGCCATCCAATCGGCCTATAACGCTACACTCATGCAAAATACAAGCGGAAAAAATACAAAATCACAAAATAAGATTTTTTTTAAATAACACAACATCGCTAGCAGCCCGGTAATACTGTAGGACATTGTCTATTTTATTTTAGGGAATATTTGGCAAAAATGCAACACTTGTCATACGAATAGGTGATCGAGCTGCTAGACTGTACAAACTGACCTCTACTCAATATTGTATCTCTACTGGTATGTCTAATATAATAAATTCGAAAACGAAACCTTTGATAAAGCTCTGTCATTGTCAATAACGCTTTTACCTAAGTTAAAAAAATAATACTGTTATGTGTTGTTTGTGTGTGTTTTGGTTGTTTGTTATTAGTGTTGCAATATGTAAATAATACTAGAATAAAAGGCATTCTGAGGTATTCTTTGGGAAGGCGAAACATTTTGTAAACGAAACATTTGTTATAAAGAAAAATGTGACTTATTTGGTTTGGACCCCGTCCCTAATAAATATACTTACATTGTTGTAGCGTTATGACCAATGGTGGTTTATGTAGGGTTTATAAAGTGCATCGATTAATTGTTAGAGAGCATGCTTCGGTTTCGGTTTAAAGATCTTTATTTCTCAATAAGACAATCGTCACTTACATGGGAAAAATAACTATATAAACTTAGTAATAACAATTTTTAGTACGGGTATAAATAAAACTTTGTTGGATGTCGCTTTAAAGGAGCGAATATCTTTGTTACTTATTCAAATTATAAGGTGATAGTCCATGTTAAATAATGGCTGCGTTTGGCAGAAAAAAGCGCTAGGAAGCGCTTATAAGCAAAATGGTGAAACTAAACAGTTTTCGGCCATGACACGTTTGCTAACTTCAGTAGCGCTGACACAATCCGCCATTTTGCTTATTTACTTTGTTTGTTTTGAAGTAGAATTTATAAGATGCTGTGTGTAATTTTAATTTCAAATAATGTAACGACATGAATAAACATATTATTATACATGTTATTAAAAATTCATGATTGGTAAGTTTTTAATTAGAATACTGTACAAACATATATTTAAATTAGGTTAGATTCCCCGGTTAAAGCTAACTTCGTGTCCTAGAGGAAAATAGCTACTTACGATTTGACAGCGCTTACCGCTTATAATCGCCATTTTGTTTACAAGCGCTTCCTAGCGCTTTTTTCTGCCAAACGCAGCCATTGTTTTTTAACTTTTATTTAATAAAGATTTAGGTTAGGTATTTAGCTGTTGTGAATATAGGTAGGCAAGTAACTTCTGTTTAAAAGCATTCAAAGATTTCGCCTCCTTTACAAATTTAGGTATAGTAGTTTGTTTTTTGCGCCCGAAGCAATTAAGGGCAACCCTCCGGTAACGGGGGAGGGAGGTGGAGAATGCTCATAGCATACCACGCAGCCGGCTGCGTGGTATGCTGTGTGGAGACTTTCACCCAATAAACTCCACCGTTAGGGATTGGCTTACTGATCTGACGAGAGATCTTTAAGCCGTAAACGGACCGACGACCCTCCTTGGCAGAAAGGAGGGCGCAAGCGGCGAAAAGCCCGCTTAGAAGTGTGCCTAACTAATGCAGATTAAGGGATGTGTTAAGTAAGCTCGGCTTGAGCCGCCAGGAGGCAGTTCAGGTCAGCCGAAATCTTGTTGTCGTATTATGTTCGTAATGCCGACCTCCACTGAGACTTAGAACTCCCAACAATTCAACAGTTCCTCAAAACACTCTCTGAGAGATTTTTCAAAGCCTCAGAGTCCCACCCAAATCATCTCATTCGTGAGACAGCTGCCTATGCAGCCCCTCTCTACACTCGCTATAGTGTGCGCAGACCGAGAAACTTTCTGTCGGATCCAGTAGTTTGTTGTGTAACTGTGCTCCTTCAAACGTTATATTATCTTTACCATAGTTTGTTCTTATAGGCGGCAATACAAGGTGACAAGCTCGGCATGTTACATACATATTTGTTTGTTTGCTTCTTTGTTAAAAACGTGAGTTGTGTGTGGATTAATTTGTTTTATTTTGTATATTAGTATGCATGTGCTATATATATAAAGTTGAGTAACGTTCGGTTTAAAGATCTTTATTTACTCATTAAAACTAATGTCACTTACATGAGTACATTCATACAATTTAAAATAAATCACACAGAACAATATAATAAAATAGTAGACATAAATTAGGGTAGATCTAAATTAGATATATAGAAGTTGCAAGTTAACTGCGTAAGAGCGATGTTTCAAGTTTTGATAATATAAGACGGTGGTCCAAGTTATAAAATGTCTTGTTTTTTAATGTGGTCTAATAATTTTTTATTGAAAATATTGAGCGAACTTCCATCTTTTATAGTTGAAGGGAGTTTATTATACAACTGTGCTCCCGTAAATGTTACGGACATTTTCCATAATTAGTGCGAATATTTGGTAATACAAGATGGTTTGCGCGGCGTGATGAGTATTTTAGCGTGTTCTTCTTTTTGTGGTGAATGTTATATTTGAATAGATCATATTGTGTGTGATTTTATATATTAATATACATGTGTTATAGATGTATAATTGTTTGATGCTTAGTAATTTTGTCTCATGGTATATTGTTTTGGTCGAAGTTAAAAAGTCGTAATGATATAAAATTTTTATTAATTTATTTTGCAATACTTGTACCTTTTGTAGTAAAGTTTTGGCTGCTGTACCCCATATCTCTATTAAGTAAATTAAGTGTGGTTTAACCAATGCGTTATAGATCAAAGGGCGAGCTTTCGGTGGTATACATCGAGCTATGCCGTATGTAGAACCTATTAGAGATGAAAGCTTATTTTTTATAATTGATAAATGACCTTTCCATGACAGATGTTTATCAAGCATTAGCCCAAGGTATTTTTCTTGATTAGACTGGCGTAATATTTCTCCGTTAATGTGTAATTTTGTGTGTTGTTGAATTTTTTTGTTTTTTGCACTAAATATTACGTAAGATGTTTTGGCGGTATTTATTGTTAATAGGTTGTACTGGAACCATCTGTTTAGTGTGTTGAAATCTTGTTGATAAAGCGTAGTAAGGTCATTTATATTCTGTCCAAAGTAGAATAAACATGTATCGTCTGCATACAGAGTGAGATGGCCGTGTAAGTCTACTTCACAAATATTGTTAACATACACTAAAAACAATAGCGGGACAAGAATCGAACCTTGTGGTACTCCACAATTTATAGGTAAGGAGTTACTTTGATAATTTCCAATCACAACGTTCGATAGTTTAGTTTATTTATATATTGTTTTAGTTGGTGGTAAAAAGTCATAGTTATACAATTTTTTTATGATACGGTTTTTTAGCACTTGGAGAGGTTTAAGATTGGTTTTGGTTGCATTACTTCATACCTCTACAAGGTAAAGTAAGTGAGGTTTTACTAGAGAGTTATATATTAGGAGTAGGGTTTTTTTTCGGGAATACATCGAACTATTTTGTGAAAGCGGCGAACGAGAGAGTATGCTTAAATTTACCTAGAGAAAAAATAAACACACCAAAACGGTGTAGAGATATTTTAACAACACATCCAAAAAGCATGTTATTATTTTTAAGGCATGTACATACCTATCACAGAACGCTTTAATTTAATCTATCAATTTATTTATACTCGTATAAAGATTTATACAAGCAAAAACGCAAATGTGAAAACTGTGCATAATAAAAATTTCATTCTTAAATTAAAAAATAAATAAAGTAAAAACTTTCAACGACTCGGAGCTTTTCTGTGAAGCACATCCCAAGCACTCTCTATGGAATTAAGTCTAGAGATTACGCTGGTCATTCTAGGGACGTCACATCATGTTCGTGCAAGCAGACCGAACCGACATTGTCGTGCATAAGCAGGAAATTTTGACCCACGCGTATTCGATGTAGAAAGACTATTGGTTCTAGCACCTAATTACGGTATTTTTCAGCCACCGTAATGCACAGGGTATTGTGGTCCAATCAAAACAAAGTCTGTTCTTTCACCAAAACGAATTCTTACCACTTCATAATTGTACCACATTGGTATGAATGAAGTTTTTGAGAGTGTTGAAGCCGGATAGTATGACCAGAAACTCTCCTCAGAGTACGTGTAGAGGATAGAAACCACCGGGATTCATCGGTGAAAAGTAACAACAACCATTGATGTAGTTCCAAGTTTACATGTTCTCTAGCCCAGTTTTCGTCCAATATTTCCTCTTTACTTCTTAGAGCTGTAACCCTAAATGGTTTACGACCATGAAGGTTAGTTTCGTGCAATGTAATAATAAAAATAGTGCGTAGGAAAATAAATGCAGTTTCATGTCATTGCATTGCTCTAGCCTAGCTTTAGTCCAGAGGAATATGAATGATTAAGTTTATTTCTGTAGTATTAAATTTTGGTAGGTATTACTGTAAAAAATTTATATATATGTGTGTGTGTGTGTGTGTTTTTTATCTTAACAAATAATTAAGTTTTCAGTAAAATAGATTCAGTTTTGTAGTTCTTTTTTTAATTTAAAATTGTTTACCCATAGACAGTTCATACCGAGAGTAAAAATACTCATCGCACTGTCACACTTTACATAATACTACGTATTATATTCATATTAAAAACATCTATATGTTTTGTTGAAAGGAGGCTGGATGGAGTTTCTCGTGAATTGAAACTGGTGAACGGCAGATACTCGGCGGTAGCTTCGGTTACGTTGCTCGACGCTGACCTTCCTTCACCTGCGGAGTTTGTTTGCACTCTCCGAATACCTTTAGCAAAATACGCAGTAAGGAAAGAAGCAATTTACTATCCGGGTAAGAATTTTTTTAATATATATATATATATATATATATATATATATATATATATATATATATATATATATATCTACAATCCTACTATGGAAAGGAATAGAATACATAATTAAATGGTTAGAAAATTTGATGGGAGCTTAATCGCAAGCAGACTTTTATTTTTGTCTTATCATTGATATACAGGCTTGAAGATTTTTATTCGTCACGTGTTGTTATTTTACGAGTATGTATAAAATATCTAGAATGGTATCTATATGAGGAATCTGTGACTGTGTGCTCGCTTGTCACCCATTTCCTATTAAAAAAACTTGAAATACACTCATTTAAATACGATTTTATAAAGCAAACAATTTTGGAGACCTTGATAACATTATTCTATGTTCTTTTAATATGACATGGAATTTGTTAGAGGGCTGGCTAGATAGAATCCGACGTCCTAAACAGAAAGCTATTCATTTATTTAAAACAAACCATTTAACCGCTTTATAAGTCAAACGTCATTTAAACAGTGCAGCCGTGAAAAGATAAGGCTGGGAAATATACATTTTTTGCGGAAGACTCGAAAATAACAATTTCACAGAATAATTTGCGAAGGCCATTTAAGCTTTTTTGTCAATGGAAGATTCGTGTACACAGATATCTAAACTGTAGGCGAGATGAAACATTCCCGGCAGCATTTGTCGTGAATAATTATATGCGCCGTAAATTTAATTCTATGTAGGAAAAATAGTCTCTATTAGGAAATTAGTGTGTAAGGGAAAACACAAACACTTTTTGAAAGCGTCCGCATCTAGTCTATAGAATCGTGATTCCAACTGAGAAATAATTCGCGCTGATCCTTAATTTCAGACGATTCATAATACTGATAACGTTTTAATAGACGCAAAAAATTAAAATAGTCCTTTGTAAGCATCCTCTTACGATTCATGAGACTGGAAATTTATGAAACGTGTTAATTATAAAAACACCGAAAGTAAAGATAATAAATGTTTTCACTGACTTTATACGTCTCATTGTTCATATTTCTGAGAGGATTATGGAGCAATGGTCCACCTTGACGCCCGTTGTCGGATTTTACACAATTTCTTTGATGTATTGTTTTTCTAAGACACGGAGATTTATTTATAATGTTATCCTTCATCGCCAAACACGTTGCAAAGAGGTCTTTAAAAATTATAATTCTTCATTCAATATCATTCAAAAATTATAAGTTTTGAAAAATAATAAAAATAATAATAAAAAAATTAATTGCAATAATTTTTTTTTTGGTGCTGGCCAGGATCGAATCGTGATATTTTCAATGAACGCTTAGTCCGAGAGCTACGTCAACTTTGATATGAACCATTATAGTACGGCCGCTGAGTTATTACCGATTTGACAGATTATTCTTAAATTAATCGATATAACCTTGCACGAGCGACACATTTGCCGAATGATTTAAAATACCTGTTTAATATAAAACTTTATGACAAAATGTCAGAATCAAGTAATTTTCCAATAAACTCTGTTTCAAAACGTAAAATAGTTTGTAAATAATATGAAAACATTTATTTTTTGTTCTTTGGCGCGCTTGTACAAAGTTACATCGTGCGTCTAGTTTTCATAGTGATGTGCTGGATAGTATGCGATCCGAATTCATTGGAATAGATATGATATTTATTTGGATATTTTTATTTTACTTATTCCTTCGAGCAACTAGACTATAATGCTACCATTTTTTTTGCGTCTCCTAATTGCACTGTGTTGCCAGTATCTCTATGATTTTTAAGATTTATGTGTGATCCAAAGACAGAAATACTGTTTTCTATGATTTAAAAATAAATACAATTAAAATGATTATGTATAATTTTTAACATTCATAATATATAAAACAACATTTAATAAATATAATTTTCTCCCTCAATTAAGCAATGTTATAGGTGTATTTTTTAAGTAATTGGCGATACTATTCTGGCAACACCCTTACCACCGCTATTTTAATCTGTTTAGTCGTCTTCCGTACTCTCGTGCGCACAGACTATGTTCTCTTGTGTAACCGTTGTTTTTTGACTCGGCTTTCTCCTGTTTATCGTTGCGCTTTATTGGACTAATTTTGTTTGTGTTTGGTAATTTTGTTGAAAATGCCGAAACGAGGAAAAACATTGAATAGTCAATGTCGTGAGCTTGTACTAAAGCTACAGGATTACTTTGAGCGTGAGTCACAAAACGGCGGCCCTTTGATTCCTGTCACTCAAGTGAAAGATCGGGTTTCACAAGCTCTTGGAATTGGTGCAAAAACACTATATAATATAAATAAAGAAAAATTTAGTGCTTCTGGAAGTGAAGATAATGTTTTACGCACTCCTAAGAAAAAACGAAGACAAAAGCCCGTGACAGGTGTTGATGTTTTTGATGCAGATGCAATAAGAAACCACATATATGGTTATTATACTAGGAACGAGTTTCCAACTAGACGTTTGCTTTTGGTCTCTTTAAAAGAAGCTAGCTTGTTTAAAGGCGGTAAAACGACGTTTTCAAAACTATTGCACGAAATTGGGTTTGAATATAAGAAAACGAATAAAAGGAAAATATTAATGGAAAGATTTGATTTAATAATTAAAAGGAGCGAGTTTTAAGAGAAGCCAGAAAAATCGAGTCTTGGGACAACGTCGTTTTTGTTGACGAAACATGGTTAAATGCGAACCACACTGTGTCACGCTCTTGGGCTGACGAAACAAAAGCATCAACCTCAAAGGTTCCAATTGGAAAAGGATCGCGACTGATAATTTGTCACGCCGGTTCTGCTGGAAGTGGTTTCTTTGAAAATAGACTGCTGGCTTTCGCGTCAAAAAGTACTTCCGATTACCACGAGGAGATGGATACAGACACTTACGAATTGGTTCGAAAATCAATTATTACCCAGCCTGCCAGAGCCTTCTATCATAATAATGGACAACGCTTCATATCACTCGAAACAAGTGAATAAATCGCCTACTCAGGCCGACAAGAAAGCTGATCTCGTAGCATGGCTACACCAAAATGGAATTGAAACTACTGCCGAAATGCTAAAGTCTGACTTAGTAAAGTTGGTACGCGAAAATAAAACATCAAGAGTCCGTTATGAAGTAGATGAGATAGCTCTAGCACATGGACATCGGGTACTTCGCATTCTGCCTTATCACTGCCAGTACAATGCCATTGAGCTAATATGGGCACAAATCAAAGGTATTGTTTTTTATCGCATAAGTTATGAATATGAATAATTTGTACTATTATAACATCCAATATTCAGCATATAAGTAAAAAGATACATAACTAAGAAATAAATATCTCATGTCCCTTACATGTAGGTAATTGTGTAACATTTCGTTTATTTAATGTAATAAATTAACGTTATTTAATGTTTACATTACAGGTTACGCAGCTCGTAATAATACGACTACGCCATTCAGTACTAATAAAATGATGGGTCTATTAAAAGATGCTTGCAGCAAAATAACGAAAGAAGATTGGGTCAAGGTCGTCAAAAAAGACTCGAAAACTAATAACAGAAGATTATGAACGCGATATAAGAGTGGACACCATTATAGAGAATGAAATTGTCATACAAGTGACTGATAGCGATGACAGCTCTGGCGAATCTGGTTCAGAGTCTGAATAATTGTTTTAATAAATGATAGGTAGTCATTTATTAAAACATCTTGTACCTACTCTATTCATTAAAATGTGTAACAGTGTTTACAAATTTGTTTTATTTTGATATGTCCTCGACCAATTATCTACGCCCATCAAGGATACTCCACCTAATAAAGAACCTGTGTCTTTAACTATTATTGTTTTGATTTTATTTAATAACACACTATACTAGAATATTTAAAAACAAACTGTCCCAAATGATATTAGGGTTACTGGTTCAGTCACTTCACTAGTATTGTCAATTCGTCATGTGTCAAATCGGTAATAACTCAGCGGCCGGAGTATATAAGTAATAAGCTTTATAAAATCACAAAAAAAGGAATCCAACACAGGATAACCAACATTATACCTACTTTCATCATCATCATCATCATCATTACAGCCCTTCACAAGTCCACTGCTGAACATAGGCCTCCCCCAAGTAATGCCACAAAGCACGGTCCTGAGCCACCTGCATCCATCGACTTCCTGCATGTCTTACCAGGTCGTCACTCCATCTAGTGGGGGGTCGCCCTACACTACGCCTACCGGTACGAGGCTGCCACTCGAGAACCTTTCTTCCCCATCGGTTATCGGTTCTTCGAGCTATTGGCCGGCCCATTGCCACTTCAGCTTACTAATCCGTTGGGCTATGTCGGTCACTCTGGTTTTACTGCGGATATCCTCATTTCTGAGTCTATCACGCAGATAAACTCCAAGCATAGCCCTCTCCATAGCTCGCTGAGCGACCTTAAGCGATCCTCATACGGCCAGCAGTGAAGGACCACGTCTCAGATCCGTAAGTCATCACTGGCCACACGCACTGGTTGTACAATCTAGTTTTTAGAGATTGAGGTATACCTGACGAAAAGATATGCCGTAATTTCCCGAACGCTGCCCAGCCGAGTTGAATCCGTCGATTGACCTCTCGGTCGAAGTTGGACTTACCTAGTCGGACTATTTGTCCCAGGTAAACGTATTCGTCAACAACTTCGAGCATAGTGCTCCCAACAACTACCGGCATAGGTGTGACATGGACATTGAACATGATCTTTG
>CAJQZP010001669.1:0-81946 GCA_907164705.1 Parnassius apollo | reverse complement strand
TTTCCGAGATTCCGATTATATATATATATATATTATAATAATAATAATAATTGCCTGCCTTATCAAAATTTGGGTGTTTGGTCGATTACGAAGCAGCATATATTACTACGTCTAAACATATAAAAAATTAAGTGTCTGCTTGTAACATTATAATAACTGGTTTCTTTAAGTTCTGGTAGTCATTTGCATGCAGTTTAGACACAAATAACAGTTTTAAAAATGTTATTTGTCTATCTGTCTGAGTAGGACAACGGAACCGAAGGGGCCAGCAGCTGGCCGACTTTATGGAGAAAGAGGGACTCTTTATGATGAACTCTTTCTTCCAGAAGCGGCCCCACAGGAAGTGGACCTGGTCGAGCCCCGACGGTTCGACAAAAAAATGAGATTGACTTCATTATGACGACCAGACGCCAACTGTTCAGTGATGTCTCAGTGATCGCAAGGGTGAAAAACTGGCAGCGATCACCGAATGGTTAGAGGCACACTGAACCTAAACGTTAAGTTGGAGAGGTCTCGTCTAATGAAGTCAACGCTCCGTCCCCCTCGTGCTCTAATCCAGAATCCCGAAACCTTTCAGCTCAAGTTACGTAACCGCTTCCAGTGCCTAGAAGATTGCAATGCAGTGGACGATATGAACGACAAGCTCGTGGAAACTGTCCATGCGGTCGGAGCTAAGTTCTGCAAGACCCGCCGCAGAAGAACACAAAAACTCTCCGATCACACTCTTAATCTCATGGCTGTTAGACGGGAGAATGAGGCTGCAATCGTCAACAGATTTGACAGCATGCAGGCAACTGAACAGACAGATCTCCAAATGCATGCGGCGAGACTTACGCAACTTTAATACTTCTCGTATTAAAGAAGCGATCGAGCGGAACCAGGCTCCAAAGTCTTTGCCAGAGATCTGTCTGCCAGAAAGAGCCAACTGTCAAAGCTGAAGACTGAGTGTGGCAACATCGTTTCCGGGACGCCTGAGATTTTGAGTGAGATTGAGAGGTTCTATGGGCAGCTGTACACATCATCGTTGGAGCCACACGCAAGTGTGAAGTAACGATCCAAGAGCAAGTCTTATCCGACACTATTCCGATGATATCCCGGACGTCAGTCTGAGCGAGATTAGAATGGCTCTCCACCACCTTAAAAACGGCAAGGCCCCGGGCGAGGATGGAATTACAGCGGAGCTTCTGAAAGCGGGTGGAAAACCGGTACTTGAAGTCCTTCGGAAGCTCTTCAATTCCGTCCTCCATGGTGGCACTACTCCGGAGGCGTGGAGCAGAAGCGCGGTGGTTTTGTTCTTTAAGAAAGGCGACAACGCTCTCTTGAAAAACTACAGACCGATTTCCCTTCTGAGCCGCGTCTACATGCTATTTTCGAGAGTCATTACGAATCGTCTCGCACGCAGACTCGACGACTTCCAGCCTCCCAAACAAGCCGGTTTCCGAAAAGGCTTCAGTACCATAGACCACATACATACCCTGCGGCAGATTGTACAGAAGACCGAAGAGTACAATCTGCCACTTTGCATGGCATATGTGGACTATGAGAAAGCCTTTGATTCCGTCGAAATTTGGGCGGTGCTACAGTCCCTTCAGCGGTGCCAAGTTGACTGTCGGTACATCGAAGTGCTGAAGTGTTTGTACAGTAGGGCTACGATGGCTATCCGAGTACAGAACCAGAGTTCGAAACCTATCCAACTGCAGAGAGGTGTAAGACAGGGTGATGTTATATCCCCGAAACTCTTCACCGCTGCGTTGGAAGACGTTTTCAAGCTACTGGACTGGAAAGGATACGGTATTAACATCAATGGCGAGTACATCACTCACCTTCGATTTGCCGACGATATAGTCATTATGGCAGAATCGCTGGAGGACTTAAGCATTATGCTCAATGACCTCAATAGTGCCTCCCAACGGATAGGTCTTAAGATGAACATGGACAAAACAAAGATCATGTTTAATGTCCATGTCACACCTATGCCGGTAGTTGTTGGGAGCACTATGCTCGAAGTTGTTGACGAGTACGTTTACCTGGGACAAATAGTCCGACTAGGTAAGTCCAACTTCGACCGAGAGGTCAATCGACGGATTCAACTCGGCTGGGCAGCGTTCGGGAAATTACGACATATCTTTTCGTCAGGTATACCTCAATCTCTAAAAACTAGATTGTGCAACCAGTGCGTGTTGCCAGTGATGACTTACGGATCTGAGACGTGGTCCTTCACTGCTGGCCGTATGAGGACGCTTAAGGTCGCTCAGCGATCTATGGAGAGGGCTATGCTTGGAGTTTATCTGCGTGATAGACTCAGAAATGAGGATATCCGCAGTAAAACCAGAGTTAGCGACATAGCCCAACGGATTAGTAAGCTGAAGTGGCAATGGGCCGGCCATATAGCTCGAAGAACCGATAACCGATGGGGAAGAAAGGTTCTCGAGTGGCAGCCTCGTACCGGTAGGCGTAGTGTAGGGCGACCCCCCACTAGATGGAGTGACGACCTGGTAAGACATGCAGGAAGTCGATGGATGCAGGTGGCTCAGGACCGTGCTATGTGGCATTACTTGGGGGAGGCCTATGTTCAGCAGTGGACTTGTGAAGGGCTGTAATGATGATGATGATGATGACTATCTGTCTGCCTTTCTCTCCAGGTTAGTCTTCGGAATGTCTGATCCGATTGTAATTAAAGTTTACCAACAGATAGAGAGCAATGCCAGGAGGTATCTAGGTTATATTTGTCTAAAATTGCTTAGATGTAAAAAAGAAAAATTGTAGACTTAAACGATCTTCATATTAAATCTAAATAACACTACAATAATAGAAACCTCCATTGCTGAAGCCAGGTTGGTCGCTAGTTTGTAATAAATTATATCTGTAGTTCGTCGTAAAAATTAAAATGATTCGCGTAAACGGGCATCATCCCTTTAATTTAAAATTCAAATTTAAAACGCTCTCGGAAATTACGTTGCTTCGTGGCGTTACTTGCACTGAAGTATGCTTCAAAGATATTCATGAATTAAAATTTTATCGCTTTAAATGTTAAAACTCTTAAATAAAGTAGCATGTCGGATTTTAAAGCATTTATAGCATGTCAGCCGTGTAGTGACGGTTAAGAATATCCACTACCCCGTATCTTCCCATGGGTGTCGTAAAAGGTGACGAAGGGAAACAGGCAGGAGATGGGTAGCAGCATCTTCCTGATAACAGCAACTGTACAACAAAAAAACAACCCACACGCTAAGCGTAGCAACTATGGCAATATACTCCCCACGTAGAATTACACAAAAAACAGCAGGGCCCCAGGTGAGGATGGAATTACAGCGGAGCTTCTGAAAGCGGGCGGAACACCGGTAATTGAAGTCCTTCAGAAGCTATTCAATTCCGTCCTCCATGGCGGCACTATTCCGGAGGCGTGGAGCAGAAGTGCGGTGGTCTTGTTCTTTAAGAAAGGCGACAACGCTCTCTTGAAGAACTACTTACTTACTACTACTACTACTTATTACTACTACTATCTGAGCCGCGTCTACGTGCTGTTTTCGAGAATCATTACGAATCGTCTCGCATGCAGACTCGGCAATTTCCAGCCTCCCGAACATGGCGGTTTCCGAATAGGCTTCAGTACCATAGACCACATACATACCCTGCGGCAGATTGTCCAGAAGACCAAAGAGTACAATCTGCCACTTTGCCTGACGTATGTGGACTATGAGAAAGCCTTTGTTTCCGTCGAAATTTGGACGGTGCTACAGTCCCTTCAGCAGTGCCAAGTTGACTGTCGGTATATCGAAGTGCTGAAGTGTTTGTACAGTAGGGCTACAATGGCTATCCGAGTACAGAACCAGAGTTCGAAACCTATCCATCTGCAGAAAGGTGTAAGACAGGGTGACGTTATATCCCCGAAACTCTTCACCGCTGCATTGGAAGACGTTTTCAAGATACTGGACTGAAAAGGATACGGTATTAACATCAATGGCAAGTACACCACTCACCTTCGATTTGCTGACGATACAGTCCTTATGGCAGAATCACTGGAGGACCTAAGCACTATGCTCAATGACCTCAATGGTGTCTTACCAACCCTTGCCAACCCAACGGATAGGTCTTAAGATGAACATGGACAAAACAAAGATCATGTTTAATGTCCATGTCACACCTATGCCGGTAGTTGTGCTCCCAGCACTATGCTCAAAGTTGTTGACGCGTACGTATACCTGGGATAAATAGTCCGACTAGGTAATTCCAACTTCAATCGACTCACTCAACTCGGCTTGGCAGCGTTCGGGAAATTACGTCACATCTTCTCGTCAGGTATACCTCAATCTCTGAAAACTAGATTGTACAACCAGTGCGTGTTGCCAGTGATGACTTACGGATATGAGACGTGGTCTTTCACTCCTGGCCACATGAAGACGCTCAAGGTTACGCAGCGAGCTATGGAGAGGGCTATGCTCGGAGTTTCTCTGCGTGATAGACTCAGAAATGAGGACATCCGCAGTAAAACCAGAGTGACCAACATAACCCAACGGATTAGTAAGCTGAAGTGGCAATAGGCCGGCCATATAGCTCGAAGAACTGATGACCGATGGGGTTTTTCCCCAAAAAAGGAAAAAAGTCGGACCGAAGTCTGGACGCGAACCAAGGCATTACGATTTCGCGACCGCTCGATATCCACTTGAGCTATTACGATCATTAACACGATGTCAAAATTTACCTTCTTATATTGTAGCAGTTTTTCATTGCCTGAAAACAGTGACAAAAAGACATTTTCTAAAAATAAATTTATTGCCCCGAAACTCCCTGGACACTAAATTTTATGAAAACGTTGGAGCCGTTTCCATATATATATATATATATATATATATACAACATGTAACATAATTAACGCACTTTGAGAAAGTAGTTTGTTCAGAATCGTTTACTGAATCGATTCCTATCATTTTTAATATAGGTAATTTTTTATCCCAAAAATAATTAAAACTACGTAAATTACAGTCACACTATATATGTACAGTCAAAACAAACTGAAATGGACCGTAACTTAAGGCAATAAGACTTTTAAGAGAGTGCAGTTTTATTTGTATTATTACTAATTCTGCTATTCAATAGAAATAAAGAAAAATGAACTTTATTTCAAGCAAGTTAAAGTCTTTGCGTTCGTGGATTTGTACCGTGACCACAACATTCTTCCGGAATTAGTTTAACTAATTTGATAAATAATCAGTGCATAAAAATATTTAACTAAAAATTCAGTGTATGTATTATGATTATAACATAATATACTAATTGGGGTGTCTGAGGGTATGCGTTAATTACGTTACATATTGTATATACACAATAATTGCCTGCATTATCAAAATTTGGGTGTTTGGTCGATTATGAAGCAGCACATATTACTATAAAAACTAAACTAAACATATAAAAAATAAGTGTCTGCTTGTAACATTAAAATAACTGGTTTCTTTAAGTTCTGGTAGTTATTTGCATGCAGTTTAGATACAAATAACAATTTTAAAAATGTTTTCTGTCTGTCTGTCTGCCTTTCTCTCCAGGTTAGTCTTCGGAATGTCTGATCCGATTGTAATTAAAGTTTACGAACATACTAGATTGTACAACCAGTGCGTGTTGCCAGTGATGACTTACGGATTTGAGACGTGGTCCTTCACTCCTGGCCGTATGAAGACGCTCAAGGTCGTTCAGCGAGCTATGGCTATACTTGGAGTTTTCTGCGTGATAGACTCAGAAATGAGGATGTTCGGTTTACACCGAACACATTTTGTACGCGTCGGCATTTAACATTAAGCTTTGTATTTTTAGCCAGTACATGTACGGACGCCAACAAAGTCTCGTGTGCGTACTCCTAACATTGTAAACATTTTAACAATAAATATTTTTTAAACATTTAAACAATTATATTTTAACATTAACATCAAAAGTTGTTGAATACCACAACATCTTTTTGGTCCTTCGAAAGTGAAGTGTGAGTGTGATTTTTCGGTGATAGCGAATCGGTTTGTCTGGCCTCCCAGAACCGGGTCTCACCAGGCAGATTGAGAAGGCGCATATATCGATGGAAGTTCATCGTCACACGGACCGCAAACAGGAATAAATCAGTTCACTTAACACCTATTGAATACCTTTTGACTACAACACCATGGAAGACTTACAAGCAAATCAACAACAGATGGTTTCTGGTATGGAGCAGCT
This sequence comes from Parnassius apollo, assembly GCA_907164705.1. Taxonomy (NCBI): domain Eukaryota; kingdom Metazoa; phylum Arthropoda; class Insecta; order Lepidoptera; family Papilionidae; genus Parnassius; species Parnassius apollo. The sequence goes on along the minus strand of CAJQZP010001669.1, from coordinate 75,751 downwards.
GCTCAGCAACTTCAAGAAAGATGGCGCCGAACGTAGGACTGCTGCTCATATCAAAAAACGACTGGACAATTTGGATACTTACTGGCAGGAATTTCATAAACTTCACCTCCAGGTACGTGAGTTATGTGATGAAAACGATTCCTACATTGTGCAGAATCAATACGGACAAGTTCTTGATTTTTATGCAAAAACAAAAGACTACATACATAGTTTCTTACTAACTGAAGAAAAATCAAAACCCTCTACTCCGATCACTAAACCAGCAACTTTCAACCCCGCCGTCCACGTTGTCAGCAACACCTCGACAAGTGGACCGCAGTTCTAATAGCAGGATGGATGAGATGTTGCGTAAACAAAGTAGCAACTTTAGAGCTTTTAAGCGAACTTTAACAAACATTGACTTAGATTTGTTAACCGATAACTGGGAATTAGAAGATGCTCTGAAGACCTTGAGTGTTAGATGGAACGCTATCGACTCTCTCCATTGGGAGCTCGACAGCGAGCCGGAGGGGTACTAACGTAACATACGAACAAGAATTTTCCATCCATGAGAGAAGCTTTAGTGACACAAAGAAGGCGATCAACGGGAAAATATGGTCGACAGCTGATCAAGAAAAATCTACACCGAAGCTTGATGTTCCTATCTTCAATGGGAATTATCATCAATGGGTTCCGTTCAAAGATTTATTTACAGAATGCATTCATAACAATCGCTTCCTTTGCAGTTCTCAAAAAATGCAATTCTTAAAGAGCAAAGTCAAGGGAGAAGCGGAGCGGCTGATACAACACCTACAGATAAGCTCAGATAATTATATTATCTGTTGGAACATTTTAAACAACCTATACAATAACTCGAAACTTATATTCACTTCTTATATGAATCTACTAATGAGTTTGCCAGTTTTACCACCAATATCAAGAAAATACACGACACTACGCTGGAATGTTTAAATGCAATAAAAACCTAGGAATTGACATTACCACCTGGGATCCAATTATTGTTTACCTGTTGACTCAAAAACTCGATAACGAAACTCATCATGATTATGTTCAATCTTTGAAATGTCCCCGGGAACTGCCAAAATTACAAGATTTTCTCGAGTTTTTGGAACAAACATTTACGTCGATGGAGTCTGGACGTAAAAAACAAGACAACACTCATCAAAAATCGCACATTCCAAGTAATCAAAATCATTATCTGAAAACTCCAAAATCGAATTATTTCAAGCAATCATACGCAAGTAATCGACTAACAACCCAGCATCCATCCAACACCTCGTCAAGGGTGAGGCGTCACCTAACTTACAAGCTGCTAAAAACAAGAATTTCATAACATATACATGCCAACTCTGCAGTAAGGATCATGGACTATTCTTTTGTCAAGAATTTTTGGACATGTCTCCCCAAATAAGACGCAAAACAGTAACGAAATTAAATGTTTGCAAAAACTGTCTTTTTAGTCACCGAGGTAAAGCATGCATTTCCGAGAAGCGGTGTAGTGAATGCAACAATAATCATAACACCTTGTTACATGACGCCTTCAGGAAATATTCAAACAAGCCACAAAACAATGCGAATATCAAAAACAAGTCGTCGATGTCATCAGAAGCGGAAAATAATCGCGTCTGCACAAGTAACTCATGTTACTCAACAAAACAACGATATGACGGAAATTTTATTAGCGACAGCGATGCTCAAAGTGCAGGCCGCAGATGGTACTTATAAAATCATGCGCACCCTTATTGATCAGGGTTCACAAGTCTCGACAATTTCTAAGAATGCAGCCCAGCGACTAGCTCTTCCTAGACGAAACTGCAAGGGTAGTATTTTTTGAGTCGGTGTTAAACCTAATAGCTGTAAAAGAGTACTTGACTTAACAATGGACGACTACTACGTCTTTGACACGTCAGTATTTATCATGCAAAATCTTATCAAACAATTACCAAATTCAACGTTTGCTAAACCTTCGTGGTCATTCTTGAACAATATACAACTAGCTGACCCCGACTTCAACATAAGGAGACCGGTGGATCTTCTTCTGGGTGCTGACATATATTCAAACATTATATTACCTGGAATATGCAGAGAAGAAGATCAATCTGTACCGATTGTCCAACAGAAACAGAGGACATTACTGAACATTCCAACTTATCGGCAGAAGACCTTCAATGTATACAATACTATGAGGAAACAACAAAGCGACTCAGTGATGGTAGATACGAGGTCAGACTCCCACTCAAACCAGGATATGAAAAACAATTAGGCTCGTCCAAAAATAAGGCCATCGCACAATTTCTTAGCATGGAAAGAAAGTTTGGAAACAACAACAGTTTTGGGCAAAATTACAAAGCCTTCATTCCTTCATTCAGCTTCCTTCAGCCTTCATTCACGAATATCTAGCGCTTGGACATTTGAAACCCGCAGATTCAGTGGGTCGACTAGAATATTATTTACCACACCACGGCGTAAACGACCGGAATCCACAACTTCGGCCTTGCGGGTAGTGTTCAATGGCTCATGCAAGACTTCAACAGGTTCAAGTCTCAATGATGTCATGTACGCTGGTACAAACTTACAAAAGGACCTTCAGGGACTGTTGATCAAGAGGCGACAGTTTGAGATATTATTTACGGCAGACATAGAAAAGATGGTTTCGTTCGAGTTGTCTCCTTGAAAACAAAACATGGAATTTTAAAACGGCCAGTTTCCAAATTATCCATACTGCCATAGCGAGGAAACCAGGAACCTGAAATTAGAAACAACATAAGAGCTAAATCAAGTCTGATATCAATTTGTGCTGCATTGCTATTTTTCTTGAGTATAATCGTACCTACGCATGGTGCTTATACAATTCAGCAACTTAATCAATCTTTGTATTTCAACGCCATTTCCAACATCCAACTTATTCGAGACGACTGGAAGCTCATAATTTACTACAACATGCAACCATTTTGGGAAGGCTCCGAAGCACTTGACAAATATCAAAAACACGTGGAAAACATATGTGAAACAATGAAGGACGACAGTCACTGTGATGCGGTCCTATTGCAGTTACGTCATAGTACCAGTGAACTCGAGTACATACTACAACCACATGTTGCTAGGTAAACAAACCGAGCACGACAGACAGAAGCCAGGGCTTATCAATGGTGTCGAGTATCTCATGAACAGTCTCTTCGGAGTACTCGACGACCATTTCGCAGAAAAGTATGAGCGAGATATCACACTTGTCAGACAGAACAAACACCATTAATTTTTTTTTAAACAAATTTCTTCAAGTGAAAACGAGGTTGACTGATAAGTACTTGATTTTTGAAATAAGATAATCCTTAGTCAGCTGAGATGATTACTACCTGTACCGAGTCATACCGATTCCTCATAAACGGACAAACAATTTTGTGAACATTAAACCGATTGCAGATTACATTGCAATTAATTTAGAAAAACATAACATTCCATGACATACATCATTACGCCGCGATTTACAACCTGGTGGGAGTGGTTGCGATAGCAGCTATATGACTTGCCTGTAAACGACTACGGCAAAGAAGAAACACGGCCATCACTTCAACTATGAGCCTCTATAACATAACTACGGAAGGTCTAAGCTCCGCTCCTGTAGCTGCGTTGGCCGCCCCGAGAGCGAAGCGCGCCGCTGCAGAGTCCGACCCGAGATGGCAACACGTCGCCGCCAGCGCCGAGCGTGCGTCCACACCTGCGCTCCCGAACACGTTTAACACTCAAGACCGAGCAACTTCGCCTATATTGCGAACCCTCATTCTTAAACGCGATGCAGAATAATTTTTATACGTATCTTTTCTCAAATCATTTTACATTTTTTTTGTATTTTTAGTTTATCTCTTTGGCTGTACGGGAAGATGTTCGGTTTACACCGAACACATTTTGTACGCGTCGGCATTTAACATTAAACTTTGTATTTTTAGCCAGTACATGTACGGACGCCAACAAAGTCTCGTGTGCGTACTCCTAAGATTATAAACATTTTAACAATAAATATTTTTTAAATATTTATACAATTATATTTTAACATTAACATCAAAAGTTGTTGAATACCACAACAGAAGATATCCGCAGTAAAACCTGAGTGACCGACATAACTCAACGGATTAGTAAGCTGAAGTGGCAATAGGCCGGCCATATAGCTCGAAGAACCAATAACCGATGGGGAAGAAAGGTTCTCGAGTGGCAGCCTCGTACCGGTAGGCGTAGTGTAGGGCGCCCCCACTAGATGGAGTGATGTCCTGGTAAGATATGCAGGAAGTCGATGGATGCACGTGGCTCAGGACCGTGCTTTGTGGCATTACTTGGGGGGGGGGGGCTATGTTCAGCAGTGGACTCGTAAAGGGCTGTAATGATGATAATGATGATTACGGATTTTAAAACGTTTCACGTTGCATACAATTAAATTTAACGTTATAGCGTTAACATTCCCCCTGCTGGGCACAGGCCTCCCCAAATTTCTGCGAGTTTTAGGGCAAGGACTCATACATGTAGGTTTCCTTACGACGTTTTCCTTCACTACTGAGCACGAAGTAAATCAGCATTTAAAATTGCAATCAATAGTTTTGTTGGTGCCGGCGGATATCGAACCCGGGCTGCTCGCTTACTGTAAAATTTATAGCGTGCGCTTAGTCCTCATATAATCATCTCCTGCCTGTTTCCCTCTGTCGCCTTTTACGACACCCACGGGAAGATATGGGATAGTCTATATTATTAACCGCCACTATACAGCAAGAAATCTTATGCAAATATGTTTATTAAATGAATATAATTAATATTTAATTTTTATTTTATACATTAATATACATATATGAACACTCACGTTTGTCATACAGAGGGGCAGGCATAGACTACGACCTTCCATTTGGCATGATCCTGACACATCTCTCTCGCCTCTTTAACATCCATATAAACATATAACATATAAACGCATACATGCTGGTCAGTTAACGGTATTCCTAATCTGGCCTATTTTCAATACAATGCCAATTTGGTCGATAAGCCTTTGTCTAAGGCGTCCGTTTCCGATTCTGTCATTCACACATACACACACAACATAGATTTGTTTTGTCGCCCTCTCCTCGATCATTCTTTCTACATGACCACACCATCTAAGCATTCCTTTCTTAATCCTGGTCTCAACATCATCTTGATAGAGATGTACTAGGTATTAGGTACATAAATGTAATATCTGGGACATCTTTAAAAAAAATGGTGCAATACAAAATAAAACTTTGTCACTGATGGAGCCGTAATCTCAACAATACCCTAGATGCTGTCTCTGATGTCTGATATAGACACTTTTTTTGTAAAATAAATTACATCGTGCATAAAACCAGTTTTACACGTTTTATGTAAATCTTGTTTAAAAATACAATATTGACTGTAAACGATCGTTAGATACTAGCATGAAATTATAGCATACATTAGCCTCATTGAAAAGCAGCATAGCATGCATTATTCACAATCTTTAATCTCGAAAGTAATATAGCCCCTTGGTATCGGTGATATAAGGAATTTTAGTTATAGAGTTCTAAGAAAAATAAACACTGCAAACGTGAGTTCTACGATAGATGCATTAAATTCATACTCAAAATAATTTAAATTCAATAAACTTTTTCTGTAGGAATTACGTTTTCTGTACAGTTGATAATGGGATGTAAGGAATGCAGTAGTAGTAGTAGTAGCACGCAGCTGTTTAGTAGACGAAATTAGGACGAACGACTGCATTGCAGAAAATCCTCTGAAAAGTTATCTTTAAGCCCACAGATTGCTAAGTTTGAGGAGCGTTGCCGGCTCGAGGGCCTTGGCACTGCGCTCACTAATCTGTTTGTCTATCATGGTGGTGGAAATCTCCTTTAGAAATGCAGGAAGTCTTGAGTAGGTCTATGCTCAGTAGTGGACTATAGAAATATGTGTACACAGCGTTATAGTGGTATTGGTTAGTTCATATTCTTACAGCGTTACTACACGTCAAATCGAACTCACAAGAAATCAATAAAAACGAGATCTTAGGAGTACGGTTGACAAAGGACAGCTTTCAGTTGAGAATAGTAATAATTTTTAAACAGTCCGTTGTGCATTGTGTCGTATGGAATGGTTGGAGAAATATTGAAAGAAAGGAATTGAAAATTCTTGTTTGTTATATAGAGATCTCATCCTTAGGTTTAGTTCCACTCTCCAGCTTGTACTTCTAAATTCTTCGTGATAAAAATTAAATAATATAATACTAAGAATGATGAATCCATGAATTTATTAAAATAACTTTAAATCATAAAATGTAATAGATAAAATAAATTGAAAAGATTCGAAATGATAGGGGGAAAAAATGGTGTAGGAAAATTGTACAAAATTAGTGAATAATGTAAATACTTCTTCTGTTTTATCAGCCCATTAAAGTCCACTACTACAGTCATACGTTTCTTCAGTCGTAAGTAGTTATACTTTAACCACCACGCTTGGCAGGTGGATTGAAATAACTTTAAGTAAAAAACAGTAAAACTCGAAAGGAGATCTAAAATTAAGCACTTAATTTTACCTCTTTGAAGGTTGGGCTATTTTTACCAGAACCATATTTTTTTCTAATCTTGACATAGATTAGATTTGGCTATTAGACTTTGATTTGTATTTAAAATTAATTAAATATGAAAATAAATCGGAGGCACCTTATTCCGATATAAAAATCCTTATTTCAATGTATTTGGTTCTTAATTCCAAATGTACAAATTGCAAAAGTAGATGGTAGAAAGAATAAGAAAACATGAATAATCATCGCTTTGGGTTTAGATTTGACAAGTTAATTTTATTTTTAATTACGTAATTAATAATATAACAAAGTGTAGTTAACCAATTCTGAATTTCTTACGCTAAACCCAAAACGAAAGCAAATTTTCCAGAAGTATATTATCTTTGAACTATAACGTAAAGATGTGAAAATTTGTGGATATATATTGTTTATTGTAGATTGCGTAACAGGTAATACTCAATCAAGGTCTCTTACCTTAGACTTAGCCAAAATTCGCATAGGGCTAAAAATTGGCAGAGACGTTAAATAAATCATTATAAATAAAATGTCAAGAATCCCCTTCGATCCTACTTCTGCAAAAAAAAATAACGCTGTATACACTTATTTTTATAGTCCACTACTGAGCATAGACCTACTCAAGACTTCCTGCATTTCTAAAGGAGATGTCCACCACCATGATAGACAAACAGATTAGTGAGCGCAGAGCCAAGCCCCTCGGGCCGGCAACGCTCCTCAAACTTAGCAATCTGTGGGCTTAAAGTTAACTTTTCAGAGGATTTTCTGCAATGCAGTCGTTCGTCCTAATTTCGTCTACTAAACAGCTGCATGCTACTACTACTACTACTGCATTCCTTACATCCCATTATCAACTGTACAGAAAACGTAATTCCTATATAAAAAGTTTGTTGAATTTAAATTATTTTGAGTATGAATTTAAAGCATCTATCGTAGAACTCACGTTTGCAGTGTTTAATTTTCTTAGAAATCCGTAACAAAAATTCCTGATATCACCGATATCAAGGGGCTATATTACTTTCGAGATTATAGATTGTGAATAATGCATGCTACGATATGCTGCTTTTCAATGCGGCTAATGTATACTATAATTTCATGCTAATATCTAACGATCGTTTACAGTCAATATTGCATTTTTAAAAAGAATTTACATAAAACGTGTAAAACTGGTTTTATGCACGATGTAATTTATTTTACAAAAAAGTGTCCATATCAGACATCAGAGACAGCATCTAGGGTATTGTTGAGATTACGGTTCCGTCAGTGACAAAGTTTTATTTTGTATTGCACCATTTTGTCTTAAAGATGTCCCAGATATTACATGTATGTACCTAATGTCTAGTATTGTACATCTCTATGAAGATGATGTTGAGACCAGGATTAAGAAAGGAATGCTTAGATGGTATGATCATGTAGAAAGAATGATCGAGGAGAGGGCGACAAAACAAATTTATGTTGCAGATGTGAATGACAGAATCGGAAACGGACGCCTTAGACAAAGGCTTATCGACCAAATTGGCATTGTATTGAAAATAGGCCAGATTAGGAATACCGTTAACTGACAAGCATGTATGCGTTTATATGTTATATGTTTTTATGGATATTAAAGAGGCGAGAGAGATGTGTCAGGATCGTGCCAAATGGAAGTACGTAGTCTCTGCCTGCCCCTCTGTATGACAAACGTGAGTGTTTATATATGTATATTAATGTATAAAATAAAAATAAAATATTAATTATATTTATTTATGTGATTAAAACTACTTTTACGGATTTTATCGCGTTTATTTTTACTTTTTATTTATTTTATTATTAATTCCCGACGTTTCGGGCGCTTTCCAGTACCCATGGTCACGGGGGACTGAGATGACTGACGTCCCGATGTCATTGTTAAACCCGGAGTACCTTCAGCTTTTTTAATTATTGTTTATGGTCCGATCTATGCAAAATGAACTGACTATGTCCTGAGGTCTTGCAGTGGTATGCTTGGGTTTAGTTTTAATTTTATTGATTATAGGATCCCAAGCAGGTGGTAGTACCCAGCCTCCTTCTCTATTGAAATTAGGATGTTTTTTTAATTTCAATAGCCTCACGTATCATCCTTGGTAGGAATCGGTGTTCTTTCGCGAGGATTTGTGGTCTATCAAATCTGATGTAATGGTTGGGTCCGTCTAGGACGGACGGCAAGACTGCAAGACCTCAGGACATAGTCAGTTCATTTTGCATAGATCGGACCATAAACAATAATTAAAAAAAGCTGAAGGTACTCCGGGTTTAACAATGACATCGGGACGTCAGTCATCTCAGTCCCCCGTGACCATGGGTGCTGGAAAGCGCCCGAAACGTCGGGAATTAATAATAAAATAAATAAAAAGTAAAAATAAACGCGATAAAATCCGTAATAGTAGTTTTAATCATGTATATTGTTCGCGTAAATATAAGAAATCATTATATATTTATTTAATAAATATATTTGCATAAGATTTCTTGCTGTATAGTGGCGGTTAATAATATAGACTATCCCATATCTTCCCGTGGGTGTCGTAAAAGGCGACAGAGGGAAGCAGGCAGGAGATGGGCAGCAGCATCTTCCTGATAGCAGTAACAAAAAAAAAACTGCGGTTCCCAACCCGCTCGCCAAGCGTGGCAACTAAGGCAATATACGTTATATAGTTACGAACACTCACTACACACACATATACTACACAATGGCATCTAGGTAATAATTTTACACTTAGTTCTAAACTTGTAACATTGGTTATGATTAACAAATTCTATATCCTTTATCTAAAAAATGTGGTATTTTGATTGTAACAATATTTCTGTTATTGTCCATGGTGTATCTATTTAAATAAATAAATAATAAATACTTATATTTTTTTTAACTTTGTGCCCTAATCTTAACACTTGGAATAAGATTTTAGTAAAATTTAAAATATTTATTTAATTATTTTAATACATAAATATTTGTACATAACAATTATGAAATAAAAAAAAACATCTTTTATTAATTTTTTTCTATACAAATACGAAATCACACCGTAAAATAGACGTTGTACAAACTGAAGACCCCTATTTTACCGCCTGATGATTTGAATTTTCGAAAATACTTTTCAGTAGATGCCTACGTGATAAAAGAAAGCTATTGTTCCAATTTCACTCTTCTATGACCAGCGATTCGGTCTGTGGGTTTGAATAAAATAGAAAAAATCAAACCTGTATTTTTTAAACTCCGCGCGTATATAAAATAAATACTCGTATTTCGACGTGAAAAGTTCACCATTGCACACTGGAGCGGAGCGGTGGACTAAAAATTGCTCCACCTGTACAAGGTAGTGGGTTATACTTAGACTATTCGATTTTTTTTAAACTGATACCACAACTGCAAGTTCTTTTTATTGATATATTTATAATTATATAACATTGTTTATTACTTCATTTTGAAGATTTTATGTCTACATTTTGTCACAATTAAGAGTATAATATATAAGTAGACAATAGCAATTGTTTTCTTCACAATAATCCCTCTAGTGATAATTAGAAACCCACTATGAATTGACCCAATATAGAAGGCCATGCTAGCTTTTATGTCATATATATAAGGACGCTTGTAGTGCAGTGTAAGCTACGGAAGAACGAGATTCGCACAAATACCAATACAAATTAGCAGTATAATATTTAAGATTGTAATATGTTGATTTAGTGACAAGAACCCGAGACCCTTAACCATGAGCAGATTATGCAGTATACCTCAGGGGTTAAAAAAACATCAGAATTTTGATTCTTTGTATTAACCATCAGGTGGACTGTGCGCTTATTTCACCCATCACCTTGACTTACATTATAAGTTAAAATAGCTTAACTTTCAGTGATCGAATATGTAATCTAAGACTACGTCATGGCGTGAAACCGAATTGGGGTTTCACTTAAATTTAGAGGGCTACAACAAGGTGCTGCTGATTGCGGTTGGTTAAAATTAGGCGGTTGTTTAATGATTCGATTCATTCACAGCTAAAACTAGGTGTGGCCAGATGCTTTTCAGTAAAAATGGGGCACGTAAAGTCTGAATAATAACTAAAATGACGATAATTTCTCTTAACTGTATCAAAAATAAGAAGCATCATTCAAATTTTATCAGTAACTGTAGGTAAATAACTGTGAATTCTGTTCAATTTGAGAAACATGAAAACACATATCAAGTAATATCAGCGATAGCTGGGTTTAGCGGGGCTTGGGTTGCCCTTTGACCTCCTCAAAACCGGATACATTTATATTATTTTTAAATTATTCTGACAAATTGAACACCTAAGTTTATGATTGTATAACCACAGCCAGCTGCATCTTTCAGTCCAGTCGGTCAGTTGTAGCTTTCAGGAGTCAACATCACAGTTATATTATTCTTTAAAAAATCAGTCTCGTTTTAGAGGAAGAAACAGGGGAAAACTTAGTGATGTTTTTGTCAATTTTTATAGACATAATCATTCCGAGGTGTAGTTATCGCCCTTATTTCTTTGACATCATAAGTAAAAATAAAAATAACGCAACCGTATTTATACATTTAAATACGAGCTACGGGGTTTGAAGTAACAAATGAAGACGTGAACAAATATTTGTGATTGGTCATGTAGGCGTTGTTTGCTTTTGCGTGGCATTTTTTTACAGATATTTTAAACAGAAGTATAAAAATATAAAATGTTTTTTATCGATTGAATTAATTAACATACAAGTATTATATGACGAATTTATTTAACGTTGGTGATGGAATGCATTATAATTTATGATGTTAGTTTAGTGCCTGTTTATGACTGTTATAATTTTTTGTATCTTGTTTAATAATTGTATCTTGTTTTTCCTCAGCCAGTAAAATTCCACAACTGGAAACAGGCCTCCGCCATGTAAGATTTGATATTACTGTAATGTAGGAAATGTGTCAATGAGAAGAGACGTGTTGTTGTTTTCTTTAGCTATACTACTCCTTGTTATAAACTTTAATGTATACTTATTGTCGTGGGGGCAACACGTCACTACAAATTGTTACATGGCAAATTATCATTATAAGAGATATTTCCGAATTATTTTGGTGCACTGTTTTGCAGTAATGAGTATTCTCATCTGTAATAATATACCACACATATATATAATACACCGCCATTTGTCGGGGGTCGCGAGCACTTTCTCATTGGAATTTTTTATACGATGCCCACGAGACAAAACTAATGAATTCTTTTAAGCCATCACCATGTATCAAAATAAAATGCATGTTTGTGAATAAAGCTTTAAAAGTTTCTAATACTTTTTTTTCTTAAACAATATTTTTTACAATTACTGCTACGTAGTGGAGTTCAGATGCTTTATGGCTAATGTAAGAATCTATTTGGCCAGGGACAAGCCATTCGTGGTCGATTGACTTGAACGGGAAATGTATGGTAGTGAAAGTTGGGTGTGGTAGAAAAAGCACGAAAGGAGAATAAATGCAGTAGAAATTCGGTCATTAAGGATTATGTTAGGGCTGAATTCGAATGACATGGTGAGAAATTATGTGATAAAAGAAGAGAGTGGTTTGCAAAATAATCTTGTGACTAGGAACGCTCCTGTGGTTTTGTCATGTAGAAATAATGAACGAGGAAAGAGTGACAAAGCAAATCTATGTTACAGAATTAAACGGCAGAGTCGCGAAGGTATGCCCTATGTGAAATTTTATTGACCAAATTAGCGATATATTGAAACTCGGCCAAATTAAGAGTAGACTTAACATTATATGTAGGTATATAGATATAGAAGAGGCGAGAGAGATGTGTCAGGATCGTGTCAAATGGAATTCCGTAGTCTCTGCTTACTCTTCTGGGTGACAGAGTGTTTTTGTTATGTAATTATGTATATATGTTTTACTTTTTGACAATTCAAATAAAATTAATCACGATAAACTTAAAATAAATGTGAAATGCCTGTTTGGCCTATGTCACCAGAAGTTTTAATAGAAATCCATTCTATGTGTCATCTTCTTAAATATTTTTTGGGGTAAGTGATTAATTTTAATACAATCTGTATTACAAATAGCATTTCTTTAATTACCATCAAGTATTTATTTTTCAAATTATAATGTAATCAACAAGAAAACCGATAGTGGAATTACAAAGGACATAACTTTTTAAAATGAAATTGCGTATTGATTTATCTCTGCGTGCGTAGACGTTAAATTCGTTAAGTCCCCAAATCTGTTATTGATAGCTTCAGGAATATGTAATGGTTACAATTTGGCACAGAGTGATGTATAAATTTAAACTTGTGGATTTAAAATACACGTTAAACTTATGTCTTCAGATATAACGCTATTAACAGTGCCTTTTTTTAACTACGAAGGGTTATCCATGTTGGGTATGTAGGATACAAAAAACACCCCCGACTTTCTGACTCCGGCCTACTACCGAAAGCTTCTTGCCAAAAAAAAAAAACAATAAAAAAATTTACCCAACCCGGGATTTAAGCTCCAGTTGATGAAAAACATGATCAGCAGTCTCGTATAAGACTTGTAGACCAATGATCTAGTCAGAAATTTTTATGCCCTCTCTCGGAGGGTAGCGATCTTTCAGACAATTGTCGTAATCGACGTTTACTACACCCACTGTACGCAATGTAGTAACATTTTATAAAACTGTTTTTGTAATTATTTTTTTGCTGTTAGTTTTTGTTCTGAAATATTAAAAAAAAATGTTATTTATAAAAATAATTTCGGTCTTTTTAACAATTTTTAGCGTGATTCATCAGGCTTAGAAAAGATTATAGCAAAAATTGAGTTGACGAGCGGTTATAAATTTGTGATATTTTTTTCGTTTTATATTTTCATCCTTTCCATTTAGAATTATCGGTTTTTTTTCCAACGGTTTTAAAATAAATTAACAAAAAATGTTTGGAGAAACGAAATACGTTCTCAAAGTTTTTTTTTAATTTGTGCAACATAGGTACATGCTATTATTCATCACTAAGTATTTTCTATGGAATAAAGGCGAGTAACAAGTACACACACTCTCAGTGTGTGTACTTGTTACTCTTGTGTACCTTTGTACCTTATACTTAGAATTACCAAAAGGTATTCGTTGAAGGTCATACAGTTTTACACACCAAGCTTGGAACATCTGGATAAGGAGGTGAAGGAAATATGTAGGGATATCTCTAAAGCCATGCATTCCTCCAAAACTCACTATACGGTGTTGATGGGAGACTTCATCACAAAACTAGGTGTAGTGTGTGTGTAGTGTGTGTAGTGTATGTCATGTATATATATATATTTATATATATATATATATATATATATATATATATATATATATATATATATATATATATATATATATATGATAGCCTAATAAACATTCAGTCAGTAATAAACCTACATTCAAGACCAGTAGACGCATTATTTATCCCCCCGAACCTCCCGACATTACATGGCGACCCTGCCAAGCGGTGCGCTGCTACCGCCGGGCCCTGCATAGAAAAATAAAGTAATTTATTGAACAAAATAAATCAATCAAAATAAATATATGAAAATAATGTAATAATAAAATGAACATAATACCGGACGTGACAAATAATATTTTAAATACGAATATAAAAAGAGACTACAATTTTTTTTGAGAAATCGAAGTCGATTATACACTTAAAGAAAAAATGTTATAGAAAAAATGAAGAAAATACCTGAAAAACAAATTATACAAGAAGCTCCAGTAACAAGTTCCAAGAAAGAAGATTTCAAGAACAGAAAACTTCTTAATCAAAATTCCTTCAAGAGAAGAATAAAGAACTTAAGAAAAAAGAAGCGTACGAGGAAGTCCAGGCCCAACCACATCGGGGAGCTAACAATATCTTCGAGTGCCAGAGTAGCAGAAAGAAGTCAGGGTACAACGAGCGACCAGCCAAGTTCTGTAGCAGGTACAAGACGTCTCGAAAGCACCGAATGTAAGTTTAATTATATAATAATGGTGTCGATGTCTATTGTCAAATTATATTATTACTTACATAATGTTATACACAGAACTGGGGAAAGAAAATTTTTAAATCATTCATTAAAAAAGTAGGAAAAATATTAGTACTATTATTAGGAAAATTCAAAATGATGTATTATACCGCAACAATTAATCGGTAAATAGCTACTTAATAACGATAATAATAATATTTGTTTTGCAACAATATTATACAATGGTGTTCAAGTATAATTTAGTTCTACATGTTCTATATATTTTAATGGACAAGTAACTATAACAATATTTATCGAAATTTTAACAACATATAAATTATTAAATATTTTTTTAATTGTTATGGTAACTGTCTAATTAATTGTGTAACAGCGTCAGAGGAAATACCAACTTTAGATTATTATTATTGCTCAATGTCATATACCTACTTGGTATAATCATTAATTTGTCGATCATTATGTATTATAAGTTATTAATGTTACATCCAATTATCATTTTTTTCTGTTTTTATGTCAAATTTATTAATTCACTATTCCATTCATCATCATCATCATCATCATTACAGCCCTTCACAAGTCCACTGCTGAACATAGGCCTCCCCCAAGTAATGCCACAAAGCACGGTCCTGAGCCACCTGCATCCATCGACTTCCTGCATGTCTTACCAGGTCGTCACTCCATCTAGTGGGGGGGTCGCCCTACACTACGCCTACCGGTACGAGGCTGCCACTCGAGAACCTTTCTTCCCCATCGGTTATCGGTTCTTCGAGCTATATGGCCGGCCCATTGCCACTTCAGCTTACTAATCCGTTGGGCTATGTCGGTCACTCTGGTTTTACTGCGGATATCCTCATTTCTGAGTCTATCACGCAGAGAAACTCCGAGCATAGCCCTCTCCATAGCTCGCTGAGCGACCTTAAGCGTCCTCATACGGCCAGCAGTGAAGGACCACGTCTCAGATCCGTAAGTCATCACTGGCAACACGCACTGGTTGTACAATCTAGTTTTTAGAGATTGAGGTATACCTGACGAAAAGATATGCCGTAATTTCCCGAACGCTGCCCAGCCGAGTTGAATCCGTCGATTGACCTCTCGGTCGAAGTTGGACTTACCTAGTCGGACTATTTGTCCCAGGTAAACGTATTCGTCAACAACTTCGAGCATAGTGCTCCCAACAACTACCGGCATAGGTGTGACATGGACATTGAACATGATCTTTGTTTTGTCCATGTTCATCTTAAGACCTATCCGTTGGGAGGCACTATTGAGGTCATTGAGCATAGTGCTTAAGTCCTCCAGCGATTCTGCCATAAGGACTATATCGTCGGCAAATCGAAGGTGAGTGATGTACTCGCCATTGATGTCAATACCGTATCCTTTCCAGTCCAGTAGCTTGAAAACGTCTTCCAATGCAGCGGTGAAGAGTTTCGGGGATATAATGTCACCCTGTCTTACACCTCTCTGCAGTTGGATAGGTTTCGAGCTCTGGTTCTGTACTCGGATAGCCATCGTAGCCCTACTGTACAAACACTTCAGCACTTCGATATACCGACAGTCAATGAAATAAAAAAATCAATAAAATCTCGTCTAATGAAGTCAACGCTCCGTCCCCCTCGTGCTCTAATCCAGAATCCCGAAACCTTTCAGCTCGAGTTACGTAACCGCTTCCAGTGCCTAGAAGATTGCAATGCAGTGGACGATATGAACGACAAGCTCGTGGAAACTGTCCATGCGGTCGGAGCTAAGTTCCGCAAGACCCGCCGCAGAAGAACACAAAAACTCTCCGATCACACTCTTAATCTCATGGCTGTTAGACGGGAGATGAGGCTGCAATCGTCAACAGATTTGACAGCATACAGGCAACTGAACAGACAGATCTCCAAATGCATACGGCGAGACTTACGCAACTTTAATACTTCTCGTATTAAAGAAGCGATCGAGCGGAACCAGGGCTCCAAAGTCTTTGCCAGAGATCTGTCTGCCAGAAAGAGCCAACTGTCAAGGCTGAAGACTGAGTGTGGCAACATCGTTTCCGGGACACCTGAGATTTTGAGTGAGATTGAGAGGTTCTATGGGCAGCTGTACACATCATCGTTGGAGCCACACGCAAGTGTGAGTAACGATCCAAGAGCAAGTCTTATCCGACACTATTCCGATGATATCCCGGACGTCAGTCTAAGCGAGATTAGAATGACTCTCCAGCACCTTAAAAACGGCAGGGCCCCAGGCGAGGATGGAATTACAGCGGAGCTTCTGAAAGCGGGTGGAACACCGGTACTTGAAGTCCTTCGGAAGCTCTTCAATTCCGTCCTCCATGGTGGCACTACTCCAGAGGCGTGGAGCAGAAGTGCGGTGGTCTTGTTCTTTAAGAAAGGCGACAACGCTCTCTTAAAGAACTACAGACCGATTTCCCTTCTGAGCCGCGTCTACGTGCTGTTTTCGAGAGTCATTACGAATCGTCTCGCACGCAGACTTGACGACTTCCAGCCTCCCAAACAAGCCGGTTTCCGAAAAGGCTTCAGTACCATAGACCACATACATACCCTGCGGCAGATTGTACAGAAGACTGAAGAGTACAATCTGCCACTTTGCCTGGCGTATGTGGACTATGAGAAAGCCTTTGATTCCGTCGAAATTTGGGCGGTGCTACAGTCCCTTCAGCGGTGCCAAGTTGACTATTCCATTCATAACGAACTAATGCAAATAAGACAAAATAGTAGTTCCCTAGATAATTATGGCAATAAAATCGAACAATTATTCGTAGATTTGATGATTTCCCAAGCCGATGGTGACCAAAACGCGCATAAAAATTTTACGTCCTATAAATGAAAAGATCGCTACCTATTAAAAGTTTCACAAATGGCTTGCGAAATCGACAACTCAGTATTATTTTGTCAGCACGTAATTATAGTACGTTAAAAGAAACAATCAGAGCTGCAAAGGATGAGGAGAGATATTGAAATTAACCCTAATAACGATAATAATGAAAATAATCTAGAATTTTTCGAGACCAATAGTATTTTTGGTTGCGAATATAGTAATTGTGTGAGTTAGCAATAGATGGTATCAAATGTAGATGGCTCGTAGATACCGGCGCTTCCGTATGTGCGATTAAATATGACACGCTTAGTAAACTAAACATTTCATTACAAAAGAAACCGATTACAATAAACGGAATTGGAGGCAAGTTACGAACCGTGGGATTTGTTGATTTAACATTGTCTGTTGACGGGCAGAAAATTTAATAATAAGTTTCATGTTATAAAGCAGTTGCCGTGTGAAACTTCTGGAATTTTAGGTATAAATTTTTTACGTAAGTTTAATTGTAGCATAAATTTTGAATTGAATAATATTACACTGCATAATATGAATGAATTAGTAACTTTACCATTACATATGGGTATTTTGGGAAATAATAATTATTTGAGTATACCTCCGAGATGCGAGAATTTATTTTATATCAATGCGAGTATGAAAGAAAGAAATGTTCAAAAATGGGAATACGAATGATTGAGTGGTTAAGTTTCGTCAATATTGGACTGATCACCCAAATATTTGATGATGCTTAAACTAATAGTATTGAATTCGTTAAGAGTGAGAATTATGAAAGGAATAAATATAAAAGAAAATAATTGACCTTAATAAATAGGTAATGGAGAGATACGGGAACGTCTATCACTGGTATAACATAGAGTCCTCGAGCAGGGTATGTTTCCGTGATTGGATGAAAAATCGGGCGTAACGGGTACTAGGGAACAATACTTTCAGTACAAGTGATGTACACGAGATGACTCATATTAGTACTGTTAGGGACCAGAGAAGTCTTAAATTTGTTACCCTTAATAATGGTGTATGGGGGTCATATACTTCATTGGATCACAGTGTGAACTTAGTTTTCCTCCGTAACAATTGTTGGAGTCCTTTTAATGACTTAAACGTAGACCTCAAGGTTGTGCGCACAACCCAAGGAGGTACATTTTACCTTGATATAGAAAAAAAAGTTTATGTACCAATAAAATGAAATGAATGTTACGAAAATGTAATATATAATACCCAAATAAATGGGGGGCCCATATTTATAAAGTACCCGCGTGATAAAAATCACGAAATAAAATATAAATGAAATGAATTAATACTCCGATTCCCGGTATCTAATAAATAAATAAATATATAAGTGAATAGAGAGAAAGAGAGCTAGCTTAAGGTCAAAAATATTAAGAAGAAAGAAAAGAAAGTAAAAGAGCAAATCAAAAAGTGTGTAGTTTCCATTTCTGTATTAGGACTATTAATGCTACCCAAAATGCGACTAAGAAGTTACACATGTAATAACTATAGGGATCGATTTACACAACTACGCGAAAATGTGTTGTATGTATGTATGTATTGTGCGCGTAATTGATTTACCACATTTATATATGAATTTACGAGATTTTTTTCAGATTTAGACACATTAATTCATATTTACAATAAATCTGGTTGATTTTTTTTGTCATATGTGTTTTACGTAAAACTCGTACATTTAAAACTATATTTGGTTTATATTTTGCTTATAAAATAAAGTCCAGAGTCGATACACTATTATTATAAATTTATTAATGTAATAGTATTCTTTTTACGTTTTTTCTTTAGAAAAGACAACGGAACCAAAAATTATATTTGAAATGAAATTGCCTTTTTCAATGTTAATAAATATTTCGTAAAACAAACTTGAGCTGTGTACCTAGTAGTGTTTTCTTTTTATATATAAATTTCATGTCATGAAAAAATGAGTTTTCGAAATTATAAATAACTTAATTAATGATTTTTTGTTAATGTACCTATGTAAAAAAAATACTTTTACAAAATAAATTTAAAATTGAATGTAACAATCTATATTTAGGGGTACAATCCATTGTGAAAGTTAAATTCATTTCATTTACGATATAATTTTAATGCATGGTTAAAACTAGGTACCATTATACAACGAACATACTTCGAAATTAAAACAAAGGTGTCACAAACCGCTTACGCGGCCGAGATTGTAAGTTGTATTTAATCCCTGTTGTTATGTTAATAATTCTGATTATGTTGCACTAGGACCGCCGTGTGACAAAACATGTAATATTAAACGACTATCATTTTTTGCCAACTAACGGTCACGCGCGTATAGGCGAATGATAAACAATACAAAGAAAAGGTTGTTTTGACCAGAGTTAGAGACTATATAATATACATAATTAGTAACATCCTACTAAGAGAGAGAGAGAGAGAGAGAGAGAGAGAGAGAGAGAGAGAGAGGTGTTTGCGATATAAACACTTAAATAAATATATAAAGGAACCAATGGTTATAACCGATTTATGGGAGATTCCACTTTTCATAGAGTTTATTTAGATTTAGTAGGGCCCTTATGTAAGCATAGTGCTAGTAATGTTTATATACTCACACACTCACAGTGTGATTTAAATAAGTATGATGAAGTTTATCCACTTAAAAGTAAGGATACTATTTCAATGGCATTAGCTTCTTATAGATTTGTTAAGATTTAAAATGAATAATATAGTTTAAGTTTAAGAATAAAAAAATTGTAAACACCTTATAATATTTTTGATAACTATAATTTTGTTTTAAAAACTGTATTTTCAGTCTAGTGAATTAATAGTTATATAATATGAAAATTTTAAAATTTATGCAGTAATGATAGGCGAACTAAAATTATTTCACAACAAAAACTTAAAGATTCAATACAATTACGTAAGGAATTTGATGATTGTTTAAAAAAATTTTAATACAGAGATAGAAAGTTATATTTTTTTAAATTACGGTGTTTACGATATTTTATATTTATTTTATTATGTTATAAATATAATATAGTAGGTATACGAATTTTAATATTTTAAAATAATGTACAATTTTTTTTCTTTTTTGCCGATGGGCGTGTAGTGTGTGTGTAGTGTATGCTCATGTATCTATATATATATATATATATATATATATAGATAGCCTAATAAACATTCAGTTAGTATTAAACCTACATTCAAGACCAGTGGACGCATTATTTATCCCCCCGAACCTCCCGACATTACATAGGCACAAGAAAAAACGTTGATCTGAAGGTAGGGAAATTTGGAATAGGGTCAAGGAACCCAAAATACCAGCAGTCGACAGACTTCATGGAGAAAGAGGGACTCTTTATGATGAAATATTTCATCCAGAAGTGGCCCCACAGCATGTGAACCTGTTCGAGTCCCGACAGTTCGACGGGTGTGACTTATTGTTCAGTAACGCCTCAGTGATCACAAAGGAGAAAACTGGCAGTGATCACTAAATGGTTAGATGGACACTGAACCTAAGCGTTAAGTTGGAGAGGCCACTTCTAATGAAGTGAACGATCCGTCCCCTCTTGCTTGCGATATGAATGACAAGCTCCTGGAAACTGTCCACGTGGTTGGAGCTAAGTTCTGCAAGACCCGCAGCTGAAAAACAAAAAACCTCTCCGATCACGCTCCTAATATCATAGCTGTTACACGATAAAATAAAATTGCAGTCTTCAGCAAATTTGACTGCATACAGGCCACCAAACAGACATATCTCCAAATAAATGCGGCATGAATTATGCAACTTCAATACAGCTCGTGTTAAAGAAGCAATTGAGTGGAACCAGGGCTCCAAAGTATTTACAGGAGATCTGTTTGCCAGAAAAAACCAACTTTCGAAGCTGAAGAACAACGTAAAATAGCATTTGCTACTAATAACTTATCCAGGCGGGTAACCCATTAGTATGTTAGGAGTGAAAATTCAATGTCTGATAACAAACACATTAAGTTTGTAATTGGAGCATCACGAAATAATGAAACTGTTGCTTTTAGGGATTCAAAGGCGAACTTCTGGGATGTCTACGGAGAAATATGGAAAAGTTTCCATTACAACGATTGAAAGTCTGAAGTTAGAAACGGAGACTATAACCGTAGGTATCCGTGAAGCCTTCGAGTAAAGCTGTCCCGTCAGAAGCAAGACCTCAACAAGGAAAGTTCTTTGGCGGAATACCTAGCTAAAAGAAATTAGGGAAAACCAGAAAAACATTGAATAGGGCTCAAAAACCAAAGAGTGAAATATTTACAGGCGACCCTAACCGTATATAATAAATAGATGCTATGTGAGGAAGTTGAGTCTTTATCTCGCATTGCAAGAATACACGAAATGCTGTCGAAAGCTAAACGTTATCAGATCGGGCTTCTTAAAAAGCCTGATGGTGACTTCCCTACCAATGAAACAGAAACATTGGAGTTACTAGCGTTAACTTATTTCCCAGGCTCACATAAGACACTTTATCAAAACAAAAAAAAACCGGTAGATCGAACTATATAAACAGAATATACCTTGCTCTTTTCATGTCATGATGTACGCAGGGTACGTATGTTTTGTGGATCAAAGATGGAAATAGAGGACTTGAGTTGAAATGGATTGATTAGGATATAACAAGGATGTACAATAAAAGGGGATACGTTGGGTATATATGAACATAATCAATAATTTAAAAATGTCCAGGGACAATTTGAAATTATGAAAATACTACAGTCGACACTAAATAACCTTATCAACACCAGTATCACTAACTATACTACTTTAAAATGGAAGATCACCAACAGCTGTATAATAACCTGAAAAACCAGGTAAACGCTATGAAGAGACAGGAGAACTTTCAAAACTTAAAGATCCATGATTTTCATCATTACTCAGCCATATACGTATTGGTTACTGAATTGCTGTCGATAGTTTTTGTTCTTATTTTCTTGTGGTGGTGGAGAAGGAGCCATCCAAAAGAAAACTCTGAGGAAGCTGGCGAACGAACACCGCTGAGCCAAACGCAAGCAAGTGTCAATGTTAAACGTACTAAAATTAAGGACCTCACCCATTGTGCCACAACTGGTAAAATTCGAGGTTTCTAGTGTAGTAACCATAGAGTGAAGTGAAAGTAAACCTTTAATGAGACTGAACTTTGACACTTTAATATTTTATCATAGTTTTTCTTATTAGATATCACTTATCATATATAAATATTTTTAAAAATTCTACCTGCCTTAATTGTTTTCATTAAGCATTTTGGATACTTACACTGTTACTTAGCATTAATCTATCACCATCCCTCGCTCTTTTCTCTAGAGTTGCCAGATGTACGGTGAAATGTACATAATATTTCATGCCAACTTAGCATTTTTATTAACACAGCAATTTTAAGGGTTAGTACTCGGAAAACAGTGCACTTCAAGGATTCATATTAATCAGTCGTTTATTTTATCAACATATATCGCATACATATACATATACAACAAATATATATCATGTCATAGCAAACTTTGTATCATCTAAGCGTGGGAATTACACTTTACAGACTGAAAGCTAAAAATATTGATTCCACAACCACCAGGTGAGTGAAGTCGATGCTCTTAAACAGAAAGGCAAAAATAGTGCTGTTTCGAACTTCGATTTATATTGCAACAACAAAAGGTTAACTACAACGAGGTGTACTGTCATCCCTTCTTTGGGCTCTTGCGGTTGACCAATTATTGCACAAAATAGCGGACCTTCTCATTGACATACTGGGTTATGCCGATGACCTTGTTATCATAACGCGGCGCTTTGACCAAAGTGCTTTATCGTTAATCATACAAAGAGCCCCAAACAACAAAAATAACTGGTGTAGGGATATCAGATTATCAGCTGTTCATGCTAATAAAACTTTTGTACTACAAAAGAAGACGGTTGGACAACGTAGTCCCCAAAAACACAATGGTAAAGTAGTACTATTCTCCACTGAAATTAAGTACTTAGGCGTTACGCCTAATCGACCATAAACTAACGTGGAACTTTCACTGTAGCAAAGTATGTCATAAAATAAAAATTGCTTTATTTACGTGCAGTCCTTTGATCGGGTACAACTATAGTCAACCAAATCTAAGAAATACATTTTGACAGCTGTCAGACTTTTTGCATCAAGCATGCCAAACAAAAAATGGGAACGTACAATATTCGATTCTTAAAAAAAATCGATATCGATTATTTAGAGTTGGTAATAATTTACAGTTTGGTTTGAATAATAGCAGAATAAATAAAAAACGGATAATTATAAACACAAGATTTGTCAGTTTCTTCGTATTTGTTGTTACTGCTTATTTCTAGAGGCACGGTTATAAAATTTTAAGATTAAAACTAGATTAAAAATAAATTTATTTAATAACTTTCAGTACAACTGGGATATATATACTACATATTATTTGATTTTCAATAATGCAGTCAAAATTTTATTTTTTTTTATAGAAGAGGGGAAAACGAGCATGCGGCTCACCTGATGTTAAGTGCTACCGCCGCCCATGATCAACAGCCACACCAGGGGAATTGCAGGTGCGTTGCCGGCCCTTTAGAAAAGAGTAAGCTCTTTTTTTGAAGGTCCCCAGGTCGTATCGGTCCGGAAAAATCGCCGGTGGTAAACTGTTCCACAGAGAGGTTGCACGCGGAAGAAAACTCCTTTTGAAACGTACTGTGGTGGACCGCCAAGCATCCAGATGGTGTGGATGGTATCGGGACGTTTGACGCGTAGTGCGTTCACGAAATTTGGTGGCTGGGATTAATCCGAACAATTCCTCAGAGCACTCTCCACGGTATATGCGAAATAAAATGCAAAAAGATGCAACATTTCTTTGCAGTGCCAGTGAATCGAGCCCTTCGGAAAGCACTCGGTCGTCGACAATTCGAGCCGCTCTGCGCTGGATGCGGTCAAGTGGAAGGAGCTGGTACTGGGGAGCCCCAGCCCAGAGATGGGAACAGTATTCCATGTGCGGCCGAACCCGCGCCTTGTAAAGTCGCAGGCGGTGTGCCGGCAAGAAATACTGTCCCGCTCTGCTGAGCACGCCAAGCTTTTTAGAGGCCAATTTGGCCTTCTCTTCCAAGTGACCACGAAACTGCACGTCACTCGATATGTCAACGTCAAAGATTCCGATACTGGCTGAGGGAACAACGGGGAGTGCCTTGAAACTGAGGAGATACGACAAAGGGGTTCTTTTTAGTGGTTAACGCGCAAAATTGTATCTTCTGCGGGTTAAACTGGACTAGATTTAGTCGCCCCTAATCCGAGACTCTGTTCAGCAAAGACTCGACTTCAGACACAAGTTTGTCCTGGCACTCGGAGACGTTTTCCCGAGAAATATTGGCTCGGCGGGTGTAAAGAGCATCACCAGTGCTGTCATCTGCATAGAAATGAATGTTACGGGTTTGCAACATATCATTGATATGCAGAAGAAACAGCGTTGGCGATAGCACGCAGCCTTGTGGAACACCAGCATTAATAGGCTTGCAATCGAAGCTTGCACCGTCTACAACGACCTTGATGCTCCGATCTGCAAGAAAGCTGGTGATCCAATCGCACAATTTCTCGGGAAGCCCATAGGAAGGGAGCTTCGAAAGAAGCGCTTTGTGCCAAACCCGATCGAAGGCCTTCGCAATGTCCAAAATAACGGCCAATGCCTCCCCCTTGGACTCTACTGCCTCCGCCCATCTATGAGTTAGGTAGAACAGAAGATCACCAGCTGACCGACCACGGCGAAAACCGTATTGGCGGTCACTTATCAGCTGGTGATCTTCAAGGTACCTTATGAGCTGGCAGTTTACAATAGACTCCATTGTTTTGGAGAACAAGGAGGTGATGGCGATAGGCCGGTAGTTGGACGGGTCTGAGCGGTCGCCTTTTTTGGGATCGGGTGGACGAAAGCCGTCTTCCATGATTTTGGGACTACGCCTAGGGAGTAGGAGTACCTGAAAAGACGCGTTGAAACCGGTGCCAACTCTGGAGCACACGTCTTCAGCACAATTGGGGGGATTCCGTCAGGCCCACTCGACTTGTGGATGTCCAGGGAGAGGAGTGCTTTGCGAACCGAGCGCTGTGTGAACTGCACTTCCGGCATGGAGCACTCACACCGCGGGATGGTCGGCGGCGTACTCCCCCCGTCATCGAGAGTCTAGTTGGACGCAAAGAAAGAGCCTAGAAGATCGGCTTTCTCCTTTGCGGTATGGGCCAGTGAGAAAATTGATGTCTCTTTCAAACTCATCCATGATCAATTTTTTTTCTACCACTTTTGTCCAACCAACCTTTGTGACATGGGCATATGCTGCAAATTATGTATAAGAAACAGTCCAAAAAGCTAAAGCCGAGTTATAAAATAAGAAGACAAACACAAAATCCTAAAATTACGCACAGTAAGCTCCTGAAATGTGGGAGATTGAAATTACGAAGTGGTTGTTTCAGCGCGGCCTTGTATATGAGTTTTTTTGCCTATATAAATTTACATTGATAAACGTAAAAAACATAAACTTGCTTTATTCATGATTCATGTAATTTTAGGAATTTTAAAAATAAAAATTTAATAAAACAATACATTAAAAAAAATTACGATTCGATTATTTGAATATTTTTATCGATTACTTGAATAATTTTGACGATTATTCGCATAAAAATGAATTTTAATCATTCAAACACTACGGTAACGACGTGAAACGACGTGAAGTAAAATTATTGATACTGGTTATTTTTTAATATTTTGCTTTGTTTCAAAGATTCAAGTTTAAATAAGTGATAAAAAACTAAACACGTTGTAAAGAAATACAGATAACTTCATAATTCTTCGGATTTACGTAAAAGCTTATTTTAAATCGTGTGAGTACGCTTGTGCAAAATTATTGCGGAATCATTAATGTGAAACGTCAAAAGGTATTTCTTAGATTTGGTTGACAATAGTGCTTGCGTCTCAGTATGATCCTATGGCTGTACAGCAGAATAGTGATAGTGGAAGATTCACACCTACGCCTCCACTGTCTGGAGCAATAAGTCCAATCAAAAGACGACTGTGGGCAGACTAAATAGCCTACAAAGAGCTGCCTGCTTAATGGAAATTGGGCGATGCGATAATCACCTGGAGCAGTTCTAAATATACGTCTATACCGTACGCTCCTTGGTCGTTATCTAGACAAGGAAGCGGGAGCTAGTTTGTATAGAAATAATGACCAGGGCGGTTAGAGCTTGCTTTCATACAGTTTGAGATCCACGCTCAACTCAATTAAGGAAACACGGGTTTTATGCATGATCTCAGATATCATGCGTCCAATATACACTTTTAATAAAAAGTATATAGTGGAACTACCTACAAGAGGAGACTGGCTGAATCGCTAGGTTATCTTTGAAGTCGGTAGCCTCATGTGGTATACCTGGTTACGCGGAAACGATTCGTGTATTTTAATTTTATTCGAGGGTATATTGCCAAGCGTTAACCCATCCTTTGACCTAATGTCCCTTCCGTACACACTGAAAGTGGAAAGGGGGGAATCTAGAAGGTGACGCGATTTTTTCGACCAATGAGAAGTGCGCCCGACCGAGGTGCTTGGTGGGAAATCCGAGGCAATAAAGGCTCGCGTTTTCTCCTAATGTGCTCCAGTAGAATTCCCTCCTAACCTTGGCAAGCAATAGATTTTGGAAGAGCGAGTGCATTGTCCAAGGTGCCGCGTGCCACATCCGCCATCTTGTTGAGACATAAGAAGCCATCGCGTATACAGTTTACTTAGTATAACATCCCGCACAATAGGGTCAAGGCTCAACCTGGCAATTGAACTCGGGAACCCCTAGGCCCGCCGCCCAACCATTTTTCTGGTCATTCGAGCGGATTTGGAACTGGTACCCTGTAGCTTCATCGAGTCGAACTGCTGAACCAATTCCTTGGACAATACACCCTAATTTAATATTGGATAGATTTATGTAGTTTTTGTTTTAGTTTAAATTTAAAATTTTGTTAGTTTATTCGCATAGGTAAATAGATACTTATTTATTTAAATAGTTAGACCCGCTTAATTTTATTTATCTTACCCGCTGTTTGTAATTATACGAGCTTTAAATTCTTATTTAGTCGACGCGTGTTATCTCGTTTGATAGCAAGTTACCTTCACGAAAAAAATATTACTGACAACGTGTTCAATTTAATGACGTAATACGGCACGATAAGACAATAGCGTGTTGTGAGATATAGTTGTAACACATTGTGTTCATCTTCCAACCTTGTACGATATTCTTTGTGATTAATCTAATATTAATTGTAGTGATTCCAGATGGAAGTTAGTGGAAATTAAATTAAACTTAAAACTCTTTACGCCAAGAGGGACGTACTCTTCTCACGTATACAATATATAAGTGATCACATAAAAAATATTAACGTAGATTCAGTGCGGGAAACGTTTTTATGTGAAATCGAAACGGTTGGCTCTTTGCGATCTGATTACGAAAAAATATTAGACAACATTAATAGTTTCGAATTACAAATCGACCCTAAGTAAACAGTGAATTATCAACCACTTCTATCATTTGAAGATATGTTGTGTCGCGTAAAAAGAATGGCAAAGCTCAAGTCTCCAGCCCAAAGCGAAGCAAAACCAGAAATCCAGGTACGCCCATGTGAATCACTTAGATTGCCCCCATATATATTCCGGCATTCAATGGAGATATTAAAACTTGGCCGTTGTTCATAAATAGTTTTGAAAATAATATACATAATAATCCATCGTTATCGGACGCTGAAAGATTGTATTACTTAATTAGTAAATTGAGCGGTGGGGCACAGGCCATTTTTTCGGGCTTTACACCTACAGCAAACAATTATTCATTAATATTTGAAACGCTTAAAAACAAATATGAAGATAAGAGAATGTTAGCCTCTTCATATTTAGACCAGATATTCGATCTTAAAGCTATATAATCCGCGAACATCACCGGCTTAGAGCAATTTTTAGATAAATTTGTAGCATCGGTGGTTGCACTCAAGACTTGAAATTTAGTGACCTTATGGACGTGGTATTTCTCCGTATCGCCTTAAAGAAATTAGACTCGGACACCGTGCGTGCGTTTGAAATGGAGCATCGTAGCTCTGAGTTGCCGTCATTCGACTCATTAGCATCCTTTGTACGAGATCAAATTAAAGTGATAAGGCGCTCCTCGAATGTCAAACAAGAAGCTAATAAATGTATCGATCGCAAACAGATCTCATCAACTAAGACTGCTAGGTCTCTAACATACGTAACCGCTGCGCCTGCATAGCTTCATAGCGCCTGTGTTCTATGTAAGGATAAACAACACGGTAATTTGTATAATTGTGCGACCTTTCGTAAACATTCACCCAGCGAACGTTATAAAGTAGTAAAGACGAACAACTTATGTGAGAACGCAGTCTCCTTTCACTGTGTTACTAAGTACAGCCCGTATAGTAGTTAGGGATTCGCGTGGAAACGAACAAAGTGTCCGTACGTTGTTAGACAGCGGATCACAAAGTAGCCTTATAACGCGACAATGTTGCCAGCGTTTAGGATTGCTAATAAATAAGATACCTTCATGTCCTGTAGTCAAAGGCATCGGAGGTACTAATAAAATTACCCAGGCTTCTATAAATTTTAAAATTTTTTTTTGGCTAGATCGTAACATTAACTTTAATATAAATGCATTAGTAGTAGATAAAGTCTGTCGACCGTTTCGTTCGACACCTCGGCAATGATTGATTTTGAGAATTTGACTCTGGCACACGATACTTACGCTGTCCCCGGAGACATAGACATGCTTAATGGAGCATCGCTTTTCCCTCATCTTTTGTTACACAACAAGGTCAGAGGTAACCCCTCGCATACCGCGTTTTACGCACTGGAGACCGCCTTGGGCTACGTCATCATTGGTTCCGCTCCTATTATGGATAATATTTCGGCAACCTCTTATTGCTGTATAGCTGTCGAACCGCTCGAGTCGTTAGTTCGCAAATTTTGGGAAAATTTTGGGAAAAGGTGAACATTCCACCTATAGTTAGCCCAGATGATAGACTATGCGAGGAAATTTACGTCCGCACGACCGTTCGTGATGGCGACGGTCGATATAGTGTAGCGCTAAACTTTAAAGGAGATGTTTTATCTCTCAGCGATTTACGTCAAATGGCGGAAAAACGTTTCTATAATTTGGAGCGTAGGATGCTCGCCTCACCCCGATTAAGGGAAGCTTATGACGACGTCATTAAAGAATATATAAGGGAGGGTTACATATCACTTGTGGCTCCAAAATTAGACAACTACGAAGACACACCGTCGTATTTCATACCACATCACGGGGTCATTAGGGAAGACAAACTTACGTCTAAGTTACGTGTAGTGCTCGACGCTAGTACTAAAACTAGCACTCACCTTTCTCTTAATGATATCCTCTATAGTGGGCAAAATTTACAGGGCAGTTTATTTAATATAATAGCAAATTTTCGTTTGTTCAGTATAGCACTATCCGCCGATATTCGCCAAATGTTTCTTTGCATAGGGGTCCACGAATGCGACCGTCGATTTCAACGCATTTTATATCGATTTGACCCAAAGGAACCTCTAATGGTGTTTGAATTTAATCGCGTTTGCTTTGGCTTAAAGTCGAGCCCATTTCATGCGCTACGCACGGTGAGACAGCTCGCCTCTGACGAGGGTTCCTCTTATCCTGAAGCTAAGAGGGCAATTGAGAGTGGGTTATATATGGATGATTTTGTGTACTCGGTCGATAGCGTGGAGGAGGCCATCCTAACCACCGCCAAGGTTATAAGGCTCATGAATTTGAGTCAATTCGATCTCGCCAAGTGTACTAGTAATTCGCGTACGGTTTTAGATACAATCCCACTATCACACCGCCTTTCGGCGATAAAGGAATTCGACGATTATGATACGCACAAGGTGCTCGGTTTGTGTTGGTCACCGGAGTCCGAAGTGTTTAGCCTTAAGGTAAACCCGCCCGCAGAAACGTGCACAAAGCGCACAAGGCTGTCATGCGTTGCTAGATTATGGTATGTCATGGGTTTCGTAGCCTCGGTGGTGCTATACGCTAAGCTTTTGATTAAAAAACTTTGGTTATGTGAATGCGATTGGAATGACCCGCCGCCTGATAGCATTGATCGTTCATGGCTACGTTTTAGAGAGGAACTTCCTTTACTAAGCGAAATTAAAATACCACGTTATATAAACGTCGATAAAAATATCGTCATCACGGTCGTTGGGTTTGAAGACGCTAGCGAAAAGGCTTACGGGGGGCGTTGTATATTTTCACGTCCAGAATAATGATAGAAATTCGATTAGCCTCATTAGCTCTAAGTCAAGAGTGTCCCCCCGTAAAGTCGTCTCTCTCGCGCGCTTGGAGTTTTGCACGATATTAGTCCTTGCCAAGCTTATCACCGCAGTTATCAGTGCATTTAGTGACAGAGTTCACATAGAAAGAATATTTGCCTTTTCTGACTCAACCGTCGCTTTATGTTCGGTTCATTCTTTACCCCACCGTTGGGATACGTTTATCGCGAACCGAGTGGCCAAGATCCAAGACGAGTTAAGAACACGGAACTTTTATCACGTGTCCGGTGCGGAAAACCCTGCCGATTGTCTATCCCGTGGACTCACCCCGATGCAGAAAATGGACCATCCTCTTTTTTCCACGGACCTTATTGGGTTCACTTGGAGCCCTCGCAGTGGCAAATAACCGATTTCGACCCTTCGTCAGCGTTTAAACCACCGGAAGAGAAGAGGCACGCTCTGGTGGCGAACGTTTCTAGCGAGGTTTCTCCAATCATTGCTTTGACGAACCGTTTGTCCCCTTGGTCGAAATTATTGCATAGCATGATTTACGTTTGTCGATTCGCGAAGCTTCTGCCGCGACGTTTGTATATCGTAGCGTCCGATTACAGCTACGCCGAGTTGCTAGTATTGCGTGAACTTCAATGTGTGGATTTTTCCGATGAAATTACAAAATTACAATCGAATAGAACTTGTAGTCGTGCTTTTCAACGTCTTAAGCCATTTCTACAAGATGGAATCGCCAGGGTAGGTGGGCGCTTGTCTAACTCGCAGTTGAATTTCGATCAACAGCACCCTATAGTTTTACCGCGTAAGGACCATATCATGAATTTATTAGTAGATTACCACCATAAATATAATTCTCACGCTGGCCCCGACTTACTGATGTCAATCTTGCACCAGAATTATTGGCAGAATTATTTTTTCAGCACGTAACTTAATCCGCAATCGGGTGCATAGATGTATGGCTTGCTTTCAAGTACATCCTAAGCCATCATTTCCGGAAATGGCGGACCTTAGTTCTTGTCGAGTAACACAATCCGTAAAGCCCTTTATGCACACCGGGTCCGACTTTGCTGGTTCGTTTAAGGTCACGCTCAATCGCGGGCGTGGTATAAGATCCACAAAAGCTTATGTTTGCATTTTCGTATGTCTGACTACTCGGGCTGTGCATATAGAACTTGTTGGTGATCTAAGCACAGCGGGCTTCATGGGTGCATTTAAGAGATTTCTTTCACGCCGTGGCCCTGTAAGTAAATTGTATTCGGATAACGGTTCAAATTACGTCGGCGCGAAACGTATCTTATCAGAACTATATGAGCTTTTAACCAGTAAATATTATAATTCGGAGTTCACTCACATCCTAGCCGAGAACCGCATCGAGTGGTTCCTGAACGTCACGGCCGCGAGCCATTTTGGGGGAAATTAAGAGAATAATATTAAGAGTCTAAAGAGTCATTTATACCGAGTAATAGGAGATCAAATTTATTCCTTCGAAGGGTTAAGTACTGTGCTCGCTCAAATTGAGTACGTCGTGAATAGTCGCCCCCCTTTGTCGTACGTTGTCAAGTGACCCCTCGGAGCCGCTGGCTATAACTCCAGCACATTTTTTGAATTTAACGCCTTTGAAATATTTGCCCGCCATAGACATGGACGAGAACAAACTTAGTATTTCCGCACGCCATAAATTATTGGACCGGTTGGTGGAGTCGTTTTGGAAACGATGGAAGATGGAATACTTGCATACGTTGCAGTCTCGGCAAAAATGGAACACCACAACTGAACATCTAACTGTCGGAACTGTGGTTGTGCTCACAAAGGAGAATACGCCGCCTCCCCATTGGCCATTAGGGATCGTCGAAGAAGTTTTTCCCGGTTCCGACGGGGTAACTAGGGTATCTCGCGTTAGGACCACACCTGGGTCTTACATGTGCCCTTTGCCCATTCAATAGTTTCAATTAGCTTTCTAGATTAGAAATTGTAATCAAAAATTATGTTTAATCTTAGCGTTAGTTATTTTGAAGGGGACCCTTCAAGCCGGGGGGGGGGGATGGTTACGCGTAAACGATTCGTGTATTTTAATTTTATTCGAGGGTATATTGCCAAGCGTTCACCAATCCTTTGACCTAATATCCCTTACGTACACACTGAAAGGGGAAAGGGGGGAGTCTAGAAGGTGATTCGATTCTTTCGACCAATGAGAAGCGCGCCCGACCGAGGTGCTTGGTGGGAAAAGCCGAGACAATAAAGGCTCGCGCGCGGCCCTCGTGCGACCTCTTCCTTCGCACCACTGGCCTGGAACACATCTCTGGGGCGCCCCAGAAGAACCCACCTCACGTCGCATCACCGTAACGGAAGCATCGTCTTCCGCATCAGAATCACACCCCGGTAAGTGTGTTTTCCCGTAATTTCATTCCTACTTGAGCATTTTGTTTGTTAGTTAACCCGCCCTATTTTGTTTTGTCCTAATGTGCTTAAGTGAATTCCCTCTTAACCTTGGCAAGCAATAGATTTTGGAAGAGCGAGTGCATTGTCCAAGGTGCCGCGTGCTACATCCGCCATCTTGTTGAAGCATAAGAAGCCATCGCGTATACAGTCCACTTAGTATAACATCTCGCACAATAGGGTCAAGGCTCAACCTGGCAATCGAACTCGGGAACCCTTAGGCCCACCGCCCAACCAATACCAATGAGTCATAAATGGATCTCTGCGTAGGCTTTGGAATTTATTCTGCCGTCCGCAAGCTATAATGCCGCTATCCAACAAAACCATATTTAAAGTTAAGGACAAAAAAAGCGCGGAAAAATGAAAAATGGATGCCATTTCACAACTACAACTTTTATGCGAGAGTTATCAATATCAAAAATAAGATCCAGTTTTGCGCTATCAAAAAGCTATACTTTTACTTGTTTAATAATGATTTAACCTTAACAAAAATAGCTTTTTGCGTTTTAGTTTAGTATTTTTACAATTTACAACTTATGAAACAACGACTATAATGCCGCTAAGCCTACTATAACGGCACTTTAGTGTTTGATTTTCATTTAATTTTATTGACATTAAAAAGTCTTAAAAAAATCTCTTCATTACTAAACTATAATGCCCCTAAATACTTTAACGTTGTTATAGCTTAGCATTATGACTCCGAGAACAAACACTATGCAAAACCGTGTTGCCGTGTAGTGGCGGTTAGGAATATCCACTACCCCATATCTTCCCGTGGGTGTCGTAAGAGGCGACAGAGGGAGACAGGCAGGAGATGGGCAGCAGCGTCTTCCTGATGACAACTGTGACGTAATAAAAAACTGCGGTTGCCAACCCGCTCGCCAAGCGTGGCAACTATGGCAAATAACCCCCCAATGAATAAATACACAAACAGACGGCCCCCAGTCCCCGGCGGCCCCGCTATTCCTGGCTACGGTGGCGACCATGGTAACGGCGGGGCAGGGGGTGCTAAGAATCTCCGGTGGAGGTTCGGTTGCCACCTACGACGACTCGACCTGGCAACATATAACGCACGCACCCTGAGGACTGACGAGAAGATACTGGAGCTGGAAGAAGAGGTAGACAAGTTGCGCTGGCATATTATTGGATTATCCGAGGTCCGAAGAGAGGGGGAGGACACGGCAATCCTCGAGTCCGGCAACTTGTTCTATCACCGGGAGGGCGACCATCTGTCCCAAGGAGGTGTCGGATTTATCGTCCACAAATCTCTCGTCAACAACGTTGTAAAGATTGGGAGTGTGTCGACGAGGGTCGCGTACCTGATACTCAGAATCACCAAACGGTATTCGCTGAAGGTCATTCAGGTTTACGCACCAACCTCGGCACATCCCGATGAGGAGGTGGAGGAAATGTATGAGGATATTTCCAGAGCCATACATTCCTCCAAAACCTACTACACGGTGTTGATGGGAGACTTCAACGCAAAACTGGGCACAAGAGAAATCGGTGAGCTGAAGGTAGGGAAATTTGGAGTAGGGCAACGGAACCGAAGGGGCCAGCAGCTGGCCGACTTTATGGAGAAAGAGGGACTCTTTATGATGAACTCTTTCTTCCAGAAGCGGCCCCACAGGAAGTGGACCTGGTCGAGCCCCGACGGTTCGACAAAAAATGAGATTGACTTCATTATGACGACCAGACGCCAACTGTTCAGTGATGTCTCAGTGATCGCAAGGGTGAAAACTGGCAGCGATCACCGAATGGTTAGAGGCACACTGAACCTAAACGTTAAGTTGGAGAGGTCTCGTCTAATGAAGTCAACGCTCCGTCCCCCTCGTGCTCTAATCCAGAATCCCGAAACCTTTCAGCTCGAGTTACGTAACCGCTTCCAGTGCCTAGAAGATTGCAATGCAGTGGACGATATGAACGATAAGCTCGTGGAAACTGTCCATGCGGTCGGAGCTAAGTTCTGCAAGACCCGCCGCAGAAGAACACAAAAACTCTCCGATCACACTCTTAATCTCATGGCTGTTAGACGGGAGATGAGGCTGCAATCGTCAACAGATTTGACAGCATACAGGCAACTGAACAGACAGATCTCCAAATGCATACGGCGAGACTTACGCAACTTTAATACTTCTCGTATTAAAGAAGCGATCGAGCGGAACCAGGGCTCCAAAGTCTTTGCCAGAGATCTGTCTGCCAGAAAGAGCCAACTGTCAAGGCTGAAGACTGAGTGTGGCAACATCGTTTCCGGGACACCTGAGATTTTGAGTGAGATTGAGAGGTTCTATGGGCAGCTGTACACATCATCGTTGGAGCCACACGCAAGTGTGAGTAACGATCCAAGAGCAAGTCTTATCCGACACTATTCCGATGATATCCCGGACGTCAGTCTAAGCGAGATTAGAATGGCTCTCCAGCACCTTAAAAACGGCAGGGCCCCAGGCGAGGATGGAATTACAGCGGAGCTTCTGAAAGCGGGTGGAACACCGGTACTTGAAGTCCTTCGGAAGCTCTTCAATTCCGTCCTCCATGGTGGCACTACTCCAGAGGCGTGGAGCAGAAGTGCGGTGGTCTTGTTCTTTAAGAAAGGCGACAACGCTCTCTTAAAGAACTACAGACCGATTTCCCTTCTGAGCCGCGTCTACGTGCTGTTTTCGAGAGTCATTACGAATCGACTCGCCCGCAGACTTGACGACTTCCAGCCTCCCGAACAAGCCGGTTTCCGAAAAGGCTTCAGTACCATAGACCACATACATACCCTGCGGCAGATTGTACAGAAGACTGAAGAGTACAATCTGCCACTTTGCCTGGCGTATGTGGACTATGAGAAAGCCTTTGATTCCGTCGAAATTTGGGCGGTGCTACAGTCCCTTCAGCGGTGCCAAGTTGACTGTCGGTATATCGAAGTGCTGAAGTGTTTGTACAGTAGGGCTACGATGGCTATCCGAGTACAGAACCAGAGCTCGAAACCTATCCAACTGCAGAGAGGTGTAAGACAGGGTGACGTTATATCCCCGAAACTCTTCACCGCTGCATTGGAAGACGTTTTCAAGCTACTGGACTGGAAAGGATACGGTATTGACATCAATGGCGAGTACATCACTCACCTTCGATTTGCCGACGATATAGTCCTTATGGCAGAATCGCTGGAGGACTTAAGCACTATGCTCAATGACCTCAATAGTGCCTCCCAACGGATAGGTCTTAAGATGAACATGGACAAAACAAAGATCATGTTCAATGTCCATGTCACACCTATGCCGGTAGTTGTTGGGAGCACTATGCTCGAAGTTGTTGACGAATACGTTTACCTGGGACAAATAGTCCGACTAGGTAAGTCCAACTTCGACCGAGAGGTCAATCGACGGATTCAACTCGGCTGGGCAGCGTTCGGGAAATTACGGCATATCTTTTCGTCAGGTATACCTCAATCTCTAAAAACTAGATTGTACAACCAGTGCGTGTTGCCAGTGATGACTTACGGATCTGAGACGTGGTCCTTCACTGCTGGCCGTATGAGGACGCTTAAGGTCGCTCAGCGAGCTATGGAGAGGGCTATGCTCGGAGTTTCTCTGCGTGATAGACTCAGAAATGAGGATATCCGCAGTAAAACCAGAGTGACCGACATAGCCCAACGGATTAGTAAGCTGAAGTGGCAATGGGCCGGCCATATAGCTCGAAGAACCGATAACCGATGGGGAAGAAAGGTTCTCGAGTGGCAGCCTCGTACCGGTAGGCGTAGTGTAGGGCGGCCCCCCACTAGATGGAGTGACGACCTGGTAAGACATGCAGGAAGTCGATGGATGCAGGTGGCTCAGGACCGTGCTTTGTGGCATTACTTGGGGGAGGCCTATGTTCAGCAGTGGACTTGTGAAGGGCTGTAATGATGATGATGAATGAACAAATAACTAAAAAAACTTAAAAACAATCTTCACCTTATATATTATATATATAATGTTATCTTATGAAACAACTAAAAATATTTCAAAAATACCTTTTTAAAGCAAAATTTGAAATTATTTCACAGTTGATTAAATGGACAAGTAACGAGTATGATGACCAGTTTTTATTTTGAGCACTGCGTTTATCGAGCCATATATTCATATTAGTATCGTCTCGGTTACATAAAAGAAAATGGTAGAAGGCCGTTATGGTGTCCTCTTGTTTTCTCCCTGTAATACCATCATGCCATATGACTTTGAAGAGGAACTAATTTTGCCTAGTAGTGCAAATGTATGATTGAATACCGTAAGGCTTCTGCAAAATATTGCAGCTTTGAATCTGGACAACATAATTTCTCTTGCTAGGTCTGCGCTGTAATGTATTTGGAAATAATTTTGGGGTAATTTTTTGTGTTCATTGTAAAGCTCCTGCTTTTTTATATTTTTGATGATGCTATGCCCACTCCACACATACAGTACAGTCCAAGTCAATCTGGTTACCGGCATCATGTGATGTTTCTTTTTATGCAAAGTATAGGCTTCACACATTTCATAATCTTCATTACCCAAACGAGTAAAAGAAATATTTATTTTTTTTTTTGCGTTTTTTTATGGGATCGGGTGACAAACGAGCACACAGTCCACCTGATGGTAAGTGGTTGCTGTGGCCCATAGACATCTACATCTATCCTCGATTACAAATCAAATGCAGATTCGTTGTCACCCGTGAGGACTAAGATGGAATGCCTCGTTTCCAGTAAAAAGGGCCTCCGGTTCTCTACACTCACCATACCAAATACAGCAGCATTAAGCTACTATTTCACGTCGGTATTCTGTGGGAGCGTGGTCCTTCCCCGGTCGAGCCGACCCATTCGTGCTACAACTATACTCCTAATATAACTGCAGCATGGCTCTACCACGTATGAATAAAAAATAAACGTGTTGTCTATATAGTAAATACGAAACGATCTTATCCAGATATTTCTTACGGAAATGTCTATGCATGTTAGTTATACAATATCATTTGAAAAATATCCTCGCAGTGAGCATGTTCACGCCTGTAGTGGGGTTCTGATGGGTGAAACGATTCAACTTGCTGAATCAACAAATTACGATCATAAGCAAGTGTTTTCTGGTGCTTTCCTCCTTTATCAGTAAATCGGGGATCTATATGAGAGCTATGCAAGATCCTGTCGTTTGTTTTAACATAACATAAAGTAGTAAAAAAAAAGGGTTTGCATACCTCAACTCTGATGTCGTCTAGTTGTTTAAATGTAAATACCCATCTTGGTTTCCTTTTCGGGTCACTGGTCATTTTTCTCTTTATAACTGCTACTGAAGTGTGTGCATTCAAGAATAAATGCTTTTCTCGCCAGGACAAGTCCCAGTACATTTTATTGATTGCTTCTCGCCCGTATTGACTAAATATAGAAGTACATTTTTTAGGTAGGTTTCGTTACACCCCGTTTTAACATTATATTCTAACTTTTTTGGCATATATTTTGTGCTGAAATAAGGGAGTGTCATATTTTTTACGTTTTTGTTTTGGTTGTGAAGGTTCCAAAGTGACTGCAACAGATTCATTGACTTGATACAATGTTAGATACGCGTGGCGTACGTCAGTGGTGTTCTTACGATTGCAAGGAAGTAGCGACGCCGCAATATATTTATCAGCACAAGTAAAATTTATTGAACTTCTGCGTTTATTCTGCAATTTTTTTCTTTCATGAGTAAAAGTAACAGTGTCAAGAACGTCTGAAGTTAAGCTCTTCGTGACCACACACTTGACTACATCTGGTGTAAATATGGATTGTGAACCCTTTTTTTAGAACTTTTGTTTGTTTTTAACACTTGGGACTTTCGGCTTCTTGGTTTAACTGATTCAAAATCGTCACTTGAATCACTACTTGAATCAGATGGGAGATAGTCTTTATCACGCACAGAGTCGTCGGAATCAAAACCACATTGCAACGCGTACGTTGATGAACTAATATCATTTTGTTCAGTTACATTAAATGAGAGTTATTCTAACAGTATCACTTCGTTGCAGGTTAAATCGATTTACACCTGATCAGAATTTGGTAAAGCGTCATGGCTCTGAGGACAACAGGATAAGTTTTAACATCTTTATTCAAATTATTCAGGATCGATGAAAGCACATGTGAATTATAAGTATTTTACGTATCACAAAACTTTTCAAAAACATTGCACGTCATCGAATAAGGCCTATTATAGTATAATGTATCAAAATGCAGTAGCTTGCGATAAGGACTTTTATTTCTTCTAATAAAGTTCTCAAGGTGGTGTCTGTACTATCTTTCTCCTTAATGATGTCTAAAATGTTTTTGGATCTTTGTGAAATAGCAGTGCGCCTGTAACAATAAAAATGTAGGTTTACATTATCCTCTACAATGGTCTCTACAGTATCTTCAATTAATAGTATTTATGAATCAAAATAATTGGTTAATAATGTCGACGAAATGTAACCATTTTATCTTTTTATTTTAATAGAAAACATTTAGTTACTTGCGAAGCTATTTTGAACAGTATAGTATTAATACGTATCCAGTAAAATGTGCTAGTTACCGAAAGCATTTATGTAGATTAATAGTGTAATTTATTTTATATCATTTAAATTAATACTTTTAATACATCACAGATTCAAAATGATTCAGAAAAAAGTTGTTTGCGTGACGAGACCGAAACTTTTTGGACCGACATACAATGAATGTTGATCCTATCTGTATTGTTTACTAAACCGGCAATAATAATAATCGTAATTAAATAATGTTTTACCTTGAGTAGTTGCCAGCCATCGTAACAATTGGAGGGAATGCGGTGCGTGACACGTCCTTCCCTTTAAACCACTGACTTAGAAGTATATTATATTATAGGTATTATTATCTCTATGCTTTAAACTTTGGTGAACTGCTTCATCAATCGAGAGAGAGAGCTCGGGAGACCGCAGATCGAGAGCGAGCGATTCACTGTACATAACCGCGTTTTAGTGTAGTATGAGGGATACGTGCATTTATGCGATCGACGTGATAAGCAAAATATTTATATTTCATATTGATAATGCCGTTATTGGCGTATTTACTACAAAATCTCTTAATAAAAACACATCTAAGTACTACGCATAAACGCCGCTAAGTGATATTAGCGACATTTTTGTCTAGTATTTTCATTTAACGGCTTTTTAGCGTTTGATTTAGAACACTGTAATTTGAAACAAAGTATTACTATAAAACCGTTAAAGTACTTTAACCCCATAATAGACTAGAAAATTCTATTAACGGCAATTTAGTTATGCAACTGATGGAAAATACTCTGGGAAAAAGGTAAATTATCAGCCCTTAGTCACTTTTTAGTTTAATAATGTTGCTTACCTGCGTTTCAGCCTAGTAAACATATCAAAGAAGGCAACTTAACGGTGTTTTTTCTTTTTTCTATCTCGGGATCCATAAATAGTAGAAAAATACTCCTTAGACAGAAAGATAGAGATTTTTTTTCTGATTATGGTGACATCAAAAAACGAAAATCGACCAGATGCGAGATAACGGCATTATTGCTTATGGACGGCAGTATTGGTAACACCCCAAGTTCAAACTTAACATGAATTTGGGTTGATTCGCCTCTATCTTCCAGGCAGAAATTTTCGCCATACTTTAGCGTGCGGAAATTAATCTGCAAATATACTACGTCAACATATAATTTATATTTAAATCTTACTCAACTTCGAATAACGCCTGATTTTATTATCCTTAGCGAGTGTTGGTTAGACAAGAACAAACCTGTTCCCATATTAAATAATTAACAAAACATAAATATAAACACTCACGCCTGTCACCCAGAGGGGTAGGCAGAGACTACAGACTTCCATTTAGCACGATCCTGACATACCTTTCTCGCCTCTTCCACATCCATATACCTACGCATACATGCTCGTCGGTTAAGGGTACTATTAATTTGGCCCATTTTTAGTATATCGCCAATTTGGTCGACAAACTTCCGCCTAGGACGTCCCTTTCCGACTCTTCCATTCACTTCTGCAACATATATTTGCTTTGTCAGTCTTTCCGCATTAATTCCTTCTACATGACCAAACCACCGAAGCATTCCTTTCTTAATCCTGGTCACCGCATCATCTTGCAAACCACACTCTTCTTTTATCACACAGTTTCTCACCCTGTCACTCAGATTCAGCCCTAACATACTCCTTAGCGACCGCATTTCTACTGCATTTATTCTACTCTCGTGCTTCTTCTGCCACACCCAACTTTCACTACCATACATTAAAGTAGGGACTAATACAGCACTTGTGTTGTAGTGTTGTATTATAGGACGTGTAATTAAATAATTACACGTCCTATAATACAACACAGCACATAAATCATTGCGATGGTGTTACTGCTTATATTAGTAATAAGCATTCAGTGAGTGTCAATGAAATTTCACTATCAGAAGCGTCTTGTCTGCAAATTCAATTTAATGACTACATTATTATTGGTATTTATCGCTCGCCATCTAACATACATGCTGAAAGTTTTATCAACTCTCTTAGTCTTTACTTAGAGTCCTTAAAAATGTGCAAACATATTGTCTTGACGGGTGATATTAACATTAATATAATACACAAATATAATGAAAGTACACATGAAAGAATAAATAGACTAAACTATTTAAATATGTTATGTACACATGGCTTGCTTCCAGGACACTCGATACCTACGAGAGGTAGCAACTGTCTCGATCACTGTATCTTGAAAATAGATACAAATAAATCACATGCAACAATCGTAGTGATAAACACAACTATCACAGATCATTACATGATTTTCCTTAAGTTATACAATCGTTATTATAAAACTACATTTAGTAATAAATTCAAAAGGTCAGTCAATTATGAAAATGCTATTAATAGCCTTAAAAACACAAACTTACAAGAACTGCTTCTATGCAATGACTCTAAAATTTTAACCGAATTATTGATACATAAAATCCAGACACATATTCAAGAAAATACCTCTATGAAATTGGTCCCCAAAACAAGTCGCATGGTAAAACCCTGGATGACTCAAGGTGTCCTACGATGCATAAGGAACCGTAATAATATGCAACTAAAATTAAAATCTGATCCAGAAAATGAAGTGTTGAGAATCACGTATAAGCGCTACAGAAATCACTGCAACAATTTAATTAAAAAACTTAAGCGCAAATTTGAGCGACAACAGATAATTAATGCCACCGGAAACCCTAAGATGCTCTGGAAAGCAATAAATGATATCACACATCGCAAGCAGTCACTAGACAAAAATATAGAGTTGTTGAAAATAGAATCAATCCCCCTAGAATCCGTTAACTTGGTTAATAGTTACTTTTCCAATGTTGGGAAATCCCTGGCGGAGGATATTCTATCAAAACCTAACTCTATTAATTTTTTCACTACGGATAAAACAGTAAGCTCCCATGCTTCATCTTTTTCTTTGCTGGAGACTGATGATTCGGAGGTTAGAAATATCTTAATGAATCTTAAAACAGAGAGTGCCCCTGGATATGACAATA
This sequence comes from Parnassius apollo, assembly GCA_907164705.1. NCBI lineage: Eukaryota > Metazoa > Arthropoda > Insecta > Lepidoptera > Papilionidae > Parnassius > Parnassius apollo. The sequence goes on along the minus strand of CAJQZP010001669.1, from coordinate 33,131 downwards.
TCACCACCAATTTTATAAAACATGCGAATGTAATATTAGTACCCATAATAACACACCTGGTTAATCTTTGCTTTAGGGATGGCGTTTTTCCTACTGCACTGAAGTTGGCATTAGTTACCCCTGTATACAAGGGTGGAGACAGAAGCGATCCAAGTAACTACAGATCTATATCTGTTCTTCCCGCAATATCCAAAATTTTAGAAAAATTGTTAAATAATCGTTTGACTAATTATTTAAATAAATACAAAATACTCTCAATATCACAATTTGGCTTTAGACGAGGTCTTTGCACAGAAGACGCTATTTCAGGTCTAACTTCACTCATTGTTGACCAAGTCGACAAAGGAAATAAATGTTTAACAGTTTTTCTCGACATAAATAAAGCCTTTGATAGCGTCTCTGTCCCCACTCTTGTAAAGAAACTTGAACAAATAGGTATTAGAGGTAAACCCCTAGATTTATTTAAAGATTACTTAACAAACCGTAGACAACGAGTCAAAATAGGAGAGCATTGTAGTCATGATTCTACCATTACTTACGGCGTCCCACAGGGGGAGTGTACTGAGTGCGACTGTATTTTTGGTTTACGTAAACTCCCTATGTAATATATCGCTACAAAATGGGTACGTGTTCTCGTATGCAGATGACACTGCTCTGGCATTCTTTGGTCGAAGCTGGGAAGATGTCCGGCATAGCGCTGAAATGGGGTTAGCCAAGGTTGCAGAATGGTTGAGATTACATTTATTGACTAACAATACATCTAAGACTAACTATATATGTTTTACTAACTACAATAGGACTCAACCTAATTTTAATATTAAAATTCATTCTTGTGTTGACCTTAATAACTCTAACTGCCCATGCCCTCACATAAACAAAGTATCAAGTACAAAATATCTTGGAATACTATTGAATCAGCGATTATCTTGGCATCTACATATTGAACTGTTAATGACTAGGATTAGAAAATTCATATGGTTTTTCAAAATTTTGAGACATCTCGCAACACCACCTATATTAAAACAAGTATATATTTCTTTAGTTCAATTAGTTCTGGTATATTGTATTAGTATATGGGGAGGTGCTACAAAAACAAAGTTTTTAGATTTAGAAAGAGCTCAGAGATCATTACTGAAGGTTATGAATTTTAAACCTTACAAATTTCCAACACAAGATTTATACACACTATGTGATCTTCTTACAGTTCGTAAGTTATACATACTAAATATAGTTCTTAAGGTACACAAGTCCCTTGCATATAACCCTGAAATTGAAAATAAAAGGAGGAAAACTAACGTAGCTCCAAGTGATCCGGTTAAAACAGCATTTGCTAGACGCCAACAGGCAAAAAAGTCCTCTTATTTATATAACTACTTAAATAAAGAATTGAATATTTATTCTAAAACCAGTAAAGAATGTAAGGTAACTCTCATTGAATGGCTCAAACGGAAAGACTATCACGAAATAGAAAATTTGTTAAAATAACACGACTTACAAAACACACACACACACACACACACACACACACACACGCGCGCGCGCGCGCACACACACACACACACACACACACACACACACACACACACACACACACACACACACACACACACACACACACACACACACACACACACACACACACACACACACACAGCATGCACACGCACACGCACGCGCACACATCTTCATATTTTTTCATAATAAATTATTTTAGGAAAGAAATATTATGCTATTCTTGTAACTAAAGTATTGTATGTTAATTAAGGAAGAGCGAGTTTTTCCTGTCACAAGTATTTAAAAATACTTAAAAGGAGAAATCTAATATACTGCTATAATGTTAATTTTTTGTTACAGAATAAACATTTTTGAATTTTTGAATTTAAATTCCGATAGTCAAGCAGCGCTGAGGTCAAAATTAATTAACTCGAAACTAGTTGGAGACAGTGTGAACCGTATAAACGCTCTGGAATGTAACAACAGGATCATCTTAAGAGAGGTTCTGGATCACGTGGGTATTTTGTAATGCACAATACTTTGTACTTGCCGACAAACTCGCATGGGACGGCACAAATAGCACACACTTTGCTCCTTAGCTATTTTGTGTAATCTCAAGAAGCTAAGCCGGATTGATCCTTGAATGTCTTTGTCACGATATATCACTTAAGGTCTGATCTAACACACCGTGCTTAAAATATTCTAACACCTTAATCCGGGCATTTGATCGTAAATTCGCTTCAAGCCCTACGATCAAGTAAAAATAAATTGCGCATTCAAGAAAAAGCCCTAACTGGACACAGTTGTCTTAAAAAACACATGTCCATCCAGAGACTAAGCAACTCAAGGATATGCCAATTCTGTTCCATAACGGGAGAAACGCTTCTGTATATCCTAACTGATTGCGGACCCTTAATGCCCAAACGTAACACTCATCTGGGAAACTTTGTACTCCACCTAGATGAATGGAGTTGCTCAAAGCTGAGCAACTTCTTCTATTCATTGAAGATATATGGCTTAGCAGTAAACTAAAGCCATAGCAGCTATCACAATAGATCTTTTAAGTTGCAGTGATACTTGTCACTTTTCCTAGACTTGCATATTTGCTCTCACGTAAAAAAAGCTTAATTAATTTTGAATTTCTAAATAACTTATAAGTTTATGATAGATGAGTCATGATTAATGAAAATAATAATAATAATAATAATGGCGTAGGGAATTGACGACCCCATCGCCCGCTGACGTAACAGTTAAGTGACAAAACTGCTACGTCAACGCAGTCAGTCAGCGCCTTGTGAGAGGTGTGAGCGCCGTGCCTCGGCAGAATTCAGGGTGCAAAGGCCCGTTTGTGCTTATGGCCGTCCACGATACGGTGCCGGGCCTGGGCGTCTCCCGTTAATGGACGCCCATATTATGGATGATGGAGAAAAAGATAGTGCGCAAAGGGCCGCTGCCTGGAGGTCGCCAGGGCGCTGGACGCGACAGCATGCAGGCCGCCAGCCGAGCGCGGGGTGTTGCAAGACCACCTAGCAGCCCCCCGCATCCATCATCCCCACCAGAAGGCTTGGTGTCGGCTGGGTCTTCTCGGACTCAGCAAGCGGCACCCGCCGCTGGTGGAGCACGTCGCATGCGTTGGTCTAAATCAATGAATGAAAACGCACTGCGGGCGTATTTTAGGGCAAATGGGGAAGAAACTGGATGTTTGGCGTATCGGGCTCGGATGCATCGCTTTTTTTGCAGAGCTGGAGCCATCTCTATCCGTCATTGAGCAAAACCTGGCAGACCGAGTTAGGTACATCCTGCGCTCCAACATATTTGGTGACGCCGAACTCGAGCGACTACGACGTGAGGCTATTCCTTCATCGAATGGAAATGCTACGGCTGGGAATGCGGCGCCACTAGATGCGCAACAAACTGCATATGTGGATGCTGCCGTCAACATTCCATTTGTGGCTAATTCAGACGATGATCGAATAGTCTCCCACGAACTAGAGAAAATGAGGAGCATATTGGAAGAGTCGATGCTGGAAACGCGCAGCATGCCTCTCGAAAATCGACCGCGACTTCCCCGCATACCCCTTAGCAAGCGAAATCGGGCTGTCTTGCGGGCTCTTAACCCAATGCTGGTGACCTATTTGGAAGCCAGCCGGGACCTTTGCGAGACGGATTCAATTCTTTTTGGCGCCGCACTGGCAGTATGCCGTATTATTGGCACCAAATTTCCCGTGGCTGGACGTGCTACTCAAAAAAGTAGCGCCATCCCAGCCTGGAGAAAAAGAATTGAGGACCGTATCGCAAAGGCAAGGGCCCTTATCGGCAGACTGACAAGCTTCAGGTCGGGTAATAATAGACCGAGGATTATGCGCACCGTTAGGATGGCGTTTGCTGGGACAAATATCAGTTTGTTCCAGCCGGATATCACGCAAAAACTAACGGAGCGCATAGATGACCTGAAGCAAAAAATCGCTGCTTGGGGGGAAGCGGATTCGACGATTTAGCGAGAGGTCAAGGCGGTTCAACCAGAATCGTCTCTTCCAGAGTGATCAGAAGAGGCTCTATAAATCATTGGAGCGACCAGAGGTATGTGGAGCGGGCCCAGGACCGGATCAGGCTGACACTGTCGCATTTTGGCGTGGCCTGTGGTCAGAGCCCGTAAACCACAGCGAGGGCCCTTGGATGGAAGTTGTGGCGAGCCAGAGTGCAAGTGTTACGCCTATGGACCCCGTCACCATAACGCCTGAAGACGTGGCTGAGGCGGTCCGTAGGGCCCCGAACTGGAAAAGTCCGGGGCTCGACGGGCTGCATCATTACTGGCTGAAGGGGTTCGTAGTGTGTCACGCTGTGCTCGCCCGACAGTTTCAAGAGCCTCTCAATCAGAAGTCGCTCCCGAGCCTGACCCGAGCAAATACCGCCCTATCACGTATCTACCCACCATATATAAGACACTGACATCCATTTTGAGCGCGAGAATCACTCGTCACCCAGAGCTAAATCAGGTGATGTCACGCGCTCAAAATGGATACCGGGGGCGGTGGTCGTGGAACCAAGGAACCACTCCTCATTGACGCGGTCATTGGCAAAGTGGTGAAACGCAACCGTCGGAATTTCTCCGCCGCCTGGATAGACTACAGAAAGGCATTCGACTCGGTGCCCCATACATGGCTAAAGAGAGTCCTCCAGCTGTACAAAATTGACTGTACAGTTGGAGACTTCCTCGAGCAGTGTATGGGGCAATGGAGTACGATACTTTGCTATCTGGGCGAGCGGATGATGGCTGCGGAGAACCACATAAGGATAAGAAGGGGTATCTTCCAGGTCTATTGTCTGATTCCAATCTGGTTTTGCCTCTCCCTGAACCCTCTCAGTACTTTACTGGAGGGCTCCGGGAGGGGATTTTTTGACCCACCTTTTCTATATGTATGACCTCAAGTTATTCGCCTCCAGTCGCTCCCATCTTATGGAATTGCTAAACATCACTTGTGAATTTAGCAATTCCATTGGAATGGAGCTGGGGACGAATAAGTGTGCGGTCCTCCATGTTGAAAGGGGGAGGGTTGCTAACTCTGAGGGCATAGACTTATCTATGCCCGTCAACTTAAGGACCCTTTCCGAGGCTGAAACATACCGATACCTGGGTATGTCACAGAACATCGGTATCGATGAGGCTGGTATGAAACAGTCAGTTTGCGACGTGTTTTATGCACGCTTGACCAAAGTGCTTAACGGCCTTTTTGTCCGGTGTGAATAAGACACACGCATATAACGGCTGGGTCATGCCTGTCCTCATGTATACCTTTGGCATACTCAGGTGGACTCAGACTGAACTTAACGCCCTGGATAGAAAAGTCCGCACTACCATGACGTCCCACAGGATGCATCATCCGAGATCGTCGGTAATGAGGCTGTACTTGCCGCGAAAGCATGGTGGGCGTGGCTTCTTGAGCGCGCTCACCATGCATAATCGCGAAGTGTGCAGCCTCCGTAATTACTTCCTGGCGAGATCGGATGATCCATTCTATAAGGACGTCATTTCTAGTGATAAAGGGCTTATCCCTCTATCCTTAGCCAACGAGCAATGGCAAGACCCGGCAGTGCAGACAATTTCCGACCGGGAGAACGTATGGAAGGAGAAGGAGCTCCACGGGAGGTTCTACAAGGCTCTACATGAGCCTTTCGTAGACACAGTAGCCTCCCTCCACTGGCTACGCTTTGGTGATCTCTTCGGGGAAACCGAGGGTTTTGTCTGTGCAATACAGGATCAGGTTATTAAGACCAACAACTATCGGAGATACATCCTAAAGGATGGCACCGTGGACATCTGTCGAGCTTGTCGCCATCCCGGTGAGTCACTTAGGCATGTCATCTCCGGTTGTTCGGCGCTTTCTAACTCTGAGTACTTGCACAGGCACAACCTAGTAGCCAGAATTCTTCACCAGGAGCTCGCTCTGAAATACGGTCTAGTGGATCGGAAATTGCCGTATTACAAGTACTTGCCGGAAGCCGTGCTCGAAAATGATCGCGCCAGGCTCTATTGGGACCGGGCCATCATCACAGACAGGACTATTCTTGCGAATAAGCCTGATATTGTGCTGATGGACCGGGCACAGTCAAGGATATTTTTGGTCGACATTACCATTCCGTATGACGAGAACCTCGTGAAAGCCGAAACAGACAAGCAAACAAAATATCTGGACCTGGCTCACGAGGTGACTGACATGTGGGGTGGTCTGCCGACCGAAATTATTCCTGTAGTCGTCTCTGCAAACGGGCTAATCCCAGTCAGCCTCTCGGGTCATCTGAGGCGACTGGGACTACGTGGCGGACCGCTCCGGGCTCAAATGCAGAAGGCGGTGCTCCTCGATACCGCCCGCATCGTCCGCTGTTTCTTTCCCTTTCCCCCTAACCCTCGGCTGTTTGGTCTCCCTTGACGAGGGCCTCCATCTGGTTGGGCTTTTATTTATTTATGTATTTTTATATTTATTTTATGTTATTGATATATATGTATATTTATCTTTTCATTTTCATTTATAATTATATATTTATAGAACCCAACCAGATGAGAAAACTATATAGATACCCCACAATAATAATAATAAAATAAATTCTTTACTTCAGATAATTAAAATCCATATGTGGGTTAGTAACACAATAACAATAACAACAATTATAATGACAAGGGTTAGTAAAAAAACAATGGTTTCCAAAAAGCATGTAGTATTTATTTTAATTTTGTTTACTATGTCAAAATAAAAAATAACACTTACATACACTGGTACGTGCCACAGCTTGCGACTCGTGCAGCTACTTTAATAGTTAAGTTAGTTTACAGTTATGTAGTTTAGGACTAGTAATTTAGTTTAAGATGTAGTATGAGTTGCGTATAAAGTAAGCAAAAGTGTTATTCCTTTAGCAGTTTATTACACACAGTAAGTTTAATTTAAAAATGGTGCATTATTACTTATTCGTCACGCGGTGGTTCGGACTGCATCAGCATAAAATAAATGTATGGTATTTGGACCGTAAATAAACAATCCATCCATCCATTACAGGCGTAATGAGTCCACTGCTGAACATAAGCCTTATCCACAGATTGCCGCTGGATCATTATCATAATTGTCATGCTTAGCACGCAGGTTGGCAACTGCAGTATTTATATTATTTTGAATTGTTTTCAGAAAGACGTTACAGCCCATCTATTATTTCAGTTATCTTCTTTTTCCTCTTAGGGCACCCACGGGACGATATAGGGTAGTGGATATCTGACACCTTCCCTACACGGTAGCCATTTTAAAATGATCATTGAAAGTTTCCTTTACTCAAAACATTTTTTATCTATATGTTAAAGTATTGCACGTTATACTAATAATATTATTAATATAAAGAGTATTTCTCAAATGTTAAGTTCAATTAAAATAAGATCAGATGTCTTTTACCGCGGCTGATGTAAAAATGTCTAGTCGGCGGTGGAAAGCCAGCTGGTAATCGAACATTTTATATATACGAGTAAGAGAACATTTACTATAACACGTACTTAATAATACGTACGAGACTTATCGCATAAATTGACATTCATAGCTTGAAACAAAAATATATTCAAGAATGTGAAATTAAAATAATGTAGTAAATATTTAATATAACAAAGAAGTTTTATCCATATTCTGTAGAAAATTAAAACATTCCAAGTCTGAAGCAGTTTGAGTACCGGCTATCCGGCGCTGGGTTAACTACGTCATTTAGTTTTAATTATCAGCCAGACCGTATTCTACGATTTAAAATTCGTACGCTTATGTAAGGTTAAAGTTGCATGTTTAGAGGATCATATGTTGTTACGGCCCTCAGTTGCCCCGACAGAAGTTGACTGGGCTAGGGACCATCGTAACCCAACTCGACGAGCAACAGAGGGTTCGGGCACAAATGGCCTATGGATAATTAATTTATAATAGCTGGATAAGCAAACACAACCTTACCGAGTTCCGGAGGTAAGGTCAACCACAAGGTAACGTCAGGAGCAAGTAAATGGTAGGTGTGAGTGGTGTAGGAAGGTGTATAATGTAACCTGACGTCACCGATGTAATCGGCCAGCAGAACCACATGCGTTGCCCTGTTCCACAAGGTGCAATCACTCCAGTGGGCGTTCACCGTTATCTGAACTCAAGTCGAACGTCACTTAGCACAAAACTATAATCGAAGAAGGAACGCGATCTCCTCCCGGGTCACAAAGTTCAGCGTTCCAAACGACAAAGCAAAATTCCTTCGTACGATATTAAAATACTACACAAGCCACTCGTCGACGCAAATTAATAGCAATCGAAGTTAAATTAATTACTCAACTCAAAGAAAGCCTCGTTGTCACGTATATGAACGAAATAAGTCAAAGTCTTCTAATTTTAGAATCATGTTATGTTTTATTAGAAATTTATTTTGGAAAACAGCTAACGGTTTAGTGCTTATGACTGTCACTATTTTATGAATATCAGTATACCGATTAAAATTAATAAGTTTTTTTTTATAGGATAGGGTGACAAACGAGCACACAGTCCACCTGATGGTAAGTGGTTGCTGTGGCCCATAGACATCTACATCTATCCTCGATTACGAATCAAAATGCAGATGCGTTGTCACCCGTGAGGACTAAGATGGAATGCCTCGTTTCCAGTAAAAAGGGTCTCCGGTTCTCTGCACTCACCATACGAAACACAGCAGCATTAAGCTACTATTTCACGCTGGCATTCTGTGAGAGCGCGGTCCTTCCCCGGTCGAGCCGACCAATTCGTACTACAACTATACTACTAATATAACTGCAGCATGGCTCTACCACGTAAAAATTTTTGAATGCAAAGACATCAGAGCTGGAAGTAAAGTTAAATAACGTCACACTCCTAGTAAATTGTGACTCGGAAAGGGAATGGCACAGCAAGACTCCTCAATTCTGTAAGGATTTAAAGGCAAATGTTGTAAATCAGAACTTTGTATTGATATACATCTATCGCAAGCTGTAATCTTTCTGGAACTTTGAATAAATTTTTATGGATTTTATCGCGTGTTTAACTTCCTCTTTTTTTTAATTTCCTTTTATAAAATTAGGTGATAGTCCAACCTGATGTTAGGTAGATGCCGTAGCCCGTTGTCACCCCTGAAAACTAAGATGGAATCGTATTCTGTTAGAAGGATCTCCAGTTCTTTACACTCAACATACGAAACACAACAGCTTTAAGCTGATTTTTACCCTGGTATATTGTGAGAGCGTGGTCCTTCACCGGTCAAGCCGACCTATTTGTGCTACAAACATAATATAGCGTAGCTCTACGACGTAAAAATGTCAACGGGTCTTTATATATATACTTAATGAAAGCTAACATCAAATTTCAAAATAAAGATTTTTTGTCCAATCGACGCAGAATAAGCTTAAGCTATCTTGAAGTCTTGCAGTGGAATGCTTTATTTTGAATACAATTTTATTATGATGGGGTTCCAAGCTTAGGTCGTGTAGTGGCGGTTTAGAGTATCCACTATACCATATCTTTCCGTGGGTGTCATAAGAGGCGACAGAGTGCTGCAGGCAGGAGATGGGCAGCAGCATCTTCCTGATAACAACAATAATACAATAAAAAACTGCGGTTTGCAACCCGCTCGCCAAGCGTAGCAAATATGGCAAACATTTATTTACCCATGTTGACAATTATGAAGAAACGACCCTCTGTTTCCAGCGGCCCTGCTATTCCTGGCTACGGTAGCTATGCCAAGATAACGGCGAAAAAGGAGAGGATCGAATACAAAAATCTGTGGAGGAGGTTTAGTTACCACCTTAGATGACTCAAACTGGCAATATAACTCTAATATATATTATAACAACGCATGCACCCTGAGAACTGACGAAAAGATCCTGGAGCTGGAAGAAGAGATTCAAGAGTGGCGGTGAGATATGATACAATTATATGTGACAAGTAAAACACGATGTCCTTGAATCCGGCAACTTATTCTATCACCGGGGAGGGTGACCATCTGTCCCAATGAGGTTACGGATTTATCGTCTGTAAGTCTCTTGTTATCAACGTAATAAAGATTGTGAGTATGTCGAAAAGGGTAGCATAACTTATACTTAGAATTACTAAACATTATTCGTTGAAGGTCATACAGATTTACGCACCAATCTCAGCATATCCCAATGAGGATGTAGTAAAAATGTACGACGTTATCAAAAAAGCCATGTTTTCCTCCAAAAGCCACTATGCACTAAACAGTAAGCTGAGCTGAGCTCAAAGGCCAGCAGCTAGCCGACTTCATGAAGAAAGTGAGACCCTTTATGTTTAATTCTTTCTTTCAGAAACGGCACCTCAGAAATTGAATCTGGTCGAGCCCCGACGGTTTGACAAAAAATAGATTGACTTCATTATGATGACTAGACGGTAATAGTTGAGAGATTTGTCAGTGATCGCTAGGCTGGACATGGAATATTATCAATTATAATTTAAACAACGATAAAGGATATAATGTTATTGACATGATAAGCATAAATGACATAAAATATAGTAATCCTAATGCAATATGTGAATTATTTAATAACTATTTTATAGATATGACGAACCTAGAACAGGACAATTTAAATTCTAAAATAAAATTAACATTCCATTCAATAAAAATTCAATATTCCTAACCCCAACTAATGAAATGGAAATAGCTAATATTCTATTATTTTATCGCTTAAAAACAGCAATGTAGTTGGACATGATGGCATAAACACACGTGTACTAAAGGCATGTGCGAGGGATTTAAGTCGACCTCTTACTCATGTAATTAATTTGTCAATGGAACAGGGATCATTCCCCGATATCCTTAAGTTATGTATTGTTAAGCCAATATACAAGAAGGGCGATAAATGTGATATGAATAACTATAGACCGATAACCCTTATTCCAATACTATCTAAAATATATGAAAAAGTAATCTTCAAGCGCATTGATGGCTTTCTTACATCAAATAATATACTGAGAGAAGAACAGTATGGTTTTCGCAAAGGTCACTCTACTACGTTGGCTTGCTACAATCTGATACATTATGTCACTGAATGTATTAATCAAAAGATACCAGTTATTGCTTTGTTTCTAGACATGACCAAAGCTTTTGACTTTGTTCCACATAAAAGATTACTGGATAAACTCTATCGATATGGTATTAGAGGTAACGCTTACGACTGGTTGGAAAGTTATTTGTATAATAGACAGCAATGTATTGAGATAGCAGCAGTTGTTGAATCCAGACAGTGTACTTTCCAGTCAAAGTATCGTGTCAACCCATGTGGAGTTCCACAGGGCAGTATCTTGGGGCCCCTGTTGTTTTTGATATTTATTAACGACTTACCAAATGCAACTCAACATAAATGTTACATGTTTGCAGACGACACTACCGTAGTAATAAAATGTGAAGAAATAGAAAAATCCAATATTATCATTAACAAGACTTTACACAACCAAATCAATTGGCTACATTCAAACAATCTCAAAATAAACATACAAAAAACAAAGGGAATCCAGTTTACTACTTATAGAGCAAGGTCAATAGATGTACTAATCGATTATTGCGGTAATATTGTTGAAATTGTTAATGAAGCTAAATTTCTTGGATTTACTTTAGATAAATTCTGTGACTGGAAAGCACATATAGACAATCTATGTACAAAAATAAATAAATTTGTATACGCGCTACGACGACTCAGTAATTTATCAACTATTAAAACTGCTCTATCGGCCTACCATGGCTATGTGTCCTCACTATTAATTTACGGCATTATATTGTGGGGAGGTTCAGCGGATGTAAACCGGGCTTTCATAGCCCAAAAGAAATGTATTAGGGCTATTTGCAGAGTACATTTTCTTGAAAACTGTAAACCTCTTTTCAATAAACTTTGAATCCTAACGCTACCGTGCCTGTATATTAAACTAATGTGTATTTTTGTACGACAACATTCTCACTATTTTGTCACTAGAGAGCAAAACAAAAATAAACCTACGAGACATGAAGAAAGGATCGTGCAACCTAGAATAAGACTTCAACTATACAGATGAAGCTGTTATTGTATGGCTATTAAAATTTATAATAAGCTTCATCCAAGTTTCAAAGCTCTGCCGCTACCATTGTTTAAAAGAAAGTTACATTCCTGGCTTTTCACTAGGTGCTTTTATTCAGTCCAGGAATACTTAGATGATCAAGAGGTTTTTAAATTTTAACTGTATTTGTAGCTTTTCTGTGTTTACTTTATTTTATGACTTGAATAATTTGACATAAAATATTATACAATTTATAAATGATGACATGTAATGCTCTGTCTGTGACTCATGTTTACTATTAGTTTTCTGTTTAGTATGTTAACTTATTTTCAGCTCTAAGTAGACTAACATGAGGACGTACCATTATATTAACATCTGTGCACTACCATGTTTAAAGCAAATAAAAAATTTCTGATTTCTGATTTCTGGAAACTGGTAGCAATCACCGAATGGTTAGAAACACACTGAATCTTAACATTAAGATGGAGAGGTCTCTTCTAATAAAGTTAAAGCTACGTCACCTCACGCTTTAATCCCAGGTTTCTAAAACTTTCAGCTAGAGTTAGAAAATTATTTTCAGTGCCTAGAAGACTAAAATGCTGTGGACGATATGTATGACAAACTCGTGGAAACTGCTCATGTAGTCGGAGCTAAGTTCTGTAAACCCGTCACAGAAGAACACAAAAACTCTTCAATCACGCTCTTAATCTCATGGTTGTTAAAAGGGAAATGGAGATGCAGTCTTCCGCAGATTTGACAGAATACAGGAAACTTAACAGACAAATCTCTTCCGCGTCTCTAATCAGCTCGTATTTAAGAGGTGCTCAAGCGTAACCAAAGCTCGAAAGTGCTAGAGATCTTTCTGCCACAAAGAGAATCATCTATAGAAGCTGAAGTTCGCATGTAGCAGCATCGTTTCCGGGACTCCTGAGGTTTGTTTGAGTGAGATTGTGAGATTTTAAGGGCAGCTGTACACGTCATTAGTGGGTCCACATGCAAATGTGAGTAATAGTATAATAGGACAAGCCTTATCCGTAACTATTCCGGTGATTTCTCGGACAACTGTCTGAGCGAGATTAGAATAGTACTCCAGCATTTTAAATACGGCAAGACTTCTGACGAGGATAGAATTATAGCGAATATTCTGAAATCGGGTGGAAATGCAGTACTTGTAGCCATTCAGAGGCTCTTTAATCCCGTCCTCCATGGTGGGACTATTTCGGAGATGTGGAGCAGAAGTGCGGTGGATTTGTTATTTAAGAAAAGAGACAACGATTTGTTAAAGACCTATAGACCGATTCCCCTTATGAGCCGCGTCTACATACTGTTTTCAAGAGTCGTTCGTCTCGCAAGCAGACCCGAAGACTTCTAGCCTACCGAAAAAGCCGGTTTCGGAAAAGGCTTGATTATCAGGGACCACGCGCATAACTTTCGGCAATTTGTACAAAAGACCGAAAAGTACCATCTGTCACATTGCCGTGTGTATGTGGACTATGAGAAAGCCCTTGATTCCGTCGAAATTTTTCCGATAATAAAGTCCCTTCAGGAGTGTCAAGTTGACTGGCACTGACCGAAGTGTTTGCTAAATATGGCTATAATGGATCTTCGGGAACACCAGAACAGAACCAGAATACGAAACCTATCCAACTTCAGACCCAGAGTACGAAACCTATCCAACTTCAGACAAGACAGGGTGACGTTATATCCCCAAAACTCTTAACCACTGCATTAGAAAAGTTTTCAAGTAACTGGACTGGAAAGGATTCAGTATTAATATCAATAGCGAATACATCCCTTACCTTTGATTTGCCGACAATAAAGCCCATATAGCAGAATCGCTGAATGACCTAAGCACTATGCTCATTGACCTAAAGAGTATTTCCCAACGGCAAGCACTAAGCTTAATCTGGTTATGTGGTTATTGTTGGGAGCACTCTGCTCGAAGTTTTTGCCGAGTTTGTTAACTTGGGACGAATAGTCCAGCTAGGTAAGTTTAACTTCAACCGAGAGGTCAATTGACGGATTCAACTCGGCTGGATACATTTAGAAAATTACGACATATCTTCTTATCAGGTATATTTAAAACCTGAGTACGAGATTGTACAAGTGTGTGTTGTAAGTGATGACTTATGGATCTGAGACGTGGCCCTTCACTGCTGGCTGAGGATGCTCAAGGTCGCTGAGCGAGCTAAGGAGAGAGCTACGCTCGGGATTTTTCTGCGCAATCTTAGAAATGAGGATATCCGCAGTAGAACCAGAGTGACAGATATTAGCCAAAGGTAAGCTGAAGTGGCAATGGGCAGGCTTTATAGCTTGAAGAACTGATCGATCGGAAAAAATATTTTTTAAGTGGCAGCCTCGTACCGGTGGGCGAAGTGTAGAGTGACCCACCAATAGATAGATTGACGACCTGGTAAGACACGCAGTAAGTCGTTGGATGCACGTGGCTCCAGAACGTGCTTTGTTGCTGCTGGAAGTTGAGGGAGACCTATGTTCAGCAGTGGACTTGTGAAGGGCTACAATGATGGTGAAGAATATGGTAGCACCAAGTCATCTTCTCTATCAAAATTAGGGTTTGTTTTCAATTTCAATAGTCTCATGTTTCAGCCTTATTAAGAATCGGTATTCTTTTGCCAGGATTTGTATTCAGCCATATATAATCTAGTGTTCGGAATGATCCTGTACATATTAATGTACTACAGACTTCACGTAGTCGCCTTTTACGATACTTTGAGGAAACAATAGGCAAAGGATTTTCTTATGTTGTCTTGTGGTCATAAACGCGATTGCTGATAATAAGGTTGGCGCTTCAAAGCCCAGGTCCGGCTAAAAACCAGTTATTGAGCTCTTTCATTAAGATATTTTCTGTGGCAGACCGGAGTCAAGAAGTTGGCAGTGTTTAAATCACGTAAACCCGTTGGTCTTTGCGTATTATCTATCTCTGGTCGTGTTGTCTTTAAAATCACATTTCTATCCAAGGACTGAGCAACTTAAAGATGTGCTAGTTCTGTTAAATAACTGAAGAAACGCCTCTGCATATCCTAACTGACTTATTATCATCATCATCATCATCATTACAGCCCTTCAAAAGTCCACTGCTGAATATAGGCCTCCCCCAAGTAAAGCCACCAAGCACGGTTCTGAGCCACCTGCTTCCATCGACTTCCTGCATATTTTACCAGGTCGTCACTCCCTCTAGTGGGGGGTCGCGCTACACTGCGCCTACCAGTACGAGGCTGCCACTCGAGAAACTTTCTTCCCCTATGCGGTTTTACTGCGGATATGCTCATTTCTGAGTCTATCACGCAGATAAACTTCGAGTATAGCCCTCTCCAAAGCTCGCTGAGTGACTTTGAGCGTCCTCATACGGCCATTAGTGAAGGAAAGACCACGTCTCAGATCCGTAAGTCATCACTCGATGTTTAGTGTATATAACTTAAATAATGATGGAATTTCATACATTTCCAACATTTCCAACATTTCCAACCCATATTTAAGATTTTGGGGATGGAGTTTTCGAAAACTGTGAAACTTATACTTCTCTATTTTAAATTAATAACTAAAATACTGAATTTCGTGAAAAAATTTACATAAATATTCTACCCCTATTTAATCCATTTAGGTAATAAATTTTGAAAAAGTGTTAAATAAATACTTCTTTGTTTTCAATCAAAGTAGAATACTAAAGTTCATATACACAACTAAAAATACCGAACTTTAATACAAACTATTGTTACGAGCTTGAGGTTCGTGACAATAAAATTGCCGATAAAATTACCTAAATTAACACTTTAATTTACTTTACACAAATTAATACTTAAAACACTAATAATTAAACACACTAATTCACTTTATTCCGCTCCGAAGCTTCGCTTGTCTCGCCAAATCAACACTACCCCGATAGCATCTTGCAGCGCCTATATATACAAATTAGCAATGAAGCATCCGGAATATTCAAGTAAATGCGCGCAAAGCGACGAGTGTTCGAGTGTAGATTTTCTAGAAACTTAGTTCTTCGGATGGCGCTGTCGGTAAAGATTTGTGATGTCATTTTCTGCAAAGCTCCCCTCGCTCGTTCCTGACACTAGATGGCGCTAGTGTATGACGTTGAGCAAGTAAGACTGCCCCCTCCTAAGACATGCTCGACCCGAGCATTATCGGTCCCATAATAACGCGCCAAGCGATCCACATGGACGATCTTAGGAGTCCCTCTTGCGCCTTTCTGTATCCGGTAGGTCACATCGTTGATCCTGGTTACAATCCGGTACGGGCCGTCCCATTTAGCTTAAAACTTAGGAGATTTCCCTTTGCTGCGGACTGGATTGTGCAACCACACTAATGAACCTTCGTTGAACAATTTATTGTTCATTTTGCGGTCGTACCGGGTTTTCATTTTCTCAGACATTTGCTGGCCCGATTGTCTGACGTGCTCATAAATGTCATTCATTTTGTTCCGCAAGTTATTTGCATAATCGGTTATACTGCGTGGGGCATCAGGTGGTATCCCGGTGATCAGGTCTGCAGGCAGCCGTAATTCTCTTCCAAAGTTTGCGAAAGCTGGTGTCACTGCTGTACTTTCGTGAACAGAACTTCGATATGACAACAAAAACGGTTGTATGTGCTTGTCCCAATCTCGTTGACGATTGTCTACAACTTTTGCTAGGTACCTCTGCAATGTCTGATTAAATCGTTCCACCATTCCATCAGATTGCGGGTGATAAGAAGTCGTTCTTGTTTTATGAGTACCCATAACTCGACAAGTTTCCTGGAATATTTGTGACTCAAAATTCCTTCCTTGATCGCTGTGAATCTCTAAAGGTACTCCAAAACGACAGAAGACTTCATGCACTAGTTTATCCGCAACTGTTGAAGCTTCTTGATTTGGAATGGCGAAAACTTCTGGCCACTTTGTGAAGTAATCCATCACAACCATGAAATACTTGTTACCGCTTTCACTCTCCGGAAACGGCCCCGCCACGTCAATGGCTATTCTCTCCCATGGTGCACCAACATTGTACAACTTCAATGCACCTCTAATACGAGTCTGAGGTTAATTTACATCCGCACAACTTGTACATTTGCGACACCAGTCCTCGACATCGTTCCGAAAGTGGACCCAATAAAACCGTTCTCGGATCTTCAGTAGAGTTCGTTTAACTCCCAGATGGCCTCCGGAACAATCATTATGGTACAGCTGTAGAACATCCGGTACTTTAGCTTTAGGGACAACCATTTGCAAATGACAGCTGTCTCCCCTAACATTTTCCCATTTACGGCACAGTACTCCATCTTGAAGCAGCAAGCTGTCCCACTGGGCCCGATATCTTTTAGTGGTCGAACTCATTGCTGAGACGTCGCTCCACTTAGGCTTGGGAGCACTGGCCTTTATCCATTCCAGAATCGGCTTGATGTCCGGATCTTCCTGCTGTGCATGTTGTAAGCTGTCCTTCCATTCATTGCTGAGGTGGTCCGTCCTGAGCATCCTCACGGATACCTCTTCCTTACTCTCTTGCCTAGTACAATGGTTGCAATCTTCAGGACAAGGTCTTCTTGACAATGCATCTGCGTTGCCATGAGATTTTCCGCTGCGATGTTCGATCTCAAAGTCGTATTCCTGCAGTAGTTCAATCCACATCGCAACTTGTCCTTCTGGATTTTTAAACTGCAATAGCCATTTTAGTGCAGCATGGTCAGTTCGTAAGTGAAATCTTCGTCCCAGAAGATATTTGCTAAAATGATGCAACGACTTTACCACAGCGAGCAATTCGCGTCCTGTGACACAATAAATCCTTTCCGGTTTTGACAAAGACTTGCTGAAGTACGCCATCACGACCTCTTGGTCACCATTCCGTTGAGACAACACACCGCCAAGTCCTATATCACTTGCGTCTGTGTCAACTATAAATTCTTTGCTTGCATCAGGGTATCCCAAAATAGGTGTTTTGCACTTTCATCCCAGCAGAAATGTCGCTTCTCCTCGGTTAGCTTGTGCAGAGGTTTGGCTATATCTGCAAAGTTCTTCACAAATCGCCGGTAATAGGAGCACAAACCCAAAAATGCTCTAACCTGCGTCTTGTCTTTTGGAACCGGCCAATCCTTGACAGCGGCGATTTTCTCTGGATTTGTGCGGATACCTTCTTCCGATACTACAAACCCCAAAAAGTTAACTTGCCGTTGGAATAGTGAACATTTCTTCGGGCTAAACTTGAGGTTGGCACTCTGAATCTTCATGACCACGCGTTCCAGGTTTTGACGGTGTTCCTCAAACGTACACTCGATAGATATTGGCACCGACATAACCAATCCACTTCCTCACAAGTACCAATCAGTGTGCCTTTTTCTATAATCTGTTCCCGGTCGCAAAGGTTCAGCACACGTACTCCTGAGATGTCAGTGGTCCTGACCAAGGTTCGAGCTACTTTCCATGGAAGGTCATTGTTTACCCTTTCCACAAGTACACAACGGTGAGCTTGCCCAGCGTTTCGAGGAAGACTAACCGGAACAATCGTTTCCGATCTCGGCGGAAGAACAATCTTCTTAATGCTGTACACGTTCCCTGGTAACGCACCTTCCATAAAAAAGTTCCTCCTGTCCACATTTCAAAACACCTTGCTTAACGTCGATCTCACAACAATTATTCCTCATAAAGTCTAGGCCTAGGATGCAGTCGTCCATTATATCAGCCACGATGACATTATGCAGGTAGATCACGTTGCCTAGCTTCAACTCCATCTCCTTCTCTCCACGGACGGGTATACGCTGACCGGTGGCTGTAACCAAATTAATGCGTTCTCGGTTGCATGCGGAGTCCCCAAGGAACTGACTTATAAGTTGGGAACTAACAACCGTACGAGAGGCTCCAATATCTATGGTCAGTTTACACGGCATTCCGTTGACCTCGCCCTTGATGATTAGACTGTTCCCATCATGGGTTTGTGAGATCGAGATCCTTGGGGCTCTTTTAACATCAGCCAGCACCCGCCCCGCAGTTCTGGCTTTTACTCGTTTCCCTGATGCTGCTGGGCGGTGCTGTTGGCCGCACTACCCTCCTGAGATCGTTCACCTTCCCTTTCTTGGATTCGCTTAGGGCAGCTGGATCGAAGATGGCCCTTTTCCCCACAGCCATAGCACCTTAGGCTGTATCCTTTGTTGCGGTCGCGAACTGTAGCTGCTGCAACCTCCCTGTCGCGATGGGAACGATGATCCTGCCGCACGACTTCCACTTCCAGTGCATGGGCCAAGGCGTCCTTAAGCGTCTCGTGGTGCCCGAGCCTCACAGCAGCTCTGACTTCCAGGTCGCGGATGCCGTCGATGAATGTCTGCACCAGGTTCCCTTCAATGAGAGCAGGTACAGACCGGTATGCTTTTCGCACCAGCTTCTCCACTTCTAGAGCCCACTGCTGCAGGTTTTCGTTGATGCGCTGCACACGATCTTTAAGCTGCGCACGAAAGACGTGTTCCAGGTGAGCGTCGCCATATCTCACCTCCAATGCCTCAAGGAGTTGCTCATAAGTCACTTCCTCACCGAGAGCTTCCAGAACTGTTAAGGCCTGGTCACGCAGGCCTAGTGTGAGAGCAGTCATGGCCTGATTTTTATTCCAGCCGTTCGCCTTCATAACAGCTTCGAACTGGATTTTGTAGGCTGACCAGGAAGGGGTACCGTCGAACGGTGGCACCTTGAACCCACGTAGCGAAGGTGTTGTAGCTACTACGGGAGCTGTAGCTCCATCTCCAAGTTTGAGT
Organism: Parnassius apollo; assembly: GCA_907164705.1. Taxonomy (NCBI): domain Eukaryota; kingdom Metazoa; phylum Arthropoda; class Insecta; order Lepidoptera; family Papilionidae; genus Parnassius; species Parnassius apollo. The sequence continues at coordinate 13,350 of CAJQZP010001669.1, read as the reverse complement.
TCGTCCAGTGATTTCTTCATGTCAGCCATTACGTTGTCAACCCGATTGTTTACTTGGTCGATTCGGGTTTCAGCTTCCGACAATCGGTTGTCATGTTGAGCAACCATATCCTTCACCTCCCGTATCTCTTTTCCGAAGGTAGCGTGAAGGTCCTTCACGAGGAGCATCTGCTCTTCCAACCGACGGGCCTGTTCCTCTTGTCGGCGGGCCTGTTCATCCTGTCCGCACCGCAGCTGCTCTTCCAGCCAACGGACCTGTTCCTCCTGTCGGCGGGCCTGTTCCTCCTGCTGGCGAGCCTGTTCCTCCTGTCGCTCTTTCAACCAACGGGCCTGTTCCTCCAGCATCACCATCAGAGCACCTAAGTCAGGTGCTGCAGATGTAGGGGCTACTGACGGGCCTGCAGCCGGTGGCTGGCCCTCCGACGTCTGCGGCGTTGCACCACCAAATCATCTTTGGTCCGTCTCCTGCTGGCGTTGACTTCGGGTACGGACACCCTCCGTTTCCTCCTTAGGTAAAATCGGCATGATTTTATCCCACTTCTGACACCAATTATTACGAGCATGAGGTTCGTGACAATAAAAATTGCCGATAAAATTACCTAAATTAACACTTTAATTTACTTTACACAAATTAAAACTTAAAACACTAATAATTAAACACACTAATTCACTTTATTCCGCTCCGAAGCTTCGCTTGTCTCGCCAAATCAACACTGCCCCGATAGCATCTTGCAGCGCCTATATATACAAATTAGCAATGAAGCATCCGGAATATTCAAGTAAATGCGCGCAAAGCGACGAGTGTTCGAGTGTAGATTTTCTAGAAACTTAGTTCTTCGGATGGCGCTGTCGGTAAAGATTTGTGATGTCATTTTCTGCAAAGCTCCCCTCGCTCTCGTTCCTGACACTAGATGGCGCTAGTGTATGACGTTGAGCGCGTAACACTATCAACCCCTATTTTACACGTTTGGGGGTAGAATTTTCATAAAATGTAAAATACGTACTTCTTTATTTTTAATAAAGAGCCAAAATACCTAGTTTCTAATAAAATGAAAAACAACATGAAAAATGAAGGACTATCATATAAACAATCAACCCCCTATATATAGGGGTTATACGGGGTAGCATTGTTAAAAATAGAGCAAAACGTGTTAATTTAACATCCTATATGCCGAGTTTCATGGATGGATATATCTTGAAAAATGACGGACTTTCATATTAACTTTAACCCCCGTTTTAAGTCCCTTGGGGATTAAATTTCAAAAAACTCTTCCTTTGCCATTCCACCTACATCACAAAAACCTATTGTCAAAATTTCAAGTATCTAACTACGGTGGTTTAGGCTGTGCGTTGTTAGATCAGTCAGTCAATCAGGACCATTCTTTTTATAATTATAGATTACTACATACCTATCATTCAAGTTCGTGCCACTATTATATATTTTTTCATAATTATTGCTAGACTTTGGAAAGGGGATGCTAGTGAGTGCAGTAAAAGATATTAATACTGTGCTTACTTAAACATAACATTACACAACCAGCAATAGAAAGGGACGATAGGAAGCCATAAATCAACAAGTTTCGAGTCTGTCGAGCATCACCTTATCTGAGAAACATTCTACCTCTTTGCCTCTATAGTTACGTAAATCTATGTTTTTTCTGTGTATACTTAGAGGTAGACCAACTAAAACCCCCTGACGGGATGTATAACGACTGACTTTTACTTTATTAAATGAAAAATAAGCACACTGAATTTATAGGGTATGGTTAATTATTTCTCTAGACAAAATTTAACCTTCTTTTATTTATTCATGTTTTTTTTTTATTAAGACATACGAACATATCAGTCGAAGAACTTAATACGCTAGATTGTAGTAGTTTATTGGTGAAAGTTGGTCATGAAACTGCTATCCTTGCTGTTTACAGACCTTGTGGTTTTAAGCAAATAGACAATTTTATCACGTCTTATCTGTCTGAACTGTTGTCGTTCAAAAATATAATGTTAACGGGTGATATTAATATTGATCTCAACCCAGAAGCCAGTGAAGGCGGAGCAAAAGACTACCTTAATATCTATGCATGCCAGGGCCTACTTCCAGCACATTTGCTCCCTACTCATTTAAGTTATATTTAATAATAATAATAAATATTTATTGCCACACAATAATAAGTTTACAAATGAAAAGTTTACAAAGTAAGTATACACATAAAAATGATTAGACTTAAAATAAAAAAAAAACATTCACAATTAACAGATTAACTAATATTACTCAGTATACGATTATAATGTGAGGCAACGGGCACAGGCTCAGTATTCGCTGGGCATTATGCTCAGCACTGTTTTTCAGCCAGTCCCTGCTGTTTTGGGTATATTTTGGTCGCACGCACATCGTACTTAATTATGTATTGTTTGTAAACCTCTATACAGTCAATATGTGTTAGATAAAAATACTTATTACAGAATAAACATACAGTTATTCGGCCTAAAAAGATTTCTGTTCGTGTAATAACTCCTTTTTAACTTTTTTTTTAATGTTGAAGAATTAATATTAAAATTTTCTTTTAAGGGTGGTGGCAAATCATTCCATATTTTTGCGGCCGAATATTTAAAACATCCTTTGAAGTTTTTAGTCTTATGGCATGGAATATTCAGCATGTTTGAGACTCTTTTACGTGTGTTTACTTCATGGGCATTCTTACTCCAATCTAATTTATTGTATAAATACAGTGGACTTTTGTTACTAATAATTTTGTGAACTAAGCAAACCAAGTGGAGTTTCCTACGTGCGTCCATTTTTAAAATATCATTTTCATTAATATATGGAGTAATGTGAGCTCTTTTTTGGGACGTTAAACCAAAAACGAGTACATGCGTTTTGCACGCGTTGAATTGCCTTTTTTGTTTTTGCATACAGTCGTGGGCCATAGACGGTATCGCAGTAATTAAAATGTGATAACACTAACGACTCAACTAAGGTCTTCCTGATCGTTACTGTTAAGTATTTTCTTATGCCATATAAAACCTTTAAACGATAAAAAGCATTACGTACTTTAATATTTACATGTTCATTAAATCGCAGTTGGCTATCGAGGGTAAGACCAAGGTTATTAGTATGATCCACTCTGAGTACCTTTTCTTTGTTGATGAGTATTTCCGGTTTCTTACTTAATATTTTTTTACATTGTGTTTTACTTCCTAGCACCATATATTTTGATTTTAAAGGATTAAGGGTTAGACCATTTTTTTTGCCCATTGGAAGATTGCCGACAAATCTTCATTTAACTGCATAACTGCATTTTCCGTCTGTTCTAGCTTGAACGAATGATAAATTTGAGTATCGTCGGCATACAGATGTATTTTACTATGTTTTAATACTTTGCTAATATCCGCTGTAAACAGTATGAATAGAATAGGGCTTAAGATAGATCCTTGCGGAGTGCCTCGTGACGTTCTTCTTACACTTGATTGTATTACTTCCCCTTGGTCAGTGTTAATTTCAACATATTGACTTCTATTTGACAAAAATGAGTAAAACCATTTACACGTTGCCTCCGATACTCCGTAGTATGACAGTTTCGCCAGAAGTATATCATGGTTTATGCAGTCGAAAGCTCTAGTAAAATCCAATAACACCAGTATACTACCCTCACCTTTATCAGAAGCTGCAGTTATATCATCCGTGACGTGCAGCAGAGCTGTTTCCGTACTATACCCTCGACGAAACCCGGATTGTGTTTCTGGTAAAATATTATTATCTCCTAAATATCTCGTTAACTGTGTACATACTACCCTCTCCAATATCTTGGAAAGTGTAGGTAAAATGCTGATTGGTCTAAGGTTATTAATTTCCTGTACGTTTGGACTCTTAGGAATAGGTTTAATTTTGGCCAGTTTCCAAGGATCTGGAAAAATCTTAGTAGTAATGGATTCGTTTATTATTCCTGTTATTATAGGTAATGTTACCGATAAAGATATACGAACCATATCTATATTAATTAAATCGTGTCCACTGGCTTTAGTTCCAATTGCTGTAATTATTTTATAAACCTCAGATTCTGTTGCGGTTGTATTATTAAATTCAGTGTTTTTTAATCGGTTGCTATTGAAGTACTTAAATGTACTTTTATCTATTTCATTATTTCCTGGCACTTCTATAAAAAAATTATTAATAGTATCGGGGTTACAGAGGTGTGATGGTACGCATATTTGTCCTGATTGGTTCCCCACGGGCGATATTCGCTTCAGATGGCTCCACATAGTTTTTGGATTACCCTGATTTTTGTTAATAAAAAACGTAAAATAAGCTGACTTTTCTCTATTGATTGCGCTATTTACTAAGTTTCTGAGACTTTTATAATAGTCATTGTGCGAATCCTTTCCTGAAATATTGGCAAGATTATGAGCAGATTCGCGGAGTGTCATCATTAATTTTATATTGTCTGTAATCCAAGGTGTTGGTTTTTGTTTTAGCCTAATTAACTTTAAAGGTGCATGTATTTGAAAAGCGTCAAGCAACATACTACTAAACTGTTGAACTTTTTTTGTGGATATTATTTTCAATTACAGTATCATACCAAGACAGACTTTCCAGATGAGCTAAAAATTCATTTTGATTAACTTGTCCTAAAGACCTCGTGTGTTTGTATAGCTGTTTCTCCTTAGGTTTATTAATTTTAAGTTCGGAAATCACCATGGCATGGTCACTCAGTTCCGTGTTATAGTATACGTTAATACTTTTGCATAATTCTGGAGAATCGGTCAAAATATGATCTAGAAGTGATTCTTTTCTATCAGTAATGCGTGTTGCTTCATTAACGAGTTGAAAGAGTCCTTGTTGCGATAAAAACTTATTTAATTTGCGAGCCATTAATTTATCAGGTCGTAGGAGGTCAATGTTAAAATCAGTTAATAAAAAAATGCAATCACAATATCCGAAAGTACTTACAGATTCACTTAGTGCATCCATCGCAATCTCAATATCTACCGATTCTGGTCTATATGCTGTACCAATCGCGACACGTCCGCTGCCGGGAATCTTTAGTTCAAGCCACATTTGTTCTAGTTGTGATTCTGGGTGTTGCGTGGTCCGCAACCGAAGTTCTTTTCGAACAAAGAACCCTACACCACCTCCGCGGCTATCCCGTGGGCGTGGTTTGTTTTAAGTGTATATCCTGGTACTAATAATGCCATCTTTTCTTCGCTTTTTTTATGCCACGTTTCATTAAGAGCAAGAATGTCAGGTTTATATTTGTCAAGACTGGCCAATAACTCATCTTTACCTGTATTTAACGATCTGACATTAAGTAACCCCAATGTTAAACTGCGCTTTTTATTTAAAGGACCCATTATTATAAACATATGTCCTCAAAAAAATGTATTGCAACTGTGAGATGTTCTAAGCCCATACGAAAATTATAGATAATAACAATATCAGATACAAAGAACAAAACGCAACCAGCAACTAAACATATAAAAGGGTGGATCGTGTACACGAAACTCCCTGTAACACACCTAAAAATAAATCTATAATTAAAAAATATGTAATTGACACTATTATAAACAGTTTGAAGGTTGACATTACAATTCGTTTTTATGATTTTTCTTATATTTACACTACTTACAATAAAAATTTTAGCATATTTTTTATTATTTACTAACGCTAACTGAACCAACCATATCTTCACCAAAAACCTTAACTAAATCTGTTTCCGAACGAATACGATAGCTCTTTTTACCATGTTCTTGACGTATATATATATTTCCATCTCTTGTCCATACATACTGCCACTTATTTCGCTTAGATATTTCCCGCGACTTTAGAAAGAGCTGACGGTTATATTTAGTAAGGCGTTCATTGATATAAAATAAACGCGGAGATCCAGGAAGATCCATGTCAGCTGTGTTAGCACCGCGTCTCACGCGTGCTGCCTGCAACAGTGCATCTTTTTTGTGCTCGGCGTGTGAGCCTTACTACAATTGGTCGGGGGTTTGGCACCGGCTGTCCTTCAACAAGCGCCCTTATTGGCCCGACGCGTTTTACACTTACTATGTCACGGTCCTCAATCTCCACAGTTAGTTTCTTAGCGACAGTAAACGTGACGTGCATTAGGTTTTCATTTCTCACCTCTGATATACCCGCTATCTCCACATCATTGGATAACATCTCCTGCTCACGGTCTTGAAGGTCTAGCTTCAATTGAGTTATTGTAGTTTCTAGGTGTTCAATTCTGTTAGATTCTTTGTCAATTTGTTTTACTTCCAATGACTCTAATTTAGCCTCTAAATAATCAATTCGTTCGTTATACTTATTCATAACTGCCGTTAATTCAGACAATGTGCTATTAAATTGTACCATTTCATTACGGACTGCACGTAATTCACACCAAAATAACCGCATTTCTTTAGCAGGGCTTAAGTCTGAGATCTCAGAAGGAGACATGTTTAGTATATTATCCGTATCTGTTGGTTTGACTATTTTTACACGATGCGTAATATTATGAGAATTTTCGGAGTTATCCGACTCAACTAAGTCTTCTTGGTGTTTTTGTAATATCGTGCTTGCGCGTACCGGCGTATTGGTATTATCTCTGTCTTTGGCTGCTTACTGCGGCATTCTATACATTTCCAAGAACGTTTGTTCTCCTGATCCATTAAATGAAAACGTTTATTCGATACATTAGCGCAAAGTAAATCATATTTTAACTTACATATTGAACATCCCAGAAACTCTCTTTGCGGCAAGTTGTTGTTGCACCCCGCACATTTTTGTACTATTTTGCTATTCTTTGTTGACGAAGACATGTCCCGTGGATGCAATATTAATATCAACTTAGCGGTAGACTTAAAATAATCAGCTAATCGTCAGCAATGCAGCCCGGTTGTTAAAACTTCTAAGCGAACTGTTCGATGAAAAGAACGTAAGCGCCGTGCAGATCGTGTCGCTTACGCGTTATAGTCAACAACTTCTCAAGAAACACACATTTGAATATTTACTTTTAATTATTTCCTTATTTTATGTTTATGTTCCACTAATCACTCACTGTCTGATTAAATACTAGAAAACTAATTGAGTAAAGTTCAAAAAATATAGATACACATCAAAATCACGGGTTATTCTCACTAGATAAACTTTTTTACTAGCTAGAACATTTAGATACGTGCGACCTTTACGTTACTCCGTTACACACTGTTAAGACTTTTTCTTTGTATTTTTAACAAAATTATTGTATTATATCATTATGGTAAATTTTGTTGGTGGTTTTGTTAATATATAATTAAATCGGATATGATGTATATGTAACGGTGAAATCGATTTATGTTATTTTATTATTATTATTATTAAATTTTTATTTTATTTTCGATATTATTATAAATACTTACGCATTTGATATAATTAATATTAGTAATGATTTATAATTTTAGTATTAGAATAGATGTTAATGAATGTTATTTTACCCTATAATACTTGTTGATTGAATTAAATTAATAAATAAATAAATAAATAATAAATAAGTGGTTCCTGTCTAGACCACATTTTACTAAAAACTAAGTTACCATCTATAACCCTTGACACCAGTCCTATAGTAACCGATCATAGTGCCGTCATTCTTAACTTAAGCCTTAAAATATCAAAACCTTGAACAAGCAATTCAAAACATTGACTTTAGCCTTTAGCTAAAACCGATGACGTAAACATTTCTTTGCCTTACTTAATAAATAACATACGAAATTCCATTGCTAGCAATATTTCGCTTAGCATAGTAGCTAAAAAAAATAATAACTTAAAGCCTTGGATGACACCCGGCCTGATTAGCTGCATGAAACACAGGGACAAACTACACCTGATGGCAAAATCCTCTTCAGATAATTCCGTTTTACAAATTTCATATAAAATATATAGGAATTTTCGTAACAGTTTATTAAAAAAGTTGTATAATTATCTTACAAAGTAACTAGAAGAGTCTGGTAGAGATAATAAAAAGATTTGGCGGCATGTAAAAGATATTGCATTTATATCCAAATAGCATGAATCTTGGTCAGAATTATTACAAAATAATTCCTCGCCGCTTATATCAGCAAATACAGCAAATAATTACTTTGTAAACGTTGGTGAAAATCTTCCTGAGCAGATAACAAACAATTCTAACAAAAATCGTTAAAACAGGGCCACTTTCTTAACTCAAAGAAACTGCCCATTAAGCTCATTCACATTATTAGATACGAACCCTACTGAGGTGGAAAGGATTATAATGGGACTGAAAGAAACAAGCGCGATTGGATGGAACGGCATACCTATTAGTATATTAAAAATATAGACAAATGCTAGTACTACCATTAACCTATATTTTCCGAATTTGTCTCTCTGAAGGAATTTTCCTAATTGTTTAAAAAAAGTAATTGTAGGTCCAGTATTCAAATCGGGGGACAAAAATACGTTTCCAATTATCGGCCTATCTCAATACACTTATCTACGTCTAAAATATTAGAAAAATTAATGAATAACAGATTAATGAATTGTTTACAATGTAAATCTAGCTTCAATTTTTTGCGAATTATTTAGAAAATCGATATCAATACATAAAAATCGATAAGGTTGTTAGCTCAACAAAAAAATACTCATTTTGGTGTGCCTCAAGGAAGTGTACTAGGGCCAACCCTATTTTTGATTTATATAAATTACCTTTGCAATTTTGGACTTAACTGAGGTGAAATAATATCTTAAGCAGATGATACCGTGCTCTTTTTTACGCAAATACAGTTGAAAAGGTTTATTTATATGCTCAGCAAGGTTTTGATAGAGTTAATAAATGGCTCCAATGAAACATATTAACACTGAATACGGACAAAACCAAATATATTCATTTTTCTATGCGCACTCAACCCAGCATATTCCTGAAATTTATGCACATCAATATTGCTCAGTCACAGAATCTAAATGTTACTGCCCAGTTATTTCTAATACAAAAACTATTAAGTACCTTGGAATAATTATAGATTCTACGTTTACATTTAAAAACCACATAAACCACCTATGCAATTCGTTTTTTTGCTGATATTAAGGTAGTAAAACAAGTATAATTCGCATTATGTCAGTCAATCCTCACCTATTGTATAACCTCATGGGGAGGAGCAGCTAAAACTACACTGCTACCACTGGAACGCGCTCAAAGAGCTGTATTAAAAGTTGCAACATTCCGCCCTATTCTATTTCCGTTCCATCTCTTAAATAAATCCTATAATGTCCTCTCAGGTCACTGATAAAAAACGCAAAGATAAAGTACTTGAAACTAACATTAGAATGAGGCATTCTTTCATGCATAGATTTTTTTACATTCCTAAGCCCTTTTTTGTATAATCAAGTCAATGCAATTTTGTACATATGTAATTCGAACATGGTTACAAAATTTGTCATACGATGATACGGAGAAGTTGCTGATTGTTTTAAGTTAATTAATATCATAAGTAAATTAATGATAATATATTTTACCCAAATATCCATTATTAGTTAGTACGTTATTCATTTTATATAAGAAACTATTTGTTAATGTATCTTTTAGCACATACACCTGAGATACAGGTTTATCCTAGTTCAGGTGCCTGTTATTGTAGACTATTTTTAAATTAAGACTTATTAGAATAATTTGTACAGATTATCAAAATAAAATAATTTTGATAAACTGTAAAAAGAATGCTGAATGGCTAAATATACACTCGAAACTTTCTAAAGTTAGAACTTCAGTTTCTAGAAAATGTAATTGAACACCAAGTTAAATTTGATTCCCGGACAAGACCTCAGTTGTATTTTTACGTTCCTCGCAAGTTGCTTTTCCATTCTGTCTGAACGCTGTACAAATTTCTAATTAAACTTTTTGGAACTATGGTCATATGAGTAAGGTAACTGTTCCGTACAAAAACAAAGCTCCATACAATCACACTACTATAAGCTTGAGATGCGTGTGTTCGTGAGCACTGGCGGTCAGTCACGCAGAGAAAAAATGCTGTAAAAAGGCTCGGCCAGTGCTCAAACATAGGGTGATATAAAGAATAACAAAAGTGTCAATTTTGTTTTAATAATGAGAAATTCGTACGTCTTCACTGTACTATTTGCATGAACAAAATTGGAGATATATAGAGAACAAATACAAATATATCATTTTTTAAGTATCCCAAAGACTACACTATGTAATTAGTAACTTAATTATTTGATACTTTGTATATATATATATATATATATATATATATATATATATATATATATATATATATACATACATACAGGCTGTTAATGTAAAACCGTTGTCCTTGAAACCAGTGGTTTGGTTTCACTTATAGAAAGTAATTTCAATGAAAAATAACAACATTTTTTTTTAGTCAAATCTCAATTTTTTCTTACAATTATTTCATCCTAGGCAAGTAGGGATATACCTACAGAATTCACAACAAAAAAACTCAACATATCGTAGGCAGCGGCAGCGATTCGCAGTCAAGGCCAATGTCACTGTGTCAGTGTGTCAGTCACTTTCGCTGCGTCGGTACGGAATGTACGTGTTAATTTGATTTAAAACAGCGCCGCGCAGTGCCGACATTATACGTCGCTTTAGGTTGTAATTTTGGTGCGAGTGTATTTAATTTGTAATTATGTCCTACATAAACGTGCAGTGGAAGTGTGCCTCTTCGTTCACTGAGAAACCTCTACTACCAACATGACTGTGCCCCTGCACATTTTCAGCTGCAAATCAGGGCTATGCTGGTTGAGGAGTTTCCTGGGCGATGAACCGACCTTATCCCGCTGGACTTTTATCTTTGGGGAGAAGTGAAGCACCGAGTGTATGCAACTAAGTTCCGTAATACGTCCGAACTCAAAAGGCGAATTCTTAGTGTATTTAGAGAAATGACACTGTTGTGCTTCTAGCTAGAATGTATTTCCTGTAAAAGTTGAAAACACTTTAAAATTAAAGCAAAGTACAGATTTAAAAGTATATGCAAAGTAAAATCAAATAACCTTTATTCTAAATATACCCTTAGCTGATTCGAATACATACCTATATTACAGAATACTTCCTTTACCTATCACTAATTCCATGAACCAAACGTCCCCTTATTGTTCCCAAATACCCTACCTTCTGACGAAAGGGTTGAAAGCGGTGTCACTTCTTCACCTATGTAAAGAAATTGACGACTCACTATTCCTGTGTGAAGAGGATTATTCATCCATGTTAATTAAAGATAATTGTGTTACTAGCCTAATGAGTTTTACAACTAACACCATCCAATGCAGACCCCTATTAGTGGAGTTTAATTATGTAAAGATAATAAAAATAGAAACCGATCGATAGATGTTCTATTCAAAGCTACAATATTACTTACCAAAAAATGTGGAAATGAAATATCATACTATAACTTAATTGGGACATACATAATCTCAGCCGACGACAACTACGAAGCTAAAATTGAGGGATTCAGTCTAAAAAATCATCATGAAAATATAGAGGAATATCCGTTGACTCCCTTACCAATAACGAATATGCCGGAAACATCACAGCTGTTAATGAAGACAACTTCAAATCCAGCAGCAGTATACCTGGATAACGTGGACCTCCAATATACTACAGCTAAACCACATATTAACCAGTGATAGTGTAAAAGGTGAGCAAAGTGAAAGTGTCAGAAATGTGAAGGACATAAGTATCGCGACTTTAATTTTATACAGGACATTAATTCTGCCTCCAGGTCTTCCAAAAGTATCATTGTCAAGACAAAGTCAGAGAACATCGGGAGAATTGGCGAGAAACTAGTTCGTCTTCCTTTGGGAACACGTGCATTCTGGTCTCTCGCCAAGGCTGTCCAAGGGAACTTCTGTCAGCCATCTCTCTCATCTCTACATAGGGAGGACGACTTATTGGCCCATGCCGCAAAGGACAAAGCCGATCTGCTGGGTTCTCTTATTACGTCCAAGTCGACTCTTGATGACGGGGGGAACACACCGCCGACCATCCCGCGGAGTGAGTGCTCTATGCAGGATGTCCTGCTTACCCAACGCTCAGTGCGCAGAGCACTCCACTCCCTGGATGTCAACAAGTCGAGTGGGTTGGACGGCGTCCCTCCTATTGTGCTAAAGGCATGTGCTCCGGAGTTGGCACCAGTTTTAACGCGTCTTTTCCGGTACTCCTACTCCCTCAGCGTAGTCCTGAAATCAAAGACAGCCATCGTGCACCTGATCCCTGAAAAGGTAACCGCTCTGATCCGTTCAACTATATGCCTGTCGCCATCACTTCCTTGTTCTCTAAAATAGTGGAATCCATTATTAACAGCCAGCTCATGCGGTCCCTTGAAGATCACCAGCTGATTAGTGACCGCCAGTATGGTTTTCGTCGCAGTAGTTCGGCTGGTAGTCTTCTGGGTTACCTAACTCATAAATGGGCGGAGGCAGTAGGTTCCAAGGGGGACGCGTTGGCCGTTAGTTTTTACGTAGCGACGGCCCTAGATCGGGCTTGGTACAAAGCGCTTCTTACGAAACTTTCTTCCTATGGGCTTCCCGGGAAATTGTGCAGTTGGATCACCAGTTTCCTTGCTGATAGGAGCATTATAGCTGGCATTCCACAAGGCTTCGTGCTATCACCAACGCTGTTTCTTTTGCATATCAATGCCATGTTGCAAACCGGAGACATTCATTGCTACGAGGACGAAAGCACTGGCGATGCTTTATACACCGGCCGTGCCAATATTTCGCATAAGTTTGCGCGTTTACCGCTTCAAAAACACCTTTGTCGTATCTCCTCAGTTTCAAGGCACTCCCCCTTGTTGCCACAACCAGTATTGGAATACTCGGCGTCGATATTTCAGTGACGAGGAGTTTTTTGGGCACTTGGAAGAAAAGGCCAAATTTGCATCTAAAAAGCTTGACGTGCTCAGCAGAGTGGGACAGTATCTCATGTCGGCTCACCGCCTGCAACTTTACAAGGCTCAGGTTCGGCCGCACGTGGAATACTGTCGGCCATCTATGGGCCGGGGCTCCCCAATGCCAGCTCCTTCCATTTGATCGCATCTAGCGCAGAGCTGTTTGAATCGTCAGCGATCGAGCTCTTTCCGATCAGCTTGACTAACTGGCACTGCGAAGATATATTGCATCTCTATGCATATTTTATCGCATCTACCACGAGGAGTGCTCTGAGGAATTGTTCGGACTAATTCCAGCCGCACAGTTTCACCATCGCATATCGCGAAAAAACTCGCGATATCATCCACATCATCTGGATGACTGGCGGTCCACCACCGTGCGATTTAAAAGAAGTTTTCTTCTTCGCACAACTTTCTTGTGGAATTGACTACCACCAGAGATTTTTCTTGACCG
>CAJQZP010001668.1:6155000-6358324 GCA_907164705.1 Parnassius apollo | reverse complement strand
ATGGTGTGGCGATGGGCCCACCTGTTATATATATATATATATATATATATATATATATATATATATATATATATATATATTATATTCCTATATGAAAACACTATTGGTCACATTATGTATAGGAAAAAGACCCACACCAACCGATATTTAAATGGTGAATCTCACTATCATTCTTCACAGTTAGCTACCGTGTGTAAATCTTTGTTTCAGAGAGCTCAAGGGATCTGTGACAGAAAATATCTGGCCGCCAAGCTTCAGCACGTCAAGTAAGTATTGCAAGACAACAAGCTTTGAGTCCCACGCTTACGTCACAGCGACCGAGTGAAGCTGGCCACAGTCGATGGATGGGTGCTGCCAACGGCCATCTGCAAAATCTACCCAAACCCAAGCAATACCACTGCAAGACTTAAAGATACTGTAAGCTCGTTCTATGTAGACCGAACCAAAAATCAATAACAATGCCAAAACAAAACGAAAAACTGAAGGTAGCTGGGCTAACTATGACATTGAGACGTCAAACATCTCAGTTACCCCCCCCCCCATGTGACCATAAGTTAATTAAACGCGATAAAATCCGTATATATAGTGATTTCTTATATTTACGCGAACACTACACATTGAAATAATACTAGTTTTTACGGAATTTATCGCGTATATTTAACTTTTTAAATACCCGACGTTTCGAACGCTTTACAGCACTCATGGTCACGGGCGGGACTGAGATGTTCAACGTCCATATGTCATAGTTAACCGCGGTTACCATAGATTAAAATTTAACTTTTGTTCCGATCTATGCAGTATAAACTTATGGTATCTTGATGTCTTGCAGTTATATGCTTGGGTTGGGATTTAATTTTATTTATTATAGGATCCCAAGCAGATGGTAGCACCCAGCCATCTTCTCTATTGAAATTAGGATGTTTTTTGATTTCAATAGCCTCGCGAATCATCCTTGGAAGGAATCGGTGTTCTTTAGCGAGGATTTGCGGTCTATCAAATCTGATGTAGTGACGGGGGCGATCCTGTACGTGTTCACAGACTGCAGACTTCCCGGAGCGTCGATTCTTCACATCAGCTATATGTTCTTTAACGCGGGTTTTTATTGATCTTTTAGTTTGTCCTGTGTAGGAGAGACCACATTCACATTCACAATCAAGCTTGTACACTCCTGCATCTTGCAGAGGGACATTACACTTGACCGATGGTAAAAACTGACCAATCTTCTTCAGCGGCTTGAAGTATGTTTTGATGGAAGCGCGCTTCAAGATGTAGCCAATCTTGTCAGTGACTCCTCTAACATATGGCAGTACAGCAGGTACACGCTCGACTGTGGCTGGCTTCACTCGTTCACTGTGACGTAGGCGCGGGACTCGAAGCTTGTTTTCATGCAAAACTTGCTTGACATGGTGGAGCTCTGCAGCCAGGTGTTTACTGTCACAGATCCCTCGTGCTCTCTGAAACAAAGATTTACCCACGGTAGCTAACTGTGAAGGATGGTGGTGAGAATCACCGTTTAAATATCTATCTGTATGGGTCTTTTTTCTATACACAGTATGGCTCAAGGTGTTATCAGGATTCCGAATTACTAACACATCTAGAAAAGCTAGGGAATTGTTTGCCTCTAACTCCATTGTGAACTGAATTTTAGAATTTATAGAGTTAAGATGGTCTAAAAATGCAGTTACTTTATCTAAAGGTAGAATTGTGAAAGTGTCGTTTACGTACCGCTTGTAGAATCTTGGATTTATGGGAGAAGTAAGCAGGGCTTTCTCCTCAAAGTCTTCCATGAATATGTCGGCGACAATGGGAGATACAGATACAGAGAGCAAATAAATATGCCGATTAGAAGATCTAAAGACCAAGCGCGCAAGATATCTAATAGCCTTAAATTTCTTGAAGAGATGCCGAGACCATAATCTCATTCCTACGTGTGTCAAAATATCAGCCAAAAAGGACATTCGAGGAAGCGCTAAGATCTTAAATCAGGCGAGTAAAAAGTTGTTACGGACGGTAATCCAACAAAAACGCTCCGATCTATATGACATAAACAAATCCATAGACACATCATCCAGTGAATTAAAGAAAGTTTTAACGACGTTTGACTATAATTTTTGCATGGAAACATTAAATAAACGCAAAATTAGTAAATATAACAGTACGTTTGCACTGAGAAACATCCAACATGTAATGTTTTGACTGTTTATCACATAATTTAGTTTGTCACTGCCATCTTCATAATGTGTTTAAAGTGACAAGAAATTTTTTCTTCCACATGTTCTACTAATTATATATGGTTGCGCGGAAAACCATTCGTATTTATTTATTTTGACGGTAGGCCGCCAAATCGCTTATCCCTTTCCAAAACGATATCATTCCTACCCTCCTATCGACACATCGGGGTGGTGGGGTGGGAGGGGAAGGAAGATCATTCTAGAATATAACGTAATCATCGCAACCGAAGGTATAAAAGGCACGCGCGACCGACGCGCTCTCTCTTCCCGCCGCGCTCGTTGTTGGAACCACACCGCTAGTAGAACCGTTTTAGCCTGGAAGCAGTCGAGCTCCAGGAAACCCGCCTCACCCCGTGTGAAAAATAGTTCTAGGAGAAGTTCCAGAAGTCGCAGCTATAGTGCCCAACAGCATAGAAGAAACACCCCGGTGAGTGAATATTCATAATAATATTGCCTGCTTGATATAATTGTTTTTTAACCCGCTCCAATTTGTTTTTCTCCTAATCAAGCAGGATTCCTTTCATCGATTTGGCAAATAATAGTTCGTTTTAGGGAAGAGCGAGTGCATTGTACCGCGCGCTATAGTCGTCGTTATATAAGCGTAGAAGCATTTCGAAGATACAGTCCACTTTGATTAATATCTCGCGTAATAGGTTTAAGGTTCGACCGGGCAATTAGACTTCGGCAACCTTAGGCTCGACGCTCCACCATTTTATGGTCCTTCGAGCCGGATTTGGACTGGTGTTTAGTAGTCGTTCAACCATTTTCTGGTCGAATTATTAAATTAATTATTTAGATAATGCACTCTAATTTACGGAATAGTCTTAAGTAGTGTTCGTTTAAACTTAAATTTTGGTTAGGTACTCGCAAACAGAATTATTCATTTAAATAGTGTTTGTATTTGGTTTAAATTTAAAGCTTATTAGTCGCTTAAATAATTGAAACAGTGTAATCGCAACCGTTTGGTACGCTTACCCGATAATTTTGATAAAAATATTGAGTTTGGCGAGTAACGAGTCACCTCGACTCGCTGTAACAGGTGTTCGATTTAATTACGTAATACGGCATACCGAGTGTCCATCCTCAATTATTTGTGCGTTGTGAGATTAATTGTGATTAATATAACTTTATTATAATAATTTAAAATGGCAGTTAGCGGAAATGAAATTAAAATTAAAACGCTTTATGCCAAGAGGGACATACTTTTTTCACGTATACAAAGTATTAGTGATCACATAAAGAACATTAATGTAGAAGCAGTGCGGGAAACTTTTTTGAATGAAATTGAAACGGTGGATTCTTTGCGGACGGATTACGAAAGAATATTAGACCAAATTAATCATTTGGAATTACAAATCGATCCGAAATACATAGTGAACTACCAACCGCTTCTAGCATTTGAAGATATGTTGTGTAGCGTGAAAAGAACGGCGAAACACTTACAATCTCCATCTCAAAACGAAGCAAAGCCGGAAATACAGGTACGTTCACGTGACTCAATTAGGTTGCCGCCAATAGATATTCCGGTATTCAATGGTGATATTAAGACATGGCCCTTCTTCTTCAGTAGTTTTCAAAACAATATACACAATAACACATCGTTATCGGACGCTGAAAAATTATATTATTTAATTAGTAAACTTAGTGGCAGGGCACAGTCAATTTGCTCGGGTTTTACACCTACAGCAAACAATTATTTGTTAATATTCGAAACGTTTAATACTAAATATGAAGATAGGAGAATGTTAGCTTCTGAATATTTGAACCAGATATTCGATCTTAAACCTATATCATCCGCGAACATCAACGGCTTAGAGCAGTTTTTAGATAAATTTGTGGCATCGGTGGCTGCACTTAAGAATTTGAAATTTAATGACCTTATGGACTTGGTGTTTCTCCATATTGCACTAAAGAAATTAGACCCCGACACCGTGCGTGCGTTTGAAATGGAGCATCGTAGCTCGGAGATGCCTTCCTTTCATTCACTAGCATCGTTCGTGCGAGATCAAATAAAGGTGATGCAGCGCTCTCCGAACGTTAAACAGGAGATTAAAAGGTGCGTCGACCGTAGACAGACTCAACCATCTAAAATAGCAGGGTCGTTAACTTACGTAACCGCTACGTCAGCATCACTTCAGCATGCTTGCATCGTATGTAAAGATAAACACGGTGATTTATATAATTGTGCGACTTTTCGTAAATATTCACCAAGCGAACGTTATAAATTAGTAAAGACAAACAACCTATGTCTGAACTGCTTAAGTGATAAGCATTTAGTTGCAAAATGCAATTCGAGTTCCGTATGTAGCAAGTGCGCCAGGAAACATCACACGCTATTACATTTTGAAAATAGCAACATAGCGGCGTCAAGTAAAGCGGATAAGGAATTCACCCCTACTAAAGTCAACGATTCTAGCGGTCGACCTGGTGATGTCGCTCTGTGCTCATTGGCGAATATGGATGCACAACCTCCTTCAACCGTGTTTTTTTAGATAGGGAGGTTTTTTAGTTAGCGCGCGTATTTTGGTTAGGGATTCGCGTGGATCGCAATGATTGAATTTAAAAATTTGACTCTAGCGGACGACACTTACGCCGTTCCTGGAAACATAGACATGCTCATTGGAGCATCGCTTTTCCCTCATCTTTTGCTAAGTAACAAGGTCAGGGGCAACTCCTCGCATACCGCGCCTTACGCACTGGAAACCGTATTGGGCTATGTCATCGTTGGCTCCGCCCCCATCATAGATAGTATTTCGGCAACCTCTTATTGTGGTATGGCTGTCGAACCGCTCGAGTCGTTAGTCCGCAAATTTTGGGAGATGGAGGAGGTGAACGTCCCACCCATAGCTAGCTCAGATGACAGATTATGCGAGGAAATTTACGTCCGCACGACCGTTCGTGATCGCGACGGTAGATATAGTGTAGCGCTACCTTTTAAAGGAGATGTTTAACTCTCGGCGATTCGCGTCAAATTGCGGAAAAACGTTTCTGTAGAAACGAAAGCTGTAGCTTGGAGCGTAGGATGCTCGCTTCAACCCAGTTAAAAGAAGCTTATGACGGCGTCATTAACGAATATATAAGAGAAGGTTATATATCACTCGTGGCTTCGAAATTAGATAACTACGAAGACACACCGTCGTATTTCATACCACAACACGGGGTCATTAGGGAGGACAAACTTACATCTAAGTTACGTGTAGTGCTCGACGCTAGTGCTAAAACTAGCACTCACCTGTCGCTTAACGATATCCTCTATAGTGGGCAAAATTTACAGGGCAGTTTATTTAATATAATAGCCAATTTTCGTTTGTTTAGTATAGCACTATCCGCCGATATTCGCCAAATGTTTCTTTGCATAGGGGTCCGTGAATGCGACCGTAGATTTCAACGCATTTTATATCGTTTCAACCCAAAGGAACCTCTAATGGTGTTTGAAATTAACCGCGTTTGTTTTGGTTTAAAGTCGAGCCCATTTCATGCGTTACGCACGGTGAAACAGCTCGCCCACGATGAAGGTCCCTCTTACCCTAAAGCTAAGAGGGCAATTGAGAGCGGTTTATATATGGATGATTTTGTATACTCGGTCGATAGCGTGGAGGAGGCCATCCTAACCACCGCCGAGGTTATAAGGCTCATGAAATCGGGTCAATTCGATCTTGTGAAGTGGACCAGTAATTCGCGTCCGGTTTTAGATACAATTCCACTATCACACCGTCTTTCGGCGATAAAGGAATTCGACGATTCTGATACACACAAGGTGCTCGGTCTGTGTTGGTCACCAGAGTGCGACGTGTTTAGCCTTAAGGTAAATCCGCCCGTAGAGAAATGCACAAAGCGCACAATACTGTCATGCGTTGCTAGATTATGGGACGTCATGGGTTTCGTAGCTCCGGTGGTATTATACGCTAAGCTTTTGATTAAACAACTTTGGTTATTTGAATGCTATTGGGATGACTCGCCGCCTGACAGCATTGTTCGGTTGTGGCAGCGTTTTAGAGAGGAACTTCCTTTACTAAGAGAAATTATAATACCGCGTCATATAAACATCGATAGAAATAGCGTCATAACGGTCGTTGGGTTTGCAGATGCCAGCGAGAAGGCTTACGGGGGCGTTGTATATTTCCATGTTCAGAATAATGGTAGAAATTCGATTAGCCTCATTAGTTCTAAGTCGAGAGTCTCCCCCCGTAAGGTTGTCTCTCTGGCGCGCTTAGAGCTTTGCGCAATATTAGTACTCACCAAGCTTATTACCGCAGTTATCAGCGCATGTAGGGATAGAGTTCACATAGAAAGGATATTTGCCTTTTCCGACTCCACCGTCGCCTTATGCTGGGTTCATTCTTCACCCCACCGTTGGGATACGTTTGTCGCGAACCGAGTGGCCAAGATCCAAGACGAGTTAGAAACGCGGAACTTTTATCACGTGTCCGGTACGGAAAACCCTGCCGATTGTCTATCCCGTGGACTCACCCCGATGCAAATAATGGACCACCCGCTTTGGTTCCACGGACCTTCTTGGGTTCACTTGGATCCCTCGCAATGGCCAATAACCGATTTCGAACCTTCGTCAGTGTCACAACCGCCGGAAGAGAAGAGACACGCTCTAGTGGCGAACGTTTCGAGCGAGGTTTCTCCAATCATTGCTTTGGCGAACCGCTTGTCCTCTTGGTCGAAATTTTTACCGCGACGTTCGTATGTCTTAGCGTCCGATTACAACTATGCCGAGTCGCTAGTATTACGTGAACTTCAACGTGCACACTTCTCTGAAGAAATTACAAGATTACAATCGAATAGAGCTTGTAGTCGCGCCTTTCAACGCCTTAAGCCATTTTTACAGGATGGGATTGTAAGAGTAGGTGGACGCTTGTCCAATTCGCAGTTGAGTTTCGACCAACGGCACCCTATAGTTTTACCGCGCAAAGACCATATCATGAATTTATTAGTCGATTACCATCATAAATTAAATTCGCACGCTGGCCCCGACTTGCTGATGTCGATCTTGCGTCAGAATTATTGGATTCTTTCTGCACGTAGTTTAATACGCAGTCGGGTGCACAGATATAGCTTGCTTTCGGGCACGCCCCAAGTCGTCATTTCCGGAAATGGCGGAACTTAGTTCTTGTAGAGTAATACAATCAGTAATGCCCTTTATGCACACCGGCTCAAATTGAATGCGTAATGAATAGCCGCCCACTTTGTCGTACGTTGTCTAGTGACCCCTCGGAACCGCTGGCTCTAACTCCAGCACATTTTTTAAATTTAACGCCTTTAAAGTATTTGCCCGCCGTAGATATGGATGAGAACAGACTTAGCATTTCCGCACGCCACAAATTATTGGACCGTTGAAATAATACTAGTTTTTACGGAATTTATCATGTATATTTAACTTTTTAAATACCCGACGTTTCGAACGCTTTACAGCACTAATGGTCACGGGCGGGACTGAGATGTTCAACGTCCATATGTCATAGTTAACCGCGGTTACCATAGATTAAAATTTAACTTTTGTTCCGATCTATGCAGTATGAACTTATGGTATCTTGAAGTCTTGCAGTTGTATGCTTGGGTTGGGATTTAATTTTATTTATTATAGGATCCCAAGCAGATGGTAGCACCCAGCCATCTTCTCTATTGAAATTAGGATGTTTTTTGATTTCAATAGCCTCGCGAATCGTCCTTGGAAGGAATCGGTGTTCTTTAGCGAGGATCTGCGGTCTATCAAATCTGATGTAGTGACGGGGGCGATCCTGTACGTGTTTACAGACTGCAGACTTCCCGGAGCGTCGATTCTTCACATCAGCTATATGTTCTTTAACGCGGGTTTTTATTGATCTTTTAGTTTGTCCTGTGTAGGAGAGACCACATTCACATTCACAATCAAGCTTGTACACTCCTGCATCTTGCAGAGGGACATTACACTTGACCGATGGTAAAAACTGACCAATCTTCTTCAGCGGCTTGAAGTATGTTTTGATGGAAGCGCGCTTCAAGATGTAGCCAATCTTGTCAGTGACTCCTCTAACATATGGCAGTACAGCAGGTACACGCTCGACTGTGGCCGGCTTCACTCGTTCACTGTGACGTAGGCGCGGGACTCGAAGCTTGTTGTCATGCAAAACTTGCTTGACATGGTGGAGCTCTGCAGCCAGGTGTTTACTGTCACAGATCCCTCGTGCTCTCTGAAACAAAGATTTACCCACGGTAGCTAACTGTGAAGGATGGTGGTGAGAATCACCGTTTAAATATCTATCTGTATGGGTCTTTTTTCTATACACAGAAGATATCATTATATAAGAAATCATTATTGGACCGGTTAGTGCAATCGTTTTGGAAACGATGGAGGATGGAATACTTGCATACTTTGCAGTCTCGGCAAAAATGGAACACAGCAACTGAGCCTTTAGCTGTAGAAACTGTAGTTGTGCTCACCAAAGAGAATACGCCGCCTCTCCACTGGCCGTTAGGAATTGTCGAAGAGGTCTTTCCCGGTTCCGACGGAGTAATTAGGGTAGCTCGCGTTAAGACCACGGTTGGGTCTTACCTGCGTCCTGTTGTCCGTTTGTGCCCCCTGCCTCTTCCATAATTTAAATTAGCTTTCTAGATTAGAAATTGTAGTTGAATTTAGGTAATCTTAGCGTTAGTTAGTTATTTTGTTAGTTTGATCTTAGCTCTAGTTGTTTTAGTTATTTTTTTTATAGGATAGGGTGACAAACGAGCACACAGTCCACCTGATGGTAAGTGGTTGCTGTGGCCCATAGACATCTACATCTATCCTCGATTACGAATCAAAATGCAGATGCGTTGTCACCCGTGAGGACTAAGATGGAATGCCTCGTTCCAGTAAAAAGGGTCTCCGGTTCTCTACACTCAACATACGAAACACAGCAGCATTAAGCTACTATTTCACGCTGGTATTCTGTGAGAGCGTGGTCCTTCCCCGGTCGAGCCGACCCATTCGTGCTACAACTATACTACTAATATAACTGCAGCATGGCTCTACCACGTATAAAAAGGATTTTTTTATACGTGGTAGAGAGTAGCGTTATTTTTTGAAGGAAATCCTTCAAGGGCGGGGGGAGATGGTTGCGCGGAAAACCATTCGTATTTATTTATTTTGACGGTAGGCTGCCAAATCGCTTATCCCTTTCCAAAACGATATCATTCCTACCCTCCTATCGACACATCGGGGTGGTGGGGTGGGAGGGGAAAGAAGATTATTCTAGAATATCACGTAATCATCGCAACCGAAGGTATAAAAGGCACGCGCGACCGACGCGCTCTCTCTTCCCGCCGCGCTCATTGTTGGAACCACACCGCTAGTAGAACCGTTTTAGCCTGGAAGCAGTCGAGCTCCAGGAAACCCGCCTCACCCCGTGTGAAAAATAGTTCTAGGAGAAGTTCCAGAAGTCGTAGCTATAGTGCCCAACAGCATAGAAGAAACACCCCGGTGAGTGAATATTCCTAATAATATTGCCTGCTTGATATAATTGTTTTTTAACCCGCTCCAATTTGTTTTTCTCCTAATCAAGCAGGATTCCTTTCATCGATTTGGCAAATAATAGTTCGTTTTAGGGAAGAGCGAGTGCATTGTACCGCGCGCTATAGTCGTCGTTATATAAGCGTAGAAGCATTTCGAAGATACAGTCCACTTTGATTAATATCTCGCGTAATAGGTTTAAGGTTCGACCGAGGAATTAGACTTCGACAACCTTAGGCTCGACGCTCATGACTCATGACTCTTGGTGGTCACCAGAATTTCAAAACAAGCTTCATTCTAAGCATTTAATGTTGTGCACTAAACATTTTAAAAAATCATCATTAATTGATAATTTTGGAAAGAGGCTAGTCAAATCTGCAGTACCTGATGAGGAATGTGATAAGGTTAATTAATCTTTCTTTTGTTACTATCTACATTTTTTCTTTTGTGTGGCTTTTCTCATACTACAGTGAAAATATTTTCTAATTAACAAACGGTGGTAACAGATTGAGTGGTGATTTATAAGAGTATGCGACGTAACCTACCATTACTTCTCAACCATAAAAAAAACAAAAGATATAAACTTTAAAAAAAAATACATAGGATGGTGGTGGTAATGGGTTAAAGCAACATTCATTAATAAAAACAAGTTGTATTTAATGTTTATAAATTTATAAGGCTGTTTGAAATTTAGAGATTGGTTGATCAATGCTGGGATACATGATATAAATAATGATTTGATAATCTCTAATTTTCAGATCACATTATATAATAATAATAATAATAAACCCCATCGCCCGCTGACGTAACGGTTATGTGACAAAACCGCTACGTCAGCGCAGTCAGTCAGCACCTTGCCAAGAGGTGTTAGTGCCGTGCCTCGGCAAAAATTGAAGGTGCAAAGGCCCGCTTGTGCACATGGCCTCACCATGAAACGGCGCCGGGTCTGGGCGTCTCCCGCTAAATGACGCCCACCACTATGGATGATGGAATACGGAAGAACGCGCAAAGGGCCGCTGCCTGGAGGTCGCCAAGGCGCGTCTGGAGCTGGCGCTGGACGCGGCAGCATGCGAACCGCCAGCTGAGCGCGAGGTGCTGCACGACCACCCAGCAGCCCCTCGCATCCATCATCCCCACCAGCTGGCTTGGTGTCGGCAGGGTCTTCGCGGGCCCAGCAATCGGCACCCGTCTCTGGTGGAGTACGCCGCATGCGTTGGACAACCCAGATGAACAGCAACGCATTGCGGGCGTATTTTAGGGCGAAAGGGGGAGAAACTGGATGTTTGGCGTATTGGGCTAGGATGCATCGTCTTTTTGCTGAGCTGGAGCCATCTTTAACCGTCACAGAGCAAAACCTGGCAGACCGAGTTCGGTATATCTTGCGCTCAAATATATTTGATGTCGCCGAACTCGAACGGCTACGACGTGAGGCTGTTCCCTCGTCGGATGAGAATGCTACGGCTGAGGATGCGGTGCCACAAATGGTAGAGCAACCCGCAAACGTGGATGCCGCCGTGAATACCCCAGTTGTGGTTGATTCAAACGATGATGGAACAGTCGCCCAGGAACTGGAATTAGAGCATATGAGGAGTACATTGGAAGAGGCGATTGTGGAAACGCGCAGTACGCCTCTCGAAAATCGACCGCGACTTCCCCGCATAGCCCTAAGCAAGCGGAATCGGGCTGTCGTGAGGGCTCTGAACCCAATGCTGGTGACCTATTTGGAAGCCAGCCGGGACCTTTGCGAGACGGACTCAATTCTTTTTGGCGCCGCGCTGGCAGTCTGCCGTATCATAGGCGCCAAGGTTTCCACGGCTGGACGCGCTACTGGCCATAGTAGCGCTATCCCAGCATGGAGAAGAAGAATTGAGGAACGTATCGCAAAGGCTAGAGCTCTCATCGGCAGACTGATATGCTTCAGATCAGGCAACAACAGGCCAAGAATTGTGCGCACCGTCAGGATGGCGTTTGCTGGGACAAATGTTAGTTTGTCCCAGCCGGATATAACGCAAAAACTGACGGAGCGCATAGATGATCTGAAGCAGAGAATCGCTGCTTGGGGAAAGCGGATTCGGCGATATACCGAGAGGTCGACACGGTTCAACCAGAATCGTCTCTTCCAGAGTGATCAGAAGAGGCTCTATGAATCATTGGAGCGACCAATGGTAAGTGGAACGGGTCCAGCACCGAATCAGGCCGACACTGTAGCATTCTGGCGCGGCCTGTGGTCAGAGCCCGTAAACCACAGCGAGGGCCCTTGGACGGAAGTTGTGGCGAGTCAGTGTGCGGGTATTACGCCCATGGACCCCGTCATTATAACGCCGGATGACGTAGCTGAGGCGGTCCGTAGGGCCCCGAACTGGAAAAGTCCGGGGCTTGACGGGCTGCATCACTACTGGCTGAAGGGGTTCATGGTGTGTCACTCTGTGCTTGCCCGACAGTTTCAAGAGGCTCTCAACCAGAAGTCGCTCCCAAGCCTCTTCACTACTGGGATCACTCATTTGGTTCTTAAAGACCAGGGTACCACAGACCCGAGCAAATACCGCCCCATCACGTGTCTACCGACCATATACAAGACACTAACATCCATTTTGAGCGCGAGAATCACTTGTCACCTGGACTCAAATCAGGTGATGTCGCGCGCTCAAAATGGATGTCGGGGCGGTGGTCGTGGAACCAAGGAACCACTCCTCATTGACGCGGTCATTGGCAAAGTAGTGAAACGCAACCGTCGGAACTTCTCCGCCGCCTGGATAGACTACAGAAAGGCATTCGACTCGGTGCCCCATACATGGCTAAAGAGAGTCCTCGAGCTGTACAAGATAGACTGTACAGTTAGAGACTTCCTCGAGCAGTGTATGGGGCAGTGGAGTACGATCCTTTGTCATCTGGGCGAGCGGATGATGGCTGCGGAGAACCACATAAGGATAAGAAGGGGTATCTTCCAGGGCGATTGTCTGAGTCCAATCTGGTTCTGCCTCTCTCTGAACCCTCTCAGTACCTTACTGGAGGGCTCCGGGAGGGGATTTCAGCTACGGAAAGGAGGGACAAAAGTGACCCACCTTTTCTATATGGATGACCTCAAGTTATTCGCCTCCAGTCGCTTGCATCTTATGGAATTGCTAAACATCACTTGTGAATTTAGCAATTCCATTGGAATGGAGCTTGGGACGGATAAGTGTGCGGTCCTCCATGTTGAAAGGGGAAGGGTTGCTAACTCTGAGGGCGTAGACTTATCTATGCCCGTCAACTTAAGGACCCTTTCCGAGGCTGAAACATACCGATACCTGGGTATGTCACAAAACATCGGTATCGATGAGACTGGTATGAAACAGTCAGTTTGCTACGTGTTTTATGCACGCTTGACCAAAGTGCTTAACAGCCTTTTGTCCGGTGTGAATAAGGCACACGCATATAACGGCTGGGTCATGCCTGTCCTCATGTATACCTTTGGCATACTCAGGTGGACTCAGACTGAACTTAACGCCCTGGATAGAAAAGTCCGCACTACCATGACGTCCCATAGGATGCATCATCCGAGATCGTCGGTAATGAGGCTGTACTTGTCGCGGAAGCATGGTGGTCGTGGCTTCTTGAGCGCGCTCACCATGCATAATCGCGAAGTGTGCAGCCTCCGTGATTACTTCCTGGCGAGATCGGATAATCCACTCTATAAGGATGTCATTTCTTGTGATAAAGACCTTACCCTTCTAACCTTAGCCAACGAGCAATGGCAAGAGGCAGTGCAGAGCATTTCCGACCGAGAGACCGTATGGAAGGAGAAGGAGCGCCACGGGAGGTTCTACAAGGATCTACATGAGCCTTTCGTAGACACAGTAGCCTCCCTCCACTGGCTACGCTTTGGTGATCTCTTCGGGGAAACCGAGGGTTTTGTCTGTGCAATACAGGATCAGGTTATTAAGACCAACAACTATCGGAGATACATCCTAAAGGATGGCACCGTCGACATCTGTCGAGCTTGTCGCCATCCCGGTGAGTCACTTAGGCATGTTATCTCCGGTTGTTCGGCGCTTTCTAACTCTGAGTACTTGCACAGGCACAACCTAGTAGCCAGAATTCTACACCAGGAGCTCGCTCTGAAATACGGTCTCGTGGACCGGAAATTGCCGTATTACAAGTACTTGCCGGAAGCCGTGCTCGAAAATGATCGCGCCAGGCTCTATTGGGACCGGGCCATCATCACAGACAGGACTATTCTTGCGAATAAGCCTGATATTGTGCTGATGGACCGGGCACAGTCAAGGATATTTTTGGTCGACATTACCATTCCGTATGACGAGAACCTCGTGAAAGCCGAAACAGACAAGCAAACAAAATATCTGGACCTGGCTCACGAGGTGACCGACATGTGGGGTGGTCTGCCGACCGAAATTATTCCTGTAGTCGTCTCTGCAAACGGGCTAATCCCAGTCAGCCTCTCGGGTCATCTGAGGCGGCTGGGATTACGTGGCGGACCACTCCAGGTTCAAATGCAGAAGGCGGTGCTCCTCGATACCGCCCGCATCGTCCGCCGGTTTCTTTCCCTTTCCCCCTAACCCTCGGCCGTTTGGTCTCCCCTGCCGAGGGCCTCCATCTGGTTGGGCTTTTATTTATTTATGTACTTTTATATTTATTTTATGTTATTGATATTTATGTATATTTATCTTTTCATTTTCATTTATAATTATATATTTATAGAACCCAACCAGATGAGAAAACTATATAGATACCCCATAATAATAATATAGCTCCATTTATCTTGAGGGCTCCATAGCATATGACCTATCCATCTCCACTTCATTTCGACCTATCCGTAGAATTAAGTAACATTTGCAAAACCTTTACTTTACAGGAGAGCGATTTGAACACAGTCTTGCACTATTTTCGCTCTAACATTTTTGTTTTTTAAACTAGACAATTAGTTTTTTGATATGTACTATAGACTATAATAAAGCATGGATATTCATTAAAATCGTTAATTAAAGAACTGTATTTTAAAATCTAGCCTGTCCTATATGCATATGTGACGTTTTATTGTGGATGTCTGTAGGTTACATATAGACACATAACCTTATTCTTCGGAAAATTGTTGGTAAATGCGCACATATGTCTTTATTATAAGTAAATACACAACCATAAAGTCTTAACGATAAAAAGGTATATGCTAATTAAGTAAATTATAAAAGGTTTTTTTTTGTTATTAAGGTTTTATTGATTAATAGTTCTCAGTGTGTAACTAAATGTCACTTATTTCTATAATGTTTAATGTATATTAGACTTATAAACTTTAATATCAACAAATAAGAACAAAATAATCAAAAATTACAAAATCGACAAACTAAGTACTAGGCGTCTAACCTATTTTACAGGAACTATAACAAATAGTAATAAAAATGAAATCGATAACAATAATTTAAGTAGGTAACTAATACGAGTATGACATATAACTTTGAACTAAAGTTTAAAGTTTTTTAATTATATTAAAACATAAAACTTAGACGTGACAGTTTCACAATGCACAAACATATAAAATTATATTATATCCAAATATGAAATAGTGTAAATACTAATTAGTGAATGAAAATAAAAACAATAAGCGCATTCTCCTTTTATAGTTAAATTTTAACCGCAGCATTAGGGTTCATTGTTGATTGAGCATTAAAAATAATAAATCAGTCATCTTCACTATCGCTATTGATAATGCTAATATTATTTGTGCTCACTGGCAGAGAGGTAAAAAAAATCTGCATATTGGTAAGGTATTATTCCAGAATCGACTAAACTAATGAGATCCTTATATTTATCTTTGGGTAAATTGATAGGTGTTTTGTACATCAGTTCTAGAGTAGGGAAAAAAGTGCATTGCGTGTATTTGAGCGTATTAAAACAGTAAAATAATGATTTTCGCTGAGATCATATTATAGTAGCTTATTAGGCTCTGACTTATCTACAAATACCTCTCTGACACGGCTCCATGAAATCTTTACGCCTTCCGTATTTTTGCACCAGACTTTGTTGTTTACGTGACCTTTTAGCTCAAAAGAAATTATTTTGTGTCATGTTCGGACTACATAGGGATCTCCTGTGCATTTAGCCCAGTGAACAAGCAAACGCCATTCGTCTGGAGTGTAAATGGTTTTCTTCTCGGCTGCTCGTTCAATAAGAGCGTGCACACTGTTTTCTTCATTCTGAGTGTGACCTTTCTCGAGAAACCGGTGTCTTATAGTCACGTTAAACTTTGAAGCCGAATAAACATAGAGAATCAAGCCAATGCCGACAGAGATTAGTGACACATGTGAAGTCGTAACGTTGTTGGGAAAAACCATATGTGCCATTATTCGACTGCAATCTTCGGACCTACTAATTTAAGAAAAAAAATGATTTCACTAGTTAAATAAATAGGTTTATTTAGACTCAAAAATACAACAATAATGATTTAGTTCCATATTCACATGTACCTTTGTTCTACGTATAGGTCGATTTGGTCTATTTTTTTTTATAGAATAGGCTGACAAACGAGCACACAGTCCACCTGATGGTAAGTGGTTGCTGCGGCCCATAGACATCTACATCTATCTTCCATTACAAATCAAAATGCAGATGCGTTGTCACCCGCGAGGACTGAGATGGAATGCCTCATTTCCAGTAACAAGGGTCTCCGGTTCTCTACACTCACCATACGAAATACAGCAGCATTAAGCTACTATTTCACGCTGGTATTCTGTGAGAGCGTGGTCCTTCCCCGGTCGAGCCGACCCATTCGTGCTACAACTATACTACTAATATAACTGCAGCATGGCTCTACCACGTGAAATGGCTCTACCACGTGATCTATCGCTACTTGGTGAGAATATCTGTCACACCTGTTCTTGTTCTTATGTGTGTGTTTCTTTGCTTATCTATTTTTCTGATTCTTAGCATGCTCCTTTCCATGGCTCTTTGACAATGTTCAAGCATATCTCTGTGCTGCTTAGAAAGTGCCCAAGTTTCGCAGCCATTAATACATACAACTCTTTAAAATTGTAATAAAAGAAAGTTCTAATAAGTAACTAAACTTATATCTTGTTTTAAATATTCTAATTAACCCTAAATAAGCAATTAGATTTATATTTTCGTTACGTAGTTTTTAAAATAAGAATTGAAGCTAATATAAGTTATTATTTCACTCTCTTGGTATTAATGCTATTAATTTTCATACTTAGTTTAAATCACAGATAAGAAACAATTGAGATTAAACGTTTAAATTCACCTTTCCTTTCTAACACTTAGTTTTATATCACAAATAAGAAACAATTAAGATTAAATGTTTTTAAATTCACTTATCGTCGCTAACAGCTGGGATACATGATATAAATAATGATTTGATAATCTCTAATTTTCAGATCACATTAGCTGACCATAATTTGGAACAAAGGAATGTCATTCAACATATTGCGGGTCTATCAACTACTAAACAACCACTGTCTGAAAATATTCAGAAGACTATAACTGTTCCAAATGTATTTGAGCCGGTTGCGGGTCCGTCAAAATGTATACAACCCTTGTGTGAGAATGTGCATTATAAGACCATTCCTGACAAAACTAGTGCTATTCCTCAAGTAACTGAGAATATCAACCCTGTTGCTGCTGCAAATCCATCCAGGAAAAACAAAAAGGATAGAGATATTATGTTGATAAAAATGAAATATCATCTGAGAAAAATTAACAGGCTTCAAAAAACTGTAAAGCATCTAAAGAATGAAGCATTTCTCAAAGTATTGAGCAAAAATGATTCAGTAAATGAAATATTAAAATGTAAAATATCCCCCTCTTTTTGCATTATTTTTGCAAGGAGAATTGCAAAACTATAAAAAAAAAATCGAAAGGTCGAAGATGGAACATGGACTCCAAAATAATAACACTAAGACTGTATAAAAGGTCACCTAGGTGTTACAAATTATTAAGAAGGATGATTTGCCTGCCAACAACTAGTTCATTAAAAGCGTTATTAAGCAAGTTTCACATGAAAGTTGGTATTAATGACCAAATTTTTAATGTTTTTTTTTTTATAGAATAGGCTGACAAACGAGCACACAGTCCACCTGATGGTAAGTGGTTGCTGCGGCCCATAGACATCTACATCTATCTTCCATTACAAATCAAAATGCAGATGCGTTGTCACCCGTGAGGACTGAGATGGAATGCCTCATTTTCAGTAAAAAGGGTCTCCGGTTCTCTACACTCACCATACGAAATACAGCAGCATTAAGCTACTATTTCACGCTGGTATTCTGTGAGAGCGTGGTCCTTCCCCGGTCGAGCCGACCCATTCGTGCTACAACTATACTACTAATATAACTGCAGCATGGCTCTACCTTGAAAAAAAGATAAAGCAACAGACTCCCTCAGACAATGAGTATATCCTTATGTTTGATGAGATGTCGATAAAAAAGAATTTGTTTTACAACAAAAAGGACATAATTGAGGGTCCAAGTGTCACAGCATTTACTTGCTAAATTCTATAAAAAAATACAAATGTATGTGTTATCCATATCCCACAGTAAACTTAAAAGTTAATTAAACTTAATTTATTAATTAATCTTAACTTAATTATTAAACTTAATTAAACTTAAACTTAAAAGTTAGTTGCAAAGCAATACCATTGTTTGTAGAGTGACTAATAAACTATCCGACATTAAACGATATAAATACTGTAAGATATGATTCGCACCAGTAAAGTGATAGTTTCGAAAATACTATATTCGAAATCCAATAACAAATAATTAAAAAAAAAAACCTTCAATTTAAATCCTACCTGCCTCGCGGAAGCAAGGAATATCTGACCCACTCCGACTAAAACTCTCAGGTGTTTCACCTTCACCACTTATCGGACTATGGGAACACTTTCACACACATCGGTAGCCTCATCAGCGCTAGTCACTCCTTGGCAGCCTCTTTCTCGAGAGGACATATCCTCCCTCTCCTTTTATCTCCTTATATAATGTCACCACCGAAGTGATTATGACTGTACATACAGAAAAAGTAGTTCCATGTAATATCTTATTTATTCTGCAGGATATCAATTTTTCTTTTAAGAGCAGATGCAGAGTACTCTAAATACGCTATTAAATAAGTAATCTATATTCATATCTTTATGTTCTGGACATTTATCGAGAAACTCCAAATTTATTGAGTTTTTGAACAAAACTTTAATTGTCCCTTTTAATTTTTTTCAATATGCTTCTGCCTCCAAAAAATCATAAATCATCGTAGCACTACTTTCAATATAGTTGATGAGGTTTTTAGAGGCGTATTTAAGGGACTTTTTTTAGATCACTATATTCTTTAAAGTCAATAAAAGTATGTGATCTCTCTTGTGTCTCAGATACAAAAATTTTTTTTACAAATTTCAGATTTGTTGAGATTATTTTTTACTATAAACCCACAGACATAGGCACATGCTTGTATTTCGCCACTGCTTTCTTCCAAGCTACATTCAAATGTAGAATTTACACTTTCTTCTAACTCATCGGTTAAAATTGTGGCATAAGCAGTGTATGTGTCTGTGGGTGGAGACAATAAAGTTTTAAAATTTGTCAATATAACTTGATTTTGGTCTTCTTCACAATTTCCTGTTCCAATAAAAGATAAGTTGCTAAGGACAGCCGTTTTAAGACCCGCAACAAACTGCCCAGCGGTGGGATTTGAATTGCAGCCGGCCCGAATGCATCCAAAAAGATTTTCTAACGGGTCCTGCTGGAGCCTTCTTGTTTCCAAACTTTTTATTGATTTATGTTTAGAACTGAGATTTCTCCAGATTCGTTCTATTCCATTGATGGACCATATCCAACCTTCTTGGGATGGAGGGGGTTGTTTGCATTTCAAAAACGTCATTTCTTTAAAAAATTTCTTCATTAAAGTGAAATGTTTGAGATGTGGTGTATTATTTGTCATGTTTGTCGAAAATGGTTTCCCCTTCTTAGGTCTGGTGTGCATGCGTTGACACAATCAAACAGCTTGTCCATATTTGCAATAACATTAGCAGTAGTGACGGCCTCTGAAGAGAGTTCCCCTGTAAACAATACATAATTTAAGATCTTACTATTAGGATTAAAGAAATATGATTTAAAGTACATTACAAGACAACTCAAAAAAAATATCACATATCACACAATAAACAATAATTTGTACTTGGGAGAGCCTAGTTCCTTTTTAAGTTAATAATTATTTTAATGGGTGGACATATGTTTAAATATTATACTTTAAATTATAAATTTAATTTACCTTGTGAAATTTTAGATACAATACAATGCACAGGTAGATACCTGTATTGTCGAAAAATAATAAATAATAACTATTAAATCGATATTTAGTTAAGAGCTGTTGAGAACTGTTTACATGCATAAAGTTAAAAATTAGTTAATTACTTATTTATCCATGTAATATCCTATTTATTCTGCAGGATATCAATTTTTCTTTTAAGAGCAGATGCAGAGTATTCTTCTGCAAATTGCCGATTTTTCAAAATACAAAATCTCTTCATACAAATGTGAAATATGTTATTAAATAAGTAATCTATATTCATATCTTTATGTTCTGGACATTTATCGAGAAACTCCAAATTTATTGAGTTTTTGAACAAAACTTTAATTGTCCCTTTTAATTTTTTTTGCTTCTGCCTCTAAAAAATCATAAATCATCGTAGCACTACTTTCAATACAGTTGATGAGGTTTTTAGGAGCGTATTTAAGGGACTTTTTTAGATCACTATATTCTTTAAAGTCAAT
The DNA here is from genome assembly GCA_907164705.1 of Parnassius apollo. Taxonomy (NCBI): domain Eukaryota; kingdom Metazoa; phylum Arthropoda; class Insecta; order Lepidoptera; family Papilionidae; genus Parnassius; species Parnassius apollo. Next base: position 6,337,850 of record CAJQZP010001668.1, on the reverse strand, counting down.
AAAAGTATGTGATCTCTCTTGTGTCTCAGATACAAAAAATTTTTTACAAATTTCACATTTGTTGAGATTATTTTTTACTATAAACCCACAGACATAGGCACATGCTTGTATTTCGCCACTGCTTTCTTCCAAGCTACATTCAAATGTAGAATTTTTACACTTTCTTCTAACTCATCGGTTAAAATTGTGGCATAAGCAGTGTGTGTGTCTGTGGGTGGAGACAATAAAGTTTTAAAATTTGTCAATATACCTTGATTTTGGTCTTCTTCACAAGTTCCTGTCCCAATAAAAGATAAGTTGCTAAGGACAGCCGTTTTAAGACCCGCAACAAACTGGCCAACAGTGGGATTTTAATTGCAGCCGCAATTGGCCCGAATGCATCCAAAAAGATTTTCTAACAGGTCCTGCTGGAGCCTTCTTGTTTCCAAACTTTTTATTGATTTGTGTTTAGAACTGAGATTTCTCCAGATTCGTTCTATTCCATTGATGGACCATATCCAACCTTCTTGGGATGGAGGAGCTCATTTGCATCCCAAAAACGTCATTTCTTTAAAAAAAATCTTCATTAAAGTGAAATGTTTGAGATATGGTGTATTATTTGTCATGTTTGTCGAAAATGGTTTCCCCCTTCTTAGGTCTGGTGTGCATGCGTTGACACAATCAAACAGCTTGTCCATATTTGCTGTCCATATTGGCTTAACACTTGTGCAGCTAGCTTCACCTTCATCTTCTGCTTCGTATTTGGATTTAAATGTTCTTGTTTTAAGCAAGGTGCAAACACAAAATTGGGATTGGTGTTATCTGTTTCATAAAACCCCTTTATATGGCTCCATTTAGCAACACCTGTAAAAAACATTTGTGTAAATATCCAGTAAATTGGAAATATGTATAATATTATGATTGTAATAAAACAAAAAATCTTACCAAATCCAATTTGATCATTTGATGTTATATTTGTTGGACATTTAATGTCATATTTTAAAAACATATTTCTAAAGCATTTGAGCAAATGTGGAGTATCAAAAATGGTAAACTCTTCTCGATTACTTAACAGAATATATGGCTGTTCTACAGATGCTCCCAAGATACTTAAAGCTCTCTTATTCACACCATCCATATCACACACTGTAGCTGAAATATTAATTCCAACATCAAAACAATGTTGCAGGACCTAGAATGATAAAAGGGTAAATTAATATGGTAAAAAAGTACTACTACATATATTGACATAATAACAAATAAAAGACCATAAAGCGGGCTACATACGACACGATATCGGTGGCGATCTAGGGTGGAGTAGTGGGGATGCCTCCTAGATTGCCTCTAAATCGTGTCGTATGTAGGGCCATCCTAAGTCGTGGCCGATATCGCCTCCTTAATCGGCTGGCAGGAGCAAAAAATGCTTCCTAGATCAGCCGATGCTTCCTAGATCGGGGCACCGCCCCTCCTTACTGCGTGTGTGTAGGCGCATCGGCCCGATTTCTTTTGGCAGTCGCTGCCGGCAACCCTCGCGGAAGGAAGTTAACAAAACAGTGATACTGAATGACCTTTTTATATAACAAAATTTTTACATTTTAATCATATAAACGGAGTAGAAGCCTATGGCACTGATATTTTACAAAAAACCAAAAAAAGTGAATAAAATAAATAAATTAATTGAAATTTTATCGAAATTCAAATCATATCCACCCTAGCCTGTGACCCTGCGAAGTGACATGGTCAAGAATGCCTACTAAACTAATTTTTTTATTGCCGTTCGTAAAGTAGAGTGTATGATGTAAGCATCTCAGCTCAACAACTAACTCCTATTCCAACGCTATCAACACAAGACCGCACTCATATCTCTTACAACTCCACAAGACCACACTTCGATCTCTCCTTCATCCTCTTATCAACAACTAACTTCTACTTCTTCACCATCTCCACATCAACAAACAAGTTATATAAAAGGGAGTATGTCCGAAATTAAAGGTTTCTTTATGTTTAAAAAAAGATATAAGCTATTTTATTTTCTGATAGTTTTACTCCATAAATAAAGATTACATTAAAAAAAAGTATACATATTATTATACAAAAGTATTTTATTTCCCTTGTTTGTTGTGTGTAATACATAACCAGATTTTGACCAAAGCAGAAATGAACAAAGAGAAGAAATAACTAAATAGCATAGGTAGGAGAAATTGACGTTTTTATATAAGTGGCGAAATCATTTCTAGAAGGTTATAAAAACTGTCTTCATCCATCCGGAGAAAATTAACCACGTCCTTGGATACAGGCCATTTAGTACGTTTATGTGGCTTAATTTTTATCTCTTTTGGAGCCATTTTTTCACCCAGCAACTTCTCTTTTTTCTATTTTCGAATAAATTAACCGAGATGACTAATGCCAAACCAACACGGTGGTGTTTTAAGAGAGTCGGAGGTATTTTGAAGAACTCTACCGCATATGCATTCCGCTCGAAGTTCGAACGCGTACTGCTAGGCAGGCCCGTGTGTAAGGTCTACCCCGATAAAAGCCCCGATTTCTTTCCACCCTAGATCGCCACCGATATCGTGTCGTATGTAGCCCGCTTAATGCTCACCTTAGAATAATAATAAGCAATTGGTTGTTTCAGCTTTTTGCGGATTCCGCCAATCATGAACACGAGGACATGTGTTGCCATTTGTGGTGACCTGCCCTGCAATGCGTGGTCTTGATAACCCTCAATTATGTCCTCCTTTTTGTTGTAAAACAAATTCTTTTTTTATTGACATCTCATCAAACATAAGGATATACTCATTGTCTGAGGGAGTCTGTTGCTTTATTGTTTTTTTTTCAAAACATTAAAAATTTGGTCATTAATACCAACTTTCATGTGAAACTTGCTTAATAACGCTTTTAATGAACTAGGTGTTGGCAGGCAAATCATCCTTCTTAATAATTTGTAACACCTAGGTGACCTTTTATACAGTCTTAGTGCTATTATTTTGGAGTCCATGTTCCATCTTCGACCTTTTGATTTTTTTATATAGTTTTGCAATTCTCCTTGCAAAAATAATGCAAAAGAGAGGGGGATATTTTACATTTTAATATTTCATTTACTGAATCATTTTTGCTCAATACTTTGAGAAATGCTTCATTCTTTAGATGCTTTACAGTTTTTTGAAGCCTGTTAATTTTCCAGATGATATTCATTTTTAACTCTTTTCCTTTTTGTTTTTCCTGGATGGATTTGCAGCTGATAGTGCTAATTAATGACATGAAAATGTTGACTTATTATTTTTTAATGCAGTCAATAACAATAATATAACGAAAATAATTTCTACAAATGTAATATTATTGGTGGCATCTATAATATAATCAGGTTATTGGAGTTTAGACATAATATTGCAAAGCTATTGCCTTGTTTGTAGAATGTGAAGGTAAATAATGTTTTCTTGTTAGAAAAAAGTGTTTATATTAGATTGTCTAATCTTTTTTATATAAAACCAATGTAACTTTACTTTCCATTTTGCTTAAATGTCATGTTACATATGCCGTTTACTTAATAGGTGAAGTGATGAACTAATTAGCTATAAACTAATAATCATTGACACGTGTTTTAGCGAAGTTACGAGAATGCTTATTTCCTATACTTCGCTTAAATACGCCTACCTCTTAAAAATAGACTATTCTGTTTTACATAACTACTTAACTATTAAATCGATAATTAGTTAAGAGCTGTTGAGAACTGTTTACATGCTTTACCAACGGTTTTTCTATGTACCAATGTGGACAAGTATGTAATGTAAATAAAAATTATGTATTTCAAAAACCACTTTTATTTGAAAAATAGTTCCTTTTTTATATTAAAATGATTGCTAATCGTTTCAAAAGTGGTTTATGAATGTAAAGTACCATAATTTACAAATAACTTTGTGCTTTTGTTTTCGTTTTAATTTAGCAATATATATCATTGAAACGAAAAACCACAAGCTACATCTATCTATATGGTATTTTACATTCTTAAGCCATTTTTGAAAGGAAACAACCAAGACGCCAACTAAAAAAAAATCATGTTTCAAAATACCCGCGCAAAAAAGTTTTAGTGGGGCACGACAGAGATGGCGTGCATTATGGGTGCCATTTTCTTTGTTTGAAGTTGACATTCTTCCCGCCTAAGGGTATTAGTGTTCTGTGAGCTATAGTGCCCAACAGCATAGAATAAACACCCCGGTGAGTGAATATTCCTAATAATATTGCCTGCTTGATATAATTGTGTTTTAACCCGCTCCAATTTTGTTTTCTCCTAATCAAGCAGGATTCCTTTCATCGATTTGGCAAATAATAGTTCGTTTTAGGGAAGAGCGAGTGCATTGTACCGAGCGCTATAGTCGTCGTTATTTAAGCGTAGAAGCATTTCGAAGATACAGTCCACTTAGATTAATATCTCGCGTAATAGGTTTAAGGTTCGACCGGGGAATTAGACTTCGGCAACATTAGGCTCGACGCTCCACCAATATATATGAGAAAGAAATATGAAAGCATGTACCACCTTTCTCTCAAAATTTTACAAAGCTTGACAAATCAATTTTAAAAAATCTCAAACTTTGTATCCTTTTTATTGTTTAAATTCAAAATGCGCAGTAATGCATTGTAAGTGATTTTACTGCACATGCAAACATTCGTAAGAGTAATAATAAGCATGTCGCCATCCCGGTGAGTCACTTAGGCATGTCAAAGTACTTACACAGGCACAGCCTAGTAGCCGGAATTCTATATCAGGAGCTCGATCTGAAATACGGTCTCGTGGATCGGAAACTGCCTTATTATAAGTACTTACCGGAAGCCGTGCTCGAAAATGACTGCGCCAGGCTCTAATGGGATCGGGCCATCATCATAGACAGGACTATTCTTGCGAATAAACCTGATATTGTGCTGATGGACCGGGCACAGTCAAGGATATTTTTGGTCGACATTATCATTCCATATGACGAGAACCTAGTGAAAGGCTCACGAAGTGACCGACATGTGGGGTGGTCTGCCGACCGAAATTTTTCCCGTAGTCGTCTCTGCGAATGGGCTAAACCCAGTTAGCCTCTCAGGTCATCTGAGGCGACTGGGACTCCGTGACGGACCGCTCCGAGCTCAAATGCAGAAGGCGGTGCTCCTCGATACCACCCGCCGGTTTCTTTCCCTTTCCCCCTAACCCTCGGCCGTTTGGTCTCCCCTGCTGAGGGCTTCCATCTGGTTGGGCTTTTATTTATTTATGTATTATTGTATTTATTTTATTTCATTGATATTTATGTATATTTACCTTTTCATTTTCATTTATATATTTATAGAACCCAACCAGATGAGAAAATTATATGGATACCCCACATAATAATAATAATATTTATTGAATCCAAATATACTCTACATAAAAACATATACTTACAAAATTACATTGATAAGACGTAAATCTAACTCAATAGTATATTAAGGTACTCGTATCTTTAGCAACCGTGCTAGGTCACAGACCTGTGGTACAGCTGCTAAGCCCTCCCCATTAAATACATACCAAATAGAAAAATAAAAACATAAAAACAATTTTACCGCGATCAAGAAATGAATAAAAGTGAGAAGAAGTAAAATAATTAGCTATGTGCTATGTTCTAATCCGACAAATGGCTCAATACTATTATAGCTAAATGTTTAGTTGTATGGTACAAGAGTAAGGCAGGAGAGATATTCTATAAATGTGTCACACACTTATATTAATATTCAAATGTTATAGTAAACGTTTACAAGAACTTATTCTATATTCCACATAAAAGTAATTGAAACTTAGTGAGTAGTCATCATCATCATCATTACAGCCCTTCACAAGTCCAATGCTGAACATGGGTCTCCCCCAAGTAATGCCACAAAGCACGGTCCTGAGCCACCTGCATCCATCGACTTCCTGCATGTCTTACCAGGTCGTCACTCCATCTAGTGGGGGGTCGCCCTACACTACGCCTACCGGTACGAGGCTGCTACTCGAGAATCTTTCTTCCCCATCGGTTATCGGTTCTTCGAGCTATTTGGCTGGGCCATTTCCACTTCATCTTACTAATCCATTGGGCTATGTAGTGAGTAGTGACTCAGTTAATATTTAATTTTCTTAAAACAATAAAATATAATATGCAAAATGTTCATTTAATATTGGAGATTTGTTAATCATAAACCAATATTACAAGTTTAGAAGTAAGTGTAAAATTAATACGTAGATGCCAGTGTGTAGTATATGAGTGTGTGTGTGTGAAAGGAGTGAGTGTGTGTTATTATTTTGCTTAACAGTTTGCATTTTTAACTATCTATTAATTTTTCAGTTTCCTCGTAAGATAAAGATATTAAAAATTAGTTAGAGCTTGCTTATATTTGAAAGATGTTAGTCGATCGGATGTTAGGCAAAAACATTGTTGCCCATAAATCGGATTCAATTTGGGATAGTTGCAAATAAAAGAAGAAGCTTTATTTACTGATATTTTAAAAAACTGCAATAACATTCATTCTTTATGTATTTAAGCTTAAGTTTCGAATTTGATTACTCTGAAAAATATAATATAATATGTATATAATTGTTGGCGACGCGCCTATAAGAATATTTCAGTTTATTAAGTCAACCGATGACGAATAACGTCTCAAAGGCATATTGTCCAATAGCAATGTTCTAATAAAAAAATGCTTGGTTAAATCTTGAAGAAATGTCGAATTAATGATATGAAGGTCTTGGGTTCGACTCCCAGGCCGGACTAGTTTATTGTTTTCCTAAGTAATATCTTTCAATAAATTCATATAGGGAATTTTAAGATATAAATTATGTTACCGGATTGGTTCCCCGGTTGAAATCATCTTTCCAATGATGTAAATTTAAAATAATAATTAAATAAAGTTAAAGATCGGATTTGTTCCCCGGTCGAGATGATCACTCTGTGCATAAATGGAATTAACGGAAATTAATTGCATAAGTATTGTTTTATATGAGTTTGATATGTTTTGTACGAAAACAAATGCCTATTTGCCATGATTGATTTATGAAAACATTCACTTATATTGTTATCTGATAAGAAACATGATAACTGATAAGAATCTGATTAGAAATAGTTTCCTACAGTTCGAAAATTGTGTAAAAGCATTTAATTTACCTAATATTGTTAAAATTAGTGTATATCAGACTTCCATTTTTTCTGATAGCCGAGAGCCGTGCAAAAGTTAGTTGTTCAAATAGTGTGAGTTCATAGACGCACGCTGGCCACGCCCTTAGGAGGCCGAATATGTAAAAATTTAAAATGTTTGTAATTTCAGCAATTTATGTAAAAATGACTTATAAAACATTTCAGGTTGATTGTACGTGCTAAAAAAGGTGAATTCTGTGTTATTTTTATGTGAAAATTCCTGTGTATAAGTGAAATAATGATAGTTTTGTATAAGAAATTTAAAAGTGTTTTAAATAGTGAAATAAATAGAGAAAATGTAAATTAAACTATTGTATTAGTTAACATATGTATAATGTCAAGTGGAAAACATTGTTTCAACTTTCTGTGTTAAATATTTAAGAAATTTCGACTTCGAACTTGTGAGTAAAATAGGCATATTTCATTTAATAAATAGAAGGTTTTTCGTGATATGAAAATGTAATGTATATCGTAGTGTAGATATTGTTTTGTGCTATCTATACAGGTAAATTATGTTGATGTAAGACTTATGCAAATAAAGAAATTAAGTAAAACGTGAGAGAGTAATAGTACAAATTCATGTAATTGAGTTGCGCAAGCGCGCGAATGGCGCGGCTCACTTTCGCGTATAGCTCTGGGGTAGCTTAGTGAACGGGTTTTATTGCAATTCGTTCGGGAAGTTCGGGAATCCTTCGAGATAGTTCGGGGAAAAAGTTCGGAAATCATACCAGCAGTCAATAAGAAGAAGAAAGAAAAAGTGTAGGGAAGTGATAGGGAAAAGTGATTACTCTCTCACGGAATGGTTTGAAGATAATTGCTGTTTTATTCCCAAGAAATTCATCCCTCAAGTTATACAATCCACATCGAAGAATTAAGGCGTTGGGACCGGGACGACTTCGGAAGACCCGTAATCCCCGTCTGAACCTACTTGCTGAAAAGGAAGAGGTTATCGCCCTTGTGTGTTACTCCGTTGCGGAGATCACATACGTTGTTCCCGAACCCAACGTAGGCGTTATAGGAGGCCGGATCGAGAGAAGCCTCGATTCCTCCCTTCTGTTTCTTAGTTGAACGTTTGAATAAGCTGGGTTCCTTTTCAATAGGTCCTTCGCGGCCGGATTGAGAGGACGCCCGAACCTGAGTTCCTTTTCAATAATGGCAACAATATTTATCATTTTATTAGTCTGAACCCAAAGGGTGTTAAAAAGATTGTTATACTAAGCCTACAATGTTGGGTCTTGCAGGCTTAGCATTACAGTCCAGACGGAATGTAACAGCCATGCATCCGACATCGCCTAGTATATGTATACTGGCCGCCTAATAGCAGGTGATTCTAAGGTACAGAATAACATTTCTCAAACTTGCTTAATACTAAAACACTACCGAAGGGAGGAGACAAAATTTCTTTAGCAAAATTAGTTCTATTAAGTCATTAGATGAGTTAAAACAAGAAAATAAAAATCAATACTGATTACAATATTTCAATTACCTATGTAAAAAAGGACAAAATAATATAGATGATTTACAATTATGAATGTATTGATAATATCATGCACAATTAAAAACCCCAGCATGTCTACAATACCTAAAATACCAATATTAGAATCAAAAACAAGTTAAATAATAAATAATCTCATGTACACAAGACCAGAGTAAAACCAGCAAATAATAATTTCATTTTGATAATAATTGGTTGTCTATTTATTTCCCTGATTTAAAATTAACCTTAAAATTTTGTCTCTATATTATATGCTTGCAGTTACGACGTAAACAGAAGAAATTTTTTTCATAACTACAAAACTTATTAAAGAATACTTGATTACAAAACTCATTAAGTAATGAATGCTTTTACTCGTTTGGGAAAAGCCTATGTCCTATGTAGAAAACAAGCGAGAAGTCCAAGCGGGTCATTTAAACAGAATGTTATTTAGAATATAATGTTTTACAATTAAATATTAAAACATTTAGAAACAACATTAATCGCCCCATTCCCAGGGGTTAATCAATCGTATATTTTATTGTAATAACCTTTTTTGAACAATTTTGCTTAGTTAAAAAATTTCAGTTTTTGATAGGCTGCATATTTTACGACTTGTTGTAAAAGCATATACTTTGCCCCATGAATGAAAACTTATTCTTTGAAGTGGAATAACTGATATAACTAGCTTGTACTTGTTCCTAGTATTTACAGAATATACATTACTATTTTTAATAAAAACTATTGTTGCTTTTGTGTACATTAAATTAACAAAAACAAAAATTAATAAAAAAACATACATTAAATTTTCGTAAAATTACTAAAATGCTATAGTTAATATATTTACTTCTAAAAAACTTTCTTGAAAAGACTCCTTCGGACTTAGGTTGTAAAGTGATCTAATGGCTCTCTTCTGCAAAACAAAGTTATTTCAATGTGAAATGCATTAAGCCTATTGCAAGATCCCTTATGTAATAAATATGGCGTATCAAAGTGTCACTATCTCTTTGTTATGGAATGCAAAATATAGTCGTTGCACATTTGCACCCAAGATAGAGAGAACTTGTAAATTTACTCCGTCCATGTCACACACTGTTGCAGATATATTCATTGCAGCCTGAGAGCCTGCAAGTTATGCCAGCTATGACTGATTCAAGACCTGAAATCAAAAATTAAATATGTTTTACAACCGTTGAGCTTTTATAATCAACTTTAATTTCAACTGTTGAAATAAAATAAAACATCATACAAAGTACTAATAATTACCTCTTTTATTAGTACAGTAAGTTGATTTGCAGTTAAAAATGCATTGGAGAAATAGTGGACAATGAGCTGTTTCAGAATCCCTACTACTAACAATCATAAATACTAATGCATATGATGCAATGACTGAAGATGTTCCTTGTGTACTATGATCCTAATACACTTCAATCAAATCTTCTTTTGGATTATACATCACATTTTTTTAAAGACATTTCATCAAATATCAATATAAATTGATTGTATGATGGTTTTATAGTATTTAAAAAATCTGCCAGGCCTTAAAAACTGGTTGATTGATTCCAACAGCAAAGAGTACTCAGTTAACCCTTTAATACAGCCTGAGTAGCCTGTAACAGGTGGGTGACCTTTTATAAATCCACAGGGCTTTGATTTTCATATGTCATGTAGCTTTTTCTTTCAATTTCTTATTTGAACTTGTAATTACAGCGCAAATGTTGATGTTATTTTCTTGGATAATTTTGTTACTGTATTATCATTAGTTAAACACTTAACACAATTTTGGCATTTAATGTTTTAATGTGAAACGCCACGGTAGTCATGGATACGTCAGATTATAATTCTAAAATACAAGAACTTTTGTCGGATGTAAGTACTTATAAAAAGGTTAAAAACGACCCAACAAATAGCACACTAAAAACAACTAGTGACCTCATAAAGAAACACTCCGAAAAATTTAATCTGGACGAAAAGTGGACAATACCTACGTGCTCCAAATCACCAAAATTGTATGGGTTACCAAAAAAAATACACAAGCCCAATGCTCCATTACGACCCATAGTGAGCCAAATCGATTCACCAACTTACAGATTGGCTCAACATTTAGCGAAAATACTCTCACCGCTCAGGGGACATACAAGAGCACACATAAAGGATTCCTACCATTTTGTCAGCGAGATTAAAGACCTACATCTGGCAGACAATGAAACTATGGTCAGTTTTGATGTGCAGTCATTGTTTACATGCTTACCTGTTGAAGACTGCATCTCAATTGTAACTAGAAGCCTGGAAGAAAACAACATGCCCGTAGAATATGCAGTATTACTCAGACACTGCCTTACATCTGGCTACCTATTGTGGAAGGAGGAGTTCTACAAGCAAGTAGATGGTGTGGCGATGGGCTCACCTGTATCTCCCATTGTCGCCGACATATTCATGGAAGACTTTGAGGTGAAAGCCCTGCTTAATTCTCCCATAAATCCAAGATTCTACAAGCGGTGCGTAGACTACACTTTCACAAATCTACCTTTAGATAAAGTAACTGCATTTTTAGACCATCTTAACTCTATAAATTCTAAAATTCAGTTCACAATGGAGTTAGAGGCAAACAATTCCTTAGCTTTTCTAGATGTGTTAGTAATTCGGAATCCTGATAACACCTTGAGCCATATTGTGTATAGAAAAAAGACCCATACAGATAGATATTTAAACGGTGATTCTCACCACCATCCTTCACAGTTAGCTACCGTGGGTAAATCTTTGTTTCAGAGAGCACGAGGGATCTGTGACAGTAAACACCTGGCTGTAGAGCTCCACCATGTCAAGCAAGTTTTGCATGACAACAAGCTTCGAGTCCCGCGCCTACGTCACAGTGAACGAGTGAAGCCAGCCACAGTCGAGCGTGTACCTGCTGTACTGCCATATGTTAGAGGAGTCACTGACAAGATTGGCTACATCTTGAAGCGCGCTTCCATCAAAACATACTTCAAGCCGCTGAAGAAGATTGGTCAGTTTTTACCATCAGTCAAGTGTAATGTTCCTCTGCAAGATGCAGAAGTGTACAAGCTTGATTGTGAATGTGGTCTCTCCTACATAGGACAAACTAAAAGATCAATAAAAACCTGCGTTAAAGAACATATAGCTGATGTGAAGAATCGACGCTCCGGGAAGTCTGCAGTCTGTGAACACGTACAGGATCGCCCCCGTCACTACATCAGATTTGATAGACCGCAAATCCTCGCTAAAGAACACCGATTCCTTCCAAGGATGATTCGCGAGGCTATTGAAATCAAAAAACATCCTAATTTCAATAGAGAAGATGGCTGGGTGCTACCATCTGCTTGGGATCCTATAATAAATAAAATTAAATCCCAACCCAAGCATACAACTGCAAGACTTCAAGATACCATAAGTTCATACTGCATAGATCGGAACAAAAGTTAAATTTTAATCTATGGTAACCGCGGTTAACTATGACATATGGACGTTGAACATCTCAGTCGCGCCCGTGACCATTAGTGCTGTAAAGCGTTCGAAACGTCGGGTATTTAAAAAGTTAAATATACGCGATAAATTCCGTAAAATCTAGTATTATTTCAATGTGTAGTGTTCGCGTAAATATAAGAAATCATTATGTAAACCAGTACGGACTGGTAATTGCAAATAAAATACGCCGATTAGAAGATCTAAAGACCAAGCGCGCAAGATATCTAACAGCCTTAAATTTCTTGAAGAGATGCTAAGACCATAATCTCATTCCTACGTGTGTCAAAATATCAACCAAAAAGGACATTCGAGGAAGCGCTAAGATCTTAAATTAGGCGAGTAAAAAGTTGTTACGGACGGTAATCCAACAAAAACGCTCCGATCTATATGACATAAACAAATCCATAGACACATCATCCAGTGAATTAAAGAAAGTTTTAACGACGTTTGACTATAATTTTTGCTTGGAAACATTAAATAAACGCGAAATTAGTAAATATAACGAATGCAAAAACAAACATATAGAAAAATATCAAAAATTAACGAACAAGTCAAATGTCAAACATCTGAATCAATGCCAGAACCCAAAGCAACCATTGACAAACACAGATCATAGATTAATCGCGCTCTATAATCTGTCAAAACAAACACTGGATGATGCAACAATTAGGGTTTTATCCGTAGACAGAGAATCCTATAGACACCGCCATAGCGTGTCGCAGAAAGAGACAAAAAAAATACGTCACTATATTTAGGGTTACAAGTGTGAGGAAAAATTTACCCCACAACTAGCTATAAAATTAGGAATTAGTACGTGAAGTAAGCCTGAAATGGAACACTGCTATTAACGATTATCATTGATATGTATTGTAGTTGATGGAGAGCTCAGTGGACTGTATTTGACTCATTATTTATTATAATTTACTTTGGCGAAGAAAGAAGAAACTAAAAAATTGTGATATCTATCTGACTAATAAACTTAAAGAAACTATTGTGTAATGAATGAGAGCTTAGTGGACTGTATTTATGTAGGTTGTGTTTTAATCTTGAAGAAAGAAGATACTGAACTAACTGTTACCAGCCCCCTGTCACTCTTGTTACCTGCGTGAAATAATTACCTACAATCGCTAGGCACCCAAGGTAACATACGCGGTCGGGGCTAGCGCGTTGTAGACGATTGAATGTTTGTTTTGAGTTTTTTTTAACGGTGTTTACGTAATTAGTTTTTTTTGTAAATACTTGTTGAAATAGTCTTTGTTTAGTGTTATTTATATTATTTTACCTATTTGAAAAAGTCGCTCCTACTATAATTGTTGCGTGGATGGATGCCAAATGCCCAAAAAAAGGTTTCAGATGTATCATTCTTTAAAATTACCGGAGGATTTTAGAAGGAAGTTATGAAAGGTGAATTTATTTCATTTTTTTGTTAGATAGGTACTGATAGTAAAAAAGATAAAGATTAAGATAGATAATATAAATATAAGATAGATAGATAAGATATAGATTAAGTAATAATTTATCTACACAAGTAATACCTATGTACTTTATTACTAAACGTAGTTGAAATTTACTTCACTATCCAAGTATCTACATACTTACATACCTATATATTATGTCTTGTAATTTAATTATAAGATTGTAATAAAAAATAAATAAGTTATAATAACACTAAACACTGAAATTAAAACTTTGTTTTCTAACAAGATTTTTAACTGAGTAGAATACGATGACATTTCTGTTAGGAATCGTATTTCGGGTTTATTTGCTGTGGCCTTGCTAGTTGCATGCATTGAGCATCGCAGAAATCACATAGGTACGAAAATATGGTCAGTCGATCATAGTTAGAATAGGTACTTCACCTAAGTAACTTAATTAACATTTTGCAATGTATTTTTATTACTCTTTATTGTTAGCCCTTAGTAACCACGAAAAGTCCGCCATGGCGCAGGAAGGGGAAAAGATGCAAAGTAACATGGACACTCGGGCGCAGCGATAAAATTTTATTTAGCTATTAAACAGGCTATTAAACATCGGCAAGCAGTCGACATCAAAGGAGTGCAACTTCTGTTCGTAGTACTATTATTTATTCTGTGCTGTTACTGCGATATATATATATATATATATATATATATATATATATATATATATATATATAATCATCCTTTCACGGTAAATGTTGATCCAGTGAGAAGTTAGAACAATTGTTGATCCACCTATTTGACGTGTTTGCTCAGCTCCTCGTCGCACAAACTGATATACTTTGATCCATTCTTGATGCGCTTGTGACGTCGGTGGATCTGCACTAACAGGATTTCAATGTACTCGTCAGCGATTTGACCAACATTTGTTGATCTACCAACGGTCGAAAAAATCATACTGAATATGATTTTTTAGATCCCGAGTATATTTAATTTATATGCGACATTTACTTAGACTAAGTGGATCCGGAGCCATAATTGACGATTAGGTACTGGAACACGAAGCGGCAACGTCGCGTTCTGTGTGTTACAGAGAACCCAGTAGGCTACTTCGTTATAGTAATAAGGTAAGAAAATACGTTATCTGCTGATTTTGTGGATCAAACTTTTGGCAGGTGTTATTGTGGAAAGACGTTTGTTCGAGTTTTTGTTATCGTGTGAGTGAATTTGTGTTATTTTGTTCATTTGTCATAGAGCAATTAGAAGATGATGGATAGTGCTTTATTACAAATTAATTTATCAAGAGTATGTGTGTGTGTGTGTAAGGGTGGGGGGTGCTATTTAGTGCGCGCGCGTGTGTTTACGTGTGTGTGTGTGTGTGTGTGTGTGTGTGTGTGTGTGTGTGTGTGTGTGTGTGTGTGTGTGTGTTTTTAAGCAACTTCGTGTGTGCGCGTGCGTGTGGGTGTATG
This sequence comes from Parnassius apollo, assembly GCA_907164705.1. NCBI lineage: Eukaryota > Metazoa > Arthropoda > Insecta > Lepidoptera > Papilionidae > Parnassius > Parnassius apollo. Next base: position 6,322,843 of record CAJQZP010001668.1, on the reverse strand, counting down.
TGCGTTCATGTGTGTTCGTGTGAACGCATGTGCGTGCGCGTGTGTGTGTGTGTGTGCGTGAGTGTATTTGTGCGTGTGTGCACTGTTGCGTTTTTTCAGTACGTATGTGTGCAGCAGTGTGCGTGTGTTTGTGCGGTTGTCTGCTTGTGTTTATGTGTATGTGTGCATGTGTGTGTGTGTGTGCGTGTGTGTGTGTGTGCGCGCGCGTGTGTGTGTGTGTGTGTGTGTGTGTGCGTGCGTGTGCATTCGTGGTGTATGTTGGTGTTAGTATGTGTGTGCGCGCGCATGCGTGTGTGTGTGTGTGTGCGAGTATGTGCGTGTGTATTAACTATTGTTCGTGTGTGTGTGTGCGTGCGGTTTAGCGTGTATTTGGTTTTGTGTGTGCGTACGAGTGTGTGCTGATGCATACGTGCGAGTGTGTGTGCGCGTTTTGTGTGCGCGTGCGTGTGTGCGTTCGTGTAGAGTGTAGGTATGTGAGTGTATGTGTGTGTGTTCACTGTTGCGTTTCTTTGAGTACGCGTGTTTGCAGCAGTGTGCGTGTGTTTGTGCGGTTGTCTGGTTGTGTTTGTGTGTGTGTTATGTGTGTGTGTATGTGTGTGTGTGTGCGCGCGTGTGTGTGTGTGTGTGTGTGCGCGTGTGTTAACTGTTGTTCGTGTGTATGTGTGTGTGTGTGTGTGTATGTGTTTGTGTGAGTATGTGTGTGTAGGTGTGCGTGTGTTTATGTGAGTGCGCGCGAGCGCGCGTGTGTGTATGCGCGTTCGTGTGCATGCGTGCGGGTGTGTGTGTGTGTGTATGTGCGTGTGTGTTCGTCTGAGTGCGTTCGTTCGTGTGTGTATATGTGTGTGTATGTGTGTGTGTGTGCGCACGCAGAAAACAGAGGCGGAGAATGGAGACGTGGTTGAGGCGGAGAGGAATGCAGCGTAGTTTGTTGTGAAGGCGAAGGAGAGGAATTTGTGGTGAAGTCGGAGACAGTGGAAACGGGGAGAGCGGGGTCAGAAGTGGGGCGACCTTAGATTGTGTTGGAGGCGGAAAGAATATTGACGGCGCGTGGTGGTGGCGGCGGAGGGAGCGAAATTTATTGTTGAGGCGGAGGGAGCAGAGTTTATGGTGGAGGCGGAGGTAGCGGAGGTGGAGAACGAAGGCATAGAGAGGGGTGCGGTGGTAGATGTGGAGGCGTAGGTAGCAGAGGTGGTGGTGGGTGCACTGGAGTGCAGTAAAGTGGGTACCGCGTGAGGGCAAGTGAGGCTCACATAAAGGACAGTTGGTTACAGCGAAAAACAGTGTGGCTGGTAAGTGGATATCGATACTGCCCATAAAGGTGTTAATACGAGATTATAAATTTTTCAGAATATCAGCTTGGCTACCTATTGGTACTAGAGATAAAGTGAAAATAACTTTTGTTTTGTGACGGTTTCATCATAACTAACAAAAAAAAACCAAACTCGGCATACCTAGTTCTACTAGTCCAGGTGTTACAGTATTAGTTACCGAAGTATACCTTCAGGTCACTTCAACAAGTCCGGAGGTAAGGACTCATCATAACTAACAAAACGAGCCCAAACTCGGCACACCCAGTTCTACTAGTCCAGGAGTTTCAGTAGTAATCCCGAATTACATTTTGAGGTCACTCCATCAAGACCGGAGGTAAGGTCTCATGTAATGGTTCGATTCTATACCTATCAATTTTGCTCACACACGCACACACGCACACTGCCGCACACACACAAACACAACAGTGCACACACGCACACATGCATACACGCACACATGCACACACGCGCACACGCACACGCATACACACACACGTACACATACGCACACGCACACATATGCGCGCGCACACACACACACTCGCACACACACGCATGCACATGCGTTCACACGTACACACATGAACGCACATACACCCACACGCACGCGCACACACGAACTCACACACCAACGTGCGCAAGCACACGCTTACACCCGCGCGCGCACACACATACACACACTAACGCACGCGCGCGGTACACACACATGCACACACACACACACACACACACACACACACACACACACACACACACACACACACACACACACACACACACACACGCACTCAGACGAATATCTTATGTCGCCGTTTCCGCCACTTCCGCTACAAGAAGGGGCTTTGTCGAGTTATTCGTTAAAAATAGTCGTTTATTTCGACCACAAGGATCATAGATGTTAGTAATAATAAAAATCTTAAAACTAATTTTAGTAAAACTTAAAACCATTTACTTAATTTTAAAACTATATCTAAGACAGGCCCGATTAGTCAGCACGTGCACCATATGCCAATGGTTCAGGTACTGACCTCAAACATATCAGAAAATGCCCTCAGGATACCATTCGAACTGGCCCGCACCCTGCGCACCAGGGATGTGCATCGTTTATGCATCGTGGTGTAGAAACAATTCACACGCGCATCCGCAAAACATACCCCGCGCATTACAATAACGAGGCAGACCCAACAGCACCCAGAATGCATTATTATATTGAACACGCATTAAATCTGTAGCTTGTACCGCCAAGATACGAAACGGCAACGTCGCGGCTGCTTTCAGCCAATCCGATCGTTTATCTTATCGTTTGCTATGCTCTGGTTGGCTCATTTAAATCGGATCAACATTTTCCGTAACCATCGCAAGGTGGATTTGTATATCGGATCAACTTCGGCAAACGCTGGCAAACAGTCTCGTGAGTGCAGATGTTGATCCGATCGGAGCCACATTAGTTACCAGAGATGCATATTGGATCAACAAAAGGCGCCGGATCAACATGCTTTTTCGGATCAACAAAGTGCTCGCGTGAAGTCGCGTCTGATCAACATTTACCGTAAAGAGATCTCTATATATATATATATATATATATATATATATATATATATATATATATATATATATATTACTAATTATTTACTGAGAGAAGTTATTGCTATTTTAAACTGCTAGGAGTTGAGTTAAATTAAAGATTGTACAAAAAACTAAAGTAAATTTATTAAACTATTTACACAATACAGCAGTCTTACAAACTATCACTAATCTAATGCCTAATGGGACCTAATAGGGAGCCTGAGAGGTCTTCTTGCTTGTTGTTCTTCTCTTGAGCACCGTCCTGCCGTGAATGTCGTACGCCGGCCGGGAGCCCTTCTTTCATTCCCGCCGACGGGGTCGCGTTGGCGCTGAGTAGAATGTTAGGTTTAGCATGGTCGTATTTGATGCCTGTGTCGTAACAGGTTTTGGAGAGCCTGATGAATTGACCCTGGTCTCTGAGGAAGACAGGGGGCAGGACCTGTTTCTTAAAAATTCTTTGGTATTATAATAATAACCCTATTTGTACAATTTTTCTTTAACAAAACATTTAAACTTGTTTAATGACAAATTTTGTACTGACAATTTGTATTGACAAATTTTCTGGAATATTGTTGTAAAAGCGTATACATTGCCCCATAAATGAAATACTAGTTCTATGGAGTCTAGTAACTAGTATTACAAGCTTATGTTTGTTCCTAGTGTTTAAAGTATGAACATCTTTATTCTTATGAAAGCTATTTATGTTTTAATGTACATATATTACATTTTCATAAATATATTGCGATGCCAAAGTTAACATATTTATTTTTTTAAATTTTTCTCTAAGGGACTTTACAATTTTAGTTATAAATTGCCAGTAGGCTCTCTTTTGCAAAATAAATATGACTTCAATGTCAGTCATTACCCCATAGTAAGATTCCATAAAACATTATGCTATGAAAGTAACTAAAATAAACTAATTTAACTGTCTCAACATTGATGAGAAAGTAACAACAGAAACTTTTTTATTCAATATGTATTACAAATAATACTTATTGAAAGTCACTTTTTTTCATTTACCACTGGTTCACAAAATAAAACCTCTGTCCTGAGAAGAACCAGCAAGAAACCTAGCGGGATTTTTTTAAATTAATAGCTTGCAATCATTTATGTTACAATTTACAACATGAAACAAATTAGAAATAGCACGGTAATTTTATATTACCGTGGAAATAGCTTGGTAGCGATCATCCTTTGGGGTTTTATCATACCATAATTCCTTAATATTATAATTAACATTTTTATACAAACTTAGTTTAATAAAGTTTTTGAACTTTGTGTATGTCAAATTTTGTATAAGTATTTTCTGGGAATTTGTTGTAAAAGTGTATTAATCGCCCCAAGAATGAATTACTGACTCGGTGGAGTCGAGTATTATTGTCCTTTAAACAAAACAAGCTTCGTATGATGGTTCCAAATTTTTTGCTTGGGTTCAAATGCTTTTGTGGCGTGATGTATACGTAGTTCAAAATAGTGCATGGAAATTACTTAATAAGTAAAACTTTGTGGTTTCCAATAAAAGGTTGACTTTCAAAATGATTCGTCGTAAATACATCCTGGCATCGTTTGAAAGTTGTGAAAATAAGTTTCGGTAATAGATTTTTTTCTGCAAAGAATGATACTTCTTTATGTGAATGTATCTTAAATATTCTTTCTGCCAACATTTTAATAACATCGCGTGAAGGATAAATAAGGCCACCTTTATCTTTTTTAAATATAAGACATAAATATTTGTCGCTAATAAGAGCTAGCAGACAATCACATTTTATAGTTTTTCTTAATTTCCTAACTACAAACCCACCGATATATGAAAAATTTCTTCAGTATAGGTGGTCAATTTTGAGTTAAAATATAATGTGGGGGAAATTTTTTTTTAGGAATATTTGGAATTTTTTATCTGGCCTTCAATACATTTATGAAAATGTAATGTACGTACACAAAAATAAACGTAGTTTTGCAAAAATAAGTGATATTCATTCTGTAAATACTAGGAACAGACAAGCTAGTAGTACCAGTTACTCGACTCCATCGTGTCAGTAATTCATTCTTGGGGCGATGTATACGCTTTTACAACAAAATCCCAGAAAATATACAAAATTTGTCGTACGCAAAGTTCAAAAATTTTATTAAACTAAGTTTGTATAAAAAGCGTTATTATAATATTAAGGAATTTATGGATGATAATAACCCTTGGGAAGGGTGATTGCTACCAAGCTATTTCTAATTTGTCTTGTGTTGTTAATTGTAAACATGATTGTAAGCTATTATTTGAAAAAAAAAAATAGTCCCGCTGTGTTTCTTGCTGGTTCTTCTCAGGACAGAGGTTTTTTGCGAAACAGTGGTAAATGAAAAAATTGACTTTCAATAAGTATTGTTTATAATTTACATTGAATAAAAAAGTTTCTGTTTCTGTTTCATATTCAATTGTTTGTTACAAAATTTTATTGCATCTGCCACGGAAGTACTGAATGTTTCATTATTTGTTTTGAAAAATTGATATGCTAATTTTTAAGACGGTTAGTTAGATGAAGGCCCTCCCTTTCTTGCAAATTATGAAGCAGTTCTATAAAATGCCATCAAATTATTCCACCATGCAGATTTGTTAATTAATTTTTCTGACCTAGTATATTTCTGACAAATTTCAGCATATGAGCTGGATCCGGAAATATAACTATGTGCTGTTTATCACAAAGAAAATACGAAGTAATATTTTTCAAATCATCGAAATTGCAACCTACGTTTTTAGCCATCGAAAAGTTGGTTGGAGAGCCGTCAAAAGTTGGGGAGACTATATTAACACAACAATCTACTAACAAACTTAGATGGAATACTTAGATGGAATACTTAGATGGAATACAAATTATTTTACTTATTATATTAAGTTATTTTTTTATTGATGGTTGTACAGGCGAACAAAAGGCAACAGTAATTAAACAATGTATGGACATTGTTTAATTAATGTTGCCTTTTGTTCGCCTGTACAACCATCAATAAAAAATAACTGATAGGCATCTTCCATCCACTATTTATAAATGTTACCATAAACACCAATGCCTCCATAGCTTTAGCTACATTGTGACCACACAAAGCTACCACATAGTTCACCAGACTTACACATATTGTTCCATCCCATTGGAAGTGTCTCCTTATAGCCATCTCATCCATGCTAATTGCAGAATATAGTTCGGTTTTTTTGTTCTTTGCCACTAATTTAATGCATTCAAATGATTCAGTTGTAAAACCTGGGTTTGCATCTACAATTTTGTACCATGTGGTAAGTGTGGATGGAAGAGGCAGACAATTATTAAAATGTTGTCGTAAATACGTATAAGTCCGAGAACTTATAAATTGCAAGCAAATAGTAAATTTACGTAAAGATGATGAGATCACTGGAGGAAGGGTTCAACATTTTTTTCAAGAAGTCTCTATTGGTAGGATCAACAGATTCCAATAAATCCCCATGTTCTTCACTTATCAAAGACTTTTTTTAAGTTCTGCAATAGTATTTTCTAGTTTAGCTGATTTTTCTCGAAAAGTCTTTAATTTTTTCAGTCGTTCGGATGATAGTTTTTCCGAGTGTTTCCATTTCTGTCGTAACGTTCGCGGAGTGTACTCTGGAGTCTTGTCCTAAAACCAAAAAAAAAGTTTAATAATCATAACTTTGTTACTACAGACACAACATTTTCTGATTGTACTTACTATTGATGGTTGATTGGAAATTGGAAGACTCACTATTTCAACTGGCTTTTGACCACTAGTCGACGGCAATAGGTCAACAGCAGGACCAATCTGAAATCAAGTTATTTCTATGTTAAATCTGCCACAGTTTTAGTTTCATAACATCCCTTGATCAAGTGTCTCGATAATGAATTAATGCACCAAGATTATAATTTATAACGAAGGTAATTTATTTTAATACTGTAGAATATTGCAAAATTGAAGGGCTGAGTGGACAAAGATTACTTGACAAATTAAAAAATCCAACTTTTTTTGAAAACGAAATTAAGTTCTAATGAACTTAAGTTTTATCTGATGATAAATTGGTTCTTGAAGTTAAACACGCCTATTCTAATTCGTTACATAGTTACAGACGCTAGCAAAGGTAGCAGCAGAAATATTTTCAGAGAATCATTATCAATGCCACTTTTGGAATAATATAAGGTAATTATTATAAATCAATAAATCTTCTGATTCTTCACAAGGACAGCATAATTTTATGTTAAAGAAATAAACAAAGGTGTTCTGAGCTATAGGTTACGTTTGCTAATGTAAAATAGAATCATATTTTTTTCAAATTCTCTTCTACAACAGTTGTATTATCTTTAATCTCATCTCAGTGTTATAATTTGTATTCCATCTAGGTATTGGTTTTGTATTTTAAATTGGTGGCTAGATTCACCGTGTACAACAGAGCGCGAGCGATATGGGTATTAGATTAGACATGGCGGAAAATGAGTCTAACTAAAATCTTATATTTGTACACTACACTAAATAATAAATAAAAACAAATTCACTAAATCTTAATTAACTTCCCTAGTTTTATTTATTTGTAGGTATAGATTTATTGATAAATTTATAATTCGAAATACGTTAAACAGGTGTATAAAGTAAATATAAAAAATGAAAAAAAATCATTTTTTTAAATACAGTAGAGCGTCGATTATCCGAAAGTCTATCAACCGAACGACCGCTTATCCGAACTATTACCTAGCTACTAGCTTCCCCGCGCAGTGCCCTATGTTAACCTACGTTCAGTACCGATAGCGCTGAACGCTTATTTTTTAATTTTACTCTATTAGCTTACAATTTAAGACACCTAAACGTAAACGTGTTGTTATTTCCATAAGAGATAAATACGAGATTAACAAACGATTAGAGGAAGACGAATCAGCAACTAAGGTATCTAATGAGTACAAAGTGGAGATAAAAAAAACCAAAAGACGACCATATAAAATTTTATATGCAAGCTTGATTCTACTGATGGATCCACAAGTTGTAAAATTATGAAGCTCGCCACCAACACCGATCTCGATGTTTACAAGTGAATTACATTAAAAAAAATCACAAGAAGAACCTATTTCTGATCCCATTCTATGTAAAAAAGCAATAATTTTAATGAAAAATTTGGAGGGCCGTCGAACTTTCAAGCAAGTACGAGCTCGTTAAAACGGTTTAAGTCAAGACTGGCATTCGTGAACTTCAAATAAAAAGAGAAAAACTGTCTGCTGATTGTTAAGCAGATGATTCTTTCAAAATCAAATTATGCGATGCATTGACACAAGAAGATCTTGCTCTAGAAAACGTTTATAAACCTGACGAAACTGGGCTCAATTGGAAGGCTTTGCCACGAAGTAATAGTGTCACTATTGGACTAGTAAGTTGGTAGCATTCTACCCACTTAGAATATGCGTCGACTGAAATTAAAAAGTTCCTACCATATAACGAAAAATATCTATATGCAAACGATCCCAACCTGTGCCGGGGTGCGAAGTGTGCGCGGGTGCGCTCGAAACTTATTACAAACTAAACACGACCCTATTTTTTCCGCAATATGCCTATCTATACGTGGCCACCACATCCGGGTTTTGGCCTGCTCTTTTGTTTTTACCACGCCAAAGTGTGAAGAATGTAGTTCGTTTAATAGCTGCTCGCGGAATATTGAAGGTATGAATACTTTGTGGCCCCGCAGGATACAACCACTTTCTAGGGCTAATTCTGACTGACAAAGAAAATATGGCTTTAATTACGAATCTGAAACTTTTCGAGGTCACGCTTTAAGCATAAACTCTAACACTTTTATTAAAAGACTATCTCGGGATGTTTCTTTTTTATATCTTCCACAGTTATTGGTTTTAAAACTGAGTTATCTATAAATACATACAATATACAATGTTTTATAAAGATCTGAGCATTCATTATGAATTTCGTTCTGCAATTGATTTACAGACCGTGATAAGAAATCAGCCACATTGCTGTCACTTCTACCATACTTTAATGTGAAATTACCTATAGGCATATAAAAAGTTCGCGTAACGTTGAAGCTGATTTGCCGCCATGTCAGGTATACATACTCTTTTTGTTTCCGAAAATGGTTAGTAAGGGCTTATGATCCGTCCTTAGGATAAACAGTACCGTTCGACCATACCAATAGTGGTAGAAATTTCAGAGCATACAAGGGCTGTCCGTTCTACTAGAAATAAGAATCCTATTTATAAAGTATAATTTACATTTTATTATATAATTCTTTACTATTGGTCGAGGGAACTGTGTGGTGTTTTAAAAATGTGATAACATAGTAAGATAAGCTGGTAGGGAAAGAATTGTCAGTCTGCTTTGATCTATTAAACTGCCTGCTACGTAATCCGTATTTTATTGTAAATTTAGTCCTAAACAGTACAATGCTATCATATTAGAAGTTTTCCATCTGAAAGTTCTTATTATTCTTTTACTCAAAATATCTACAAACAGTATTGAAATCCACTAATTTCTGTTAAAAAGATGTATTCAATGTATATTACAGCAGCAGGAGCCTCGGTGGTTTTAAATAAATATTCTACTCTCAGTAATTAATAAATAGTATTTAAGTACATGCATGTGGCACACCTATTTTTTAATAATTAAACTATTTCACATAAATAATGTTATTTTATTATTTTACCACATAGAGCCAATGTAAGTTCTTCTTAACTAAACTTAATATGATTTATAGGAAACAAAGGTGTGCTATGTCCATATTTTCATTGTTTTTTTTTTTAATAAATTTGCATAGAATAACCTATTTTCAACATAATATATAAAATAATCAAACTTATATAAGTATTGGTACCTACTAATATTGTATTTGAAAACTATATGCTTTAGTCCTGAGCTGATTTGATTATTTATTATTTTCAAACACTCATTAGTTGTTTAGAACTATTTGCTAGTTTACACCTTTGTCCACTTAACCCTTCAATTCTGTTTTGGGTCGAGGAAAACTAATATTATTTTTATTTAATATCGTTTACTTACATGAATGTTTAAATTACTTCCAATTTCCAAAGTGATTCTTCATGTAAACTGATGGAAAAAGATGTTGGAATACAGGCCTTTGTTTCCTAAAAAAAGTTAATTATCTTTAAAACATTAATTAATACAAAATAGGTGTAGAAAGGTGCTTTTTAGAAATATATTCAATACAAAATTTTGTCTTTAATATAAACAACCTAAAACTGATGTGTGTAACAAATGTGATTCTAATACACACACTGAAGAGCATATTGATAACTACAAAAGAGCATTTGAGTTACAAAAACAAGCAAGAGACATGTGTATCAGTGGAAAAAATAAAAAATATATCAGTTTTGACATACAAAAAACTCAGCCTCTACCTAAAATTCCCATATCAAAAGCATTTTATTTAAGGCAAATATGGTTTTACAATAAAGGTATTCATTAAAAGTTAATTATCTTTAATACATTAATTAATACAAAATAGGTGTAGAAAGATGCTTTTTACAGAAAATTTAATTTAAAGTTCTTGGTATTTTAAATTCTGAACGAGATTCAAGTTTTAATATTGATTGTTAAAACTTGAATCACGTTCAGAGTCTAAAAGAAGCCTGTCTCAGTCATTTATTGCTATTAAAATGCACAAAATAATGTTTGCAACTAACAAGATAATTGTACTAGATAGTACTAATATGTCATTAACTGAATATTTACCAGAATTGGTACAGCATAAGGTAATAGCAGAGTAAGTTTCTTCTTTTTTATTAACATTTTATCCTTAAAATGTCTGCTGCAAATTTTTGATGACGATTTTGATGTCCAATCTGTTCGTCCTGTAGCTACAATTCAATTCCGATGTAAATTATCATGTTCATGAAAACTGCAACAAACCATTAAATCTTTCAGATATTTAATTAATAGACACTGCAGAATACATGTCTGTACACCGGAGGCAAATGCTACTCGTAATTGTACAGTGCACACATTTTAAGTCTCAATTTGAACATTACTCACATTTGTCACTTTATTACACAATTGTGTAAAGTTCTAAATAAAAATTAATTTGTTGTTTAAAAGTAGGTTAATTGGTAGTTTTTGATTACAACAAGATATTGATAAAAATGTAATTAATTAATTAAATAATGGACTTGGGACATGCTACCTCTAAACACTAAAGATTATTTTTTATAAGTTACATGTAATAAAAGAATATACTAAGTCCTGGTTCTCAAGGCACAATGAAAATCATGTTTCATTTAATCATGTAACTAAATGACTTTGAAATTTGAAATGGTTCCTTATCAATATTTACTTTTCTATTAATAAAAGGACCATTAGTAAATAATAAATCTTGAAAATTTTAAAATCTTCAAGTTCCATGTTGTTAACTGTATATTTGTAAGAACATAGCTGAATAAATTGTTGCCAGTCCCAAGGTGTTAATAATATAAGTAGGGTCCAGATTAATATCATCATCATCATCATCATCATTACAGCCCTTCACAAGTCCACTGCTGAACATAGGCCTCCCCCAAGTAATGCCACAAAGCACGGTCCTGAGCCACCTGCATCCATCGACTTCCTGCATGTCTTACCAGGTCGTCACTCCATCTAGTGGGGGGTCGCCCTACACTACGCCTACCGGTACGAGGCTGCCACTCGAGAACCTTTCTTCCCCATCGGTTATCGGTTCTTCGAGCTATATGGCCGGCCCATTGCCACTTCAGCTTACTAATCCGTTGGGCTATGTCGGTCACTCTGGTTTTACTGCGGATATCCTCATTTCTGAGTCTATCACGCAGAGAAACTCCAAGCATAGCCCTCTCCATAGCTCGCTGAGCGACCTTAAGCGTCCTCATACGGCCAGCAGTGAAGGACCACGTCTCAGATCCGTAAGTCATCACTGGCAACACGCACTGGTTGTACAATCTAGTTTTTAGAGATTGAGGTATACCTGACGAAAAGATATGTCGTAATTTCCCGAACGCTGCCCAGCCGAGTTGAATCCGTCGATTGACCTCTCGGTCGAAGTTGGACTTACCTAGTCGGACTATTTGTCCCAGGTAAACGTACTCGTCAACAACTTCGAGCATAGTGCTCCCAACAACTACCGGCATAGGTGTGACATGGACATTAAACATGATCTTTGTTTTGTCCATGTTCATCTTAAGACCTATCCGTTGGGAGGCACTATTGAGGTCATTGAGCATAATGCTTAAGTCCTCCAGCGATTCTGCCATAATGACTATATCTTCGGCAAATCTAAGGTGAGTGATGTACTCGCCATTGATGTTAATACCGTATCCTTTCCAGTCTAGTAGCTTGAAAACGTCGAGATTAATATGTAAATCCATATTTTTACTTGAAATGGTTTTTGTTCTTAAATATATTTAAAGTGATATTTTGATCAAGAAAATGCAATTTCTATTTTCCATATTTTTCCATATTTCAAATATAAATCCATATTCCACAAGACATTAAATAAATGTATCCATATCTTCATTATTATATGTTAGATGGATCGGCAGCTCTGTGAAATGCCTAAAAATTAGTTTTAGTTAAACATGACCAAGTCTTCTTGCTACTTAGCGATGCTGCTCCTTATATGGTAAAAGCTGCAGGTCCCCTACAAGTTTTGTATCCAAAAATTATTCATGTGAAGTGCTTGGCTCATGGTATAAAAAGTTAAGCTGAATGCTTAAGGTCTCAGTTTAAAAAGGATGACAGTTTAGTATCAAACGTTAAAAGTAAGAATAATTTTTTGAAAGCACCAAGCAGGATCTCAAAATTTAAAGAGTTGGAGATGTTCTATATATACTGTTTATGATTCGGAATGTTGATAGCGCGATTTAGACTTCGGTGTGTTTCGCTTGTGGCGCGACGACAGCGCCGCTACATCACCCCCTGCTCAGACCGGAGGTCGATAGTGCAGCCTCGTTGGCGACGAATGTGCAAGTGCCAGGAGATTGCCTTGTAGTTTGCTGTGAGTCGAGAAGAAGGCAAGTAATCTGCGAGAGTGCCGTGAAGCAGAGGCGAGCAGTAAGGCTCAGAGCCGTGCCGAACACTGTATAGCGCAGAGAGTAGCTTGAAGGAACAGGAAGCATTATTATTCTAGTGCTGCGTTGAACCTTGTGAAGCTAGATGACTTGCAGGATATGAAGACTGCAGATGATATCTGCTCGGGAGCGAATGGGTGGGGTACTCTATGACGATGACGAAGCTTGAAGTTTCCGAAGGTTGTTTGGTTGCGTGTATTCAAGATCACGTCGGGTGGTCACCACTGTGGCCGTGGTAGGAAAAGGGGAGATCTCCCGCCGGGCAAGGTGTTCTGCCCGGGGAGCGGCCGACACTCCGTGTGATAGTTCGGAGATGTTCTATATATACTGTTTATGATTCGGAATGTTGATAGCGCGATTTAGACTTCGGTGTGTTTCGCTTGTGGCGCGACGACAGCGCCGCTACAGATGTATCCCAACATTTCTTTACCACCAGAGCCAGTGCTGAACCACTGGGGAACTAGGCTGACAGCAATTGAATACTATGCCCAGTATTACACTTGAAATCAAAACTATTATTTTTGAATTGGAAATTGCTGATATTTCAATCTCAAAATAACTTCTCCAAGATGACACTATGTAACGATTTGCTTTACATAAAAAGCAATTATTACTTTTTATCACACCAGATAAAGAAAGGCAGTCGAAAATTCTTCCACTTCTTTAAATGATAATTTAAAGATTATCAAAAATATTGAAATTAAGTTTTGGAATCAGAAGGTCCCGTTGTTGAAGTAGCGAGGCAAAAATTAATCTACTAATATCTATTAATCTACTAATATAATCTGAAACAAGTACTTATATACTGTAATTCAAATAATAATGAAACAGAAGCTAAGTAAAATTGTATTTTTTGGTTTTTCTTAATAGAGAATCGTTTTAATGTTAAATGTCGTCGTAATGTAAACTGTTGTGTTATCTTTTATTACACATATTTTTTCCATATTTTAGGATTTTAAGTCCATGTTATATTTTTATATTTTCTATACATGTTAATCCGGGCCCTAATTATAAGTGTAGGCAAGTTTTTACGTTTTCTCTCAATATTATCTCTAAATATGTGTGTGTCCTGTTATTAAAACTTTTAGTTCTATAACTTTGAACTGAGGAAACTTTTTAAGAAGGAAAAACATGCACATCAATACATGCAACATAAATATTCTTATTTTGCCCATAACAGTTATCTCACCATATGATCATTTGTTCAATATCTGATACTGGTACGTTTTTAGATGCCCAGTTTAAGATGCTTGAAGCTATTTCATTTCCACCCCTTTGATTTATGTTTGTACCTATTATCAGCTTCAATTAAAAGTAAATCTTTTTCTGTTTACAAAAGTTGTTTCTCAGGGCCATCCTACATCCCTTTAAGTTTTGCTGAAAACATATCGCAATCGTCACAAGTATAAAGTAGTTTGTAAAGATCATATATTTGCTCGATATTTAAATTCGGTCCTAAATAAATATCTCTTTGATCTCTCACGATTGTAGTGACATTCATACTTTGGGAGAGATGAAATGTGGGACATAACAGATTTAATAATTTCATGATCTGTTTAGTTCGATGGTTCATGTTTCCCCCTTTTGTCACTTTCAACAATAGATCCCTCTTATCTCAGTCTTAACCACTTGTTGGGAAATTTAGAAACATTGTCTTACAGATTGCTGTTGTTATACCTTTAACAACAAAAGAATACACTTAAGTATTTGATCCTAACTTAGATTCATCTCCTGATCTCAGTATTTGTCTTGTTGTAGGTTTTGACTAGACACATGATACTATGAATTGCCTCTTAACATTGTAGTCTTTTTCTGGATCCCAATAAAAAGTAAATATCTCTATCTTATTCTGCTCGGATATTTTAGTACTGCATTTCATGCGGCAATTCGTGCTACATGCAGCACTTTTGTTCATGTAAGCTTAAGATCATTTCTTATTCGCTTTTTTCCTGTCTGCTCTATTGTACTTTTATTCCGAACTTTTATTTTTTTGGTAGATTATTATGAATGTTGTAAATTATTCTGGCATATAGAATTTAGTACATTTTGAGATGTGCTTGGAACACCCTCTTCAAGTGCAGCTAAAGGCACAATTTACATAATACAATAAATAAATACAAATAATAAACTGCACCTTATGTTCAAAAACAAACTTCTCATCTTATTTGGACTTAGGATGCTTTCGTTTTTGATAATTGAGCGGCACAAAAGCTTAAATCCAGATCAGATTGTATACCTTTGAATTAACCTGGACTTAAACATGTTAACCAGTTCGAAAGTATGTAGTTTTTTTAGTTGAACTTAAAAATACTGTACCACCAAGTAGATCGTTATTTTTTTGTTTCAATGACATTACATAGTGAATGTCGAAAAAAATGGACTTAGGATAATACACATTCGGTATGCAGATATTATTATTTCCTATAATAGTGGGTAATAATTTATAGAAAAGTTGGCCACACCGAAGATTTTAGGTTAAAATTTACAATTGTTATTTTTGTACTTTTTTAACGATAAACTTACGTCTTAATTGTTCACAACAAAATATAGTATGAAATACTTATCATAAAACACGTAAAACAGTATTTTATACAAAGAATTTATCACGCTACACGTTAGCTGTCAAACTTTATTTAGCAAAGTGGTTTGCTAAATATGAAAAAACGCGACACGCTCAGCGAAACAAAAAATCTCATCGTTCTTTCTCATTTCTTTACACGACATCGGCGTAAGTTGCTCTTTCTCATGTGTGACTGCGATAAAAGATATCACTTTGTCTATAGCATTCTCTGTCTACGGTTTTATCCAAAGGCCTCAACTTTGCTATTACACCCCGCAAATTACCGTACGAAGAAATTATCTGTAGTGTCGAGGACTGTTTATTTAAAAACAATATGCGGAAAGAAGATTTGGAGGCGATACGTCAAGACATTTCGTCTATGTTACGTCGATGTTCAGTGCCTAAACCGAATCTTCCCAAAGACGAATTTATATCGTTAAAGAACCTACGCAATAAACCAGAACTTACGATTCTCCGCGCAGATAAGGGAAACGCCACGGTAGTCATGGATACGTCAGATTATAATTCTAAAATACAAGAACTTTTGTCGGATGTAAGTACTTATAAAAAGGTTAAAAACGACCCAACAAATAGCACACTAAAAACAACAAGTGACCTCATAAAGAAACACTCCGAAAAATTAAATCTGGACAAAAAATGGATAATACCTACGTGCGCCAAATCACCAAAATTGTATGGGTTACCAAAAAAAAATACACAAGCCCAATGCTCCATTACGTCCCATAGTGAGCCAAATCGATTCACCAACTTACAGATTGGCTCAACACTTAGCGAAAATACTCTCACCACTCAGGGGACATACAAGAGCACACATAAAGGATTCCTACCATTTTGTCAGCGAGATTAAAGACCTACATCTGGCAGACAATGAAACTATGGTCAGTTTTGATGTGCAGTCATTGTTTACATGCTTACCTGTTGAAGACTGCATCTCAATTGTAACTAGAAGCCTGGAAGAAAACAACATGCCCGTAGAATATGCAGTATTACTCAGACACTGCCTTACATCTGGCTACCTATTGTGGAAGGAGGAGTTCTACAAGCAAGTGGATGGTGTGGCGATGGGCTCACCTGTATCTCCCATTGTCGCCGACATATTCATGGAAGACTTTGAGGAGAAAGTCCTGCTTAATTCTCCCATAAATCCAAGATTCTACAAGCGGTACGTAGACGACACTTTCACAATTCTACCTTTAGATAAAGTAACTGCATTTTTAGACCATCTTAACTCTATAAATTCTAAAATTCAGTTCACAATGGAGTTAGAGGCAAACAATTCCTTAGCTTTTCTAGATGTGTTAGTAATTCGGAATCCTGATAACACCTTGAGCCTTAGTGTGTATAGAAAAAAAACCCATACAGATAGATATTTAAACGGTGATTCTCACCACCATCCTTCACAGTTAGCTACCGTGGGTAAATCTTTGTTTCAGAGAGCACGAGGGATCTGTGACAGTAAACACCTGGCTGCAGAGCTCCACCATGTCAAGCAAGTTTTGCATGAAAACAAGCTTCGAGTCCCGGGTCTACGTCACAGTGAACGAGTGAAGCCGGCCACAGTCGAGCGTGTACCTGCTGTACTGCCATATGTTAGAGGAGTCACTGACAAGATTGGCTACATCTTGAAGCGCGCTTCCATCAAAACATACTTCAAGCCGCTGAAGAAGATTGGTCAGTTTTTACCATCAGTCAAGTGTAATGTTCCTCTGCAAGATGCAGAAGTGTACAAGCTTGATTGTAAATGTGGTCTCTCCTACATAAGACAAACTAAAAGATCAATAAAAACCCGCGTTAAAGAACATATAGCTGATGTGAAGAATCGACGCTCCGGGAAGACTGCAGTCTGTGAACACGTACAGGATCGCCCCCGTCACTACATCAGATTTGATAGACCGCAAATCCTCGCTAAAGAACACCGATTCCTTCCAAGGATAATTCGCGAGGCTATTGAAATCAAAAAACATCCTAATTTCAATAGAGAAGATGGCTGGGTGCTACCATCTGCTTGGGATCCTATAATAAATAAAATTAAATCCCAACCCAAGCATACAACTGCAAGACTTCAAGATACCATAAGTTCACACTGCGTAGATCGGAACAAAAGTTAAATTTTAATCTATGGTAACCGCGGTTAACTATGACATATGGACGTTGAACATCTCAGTCCCGCCCGTGACCATTAGTGCTGTAAAGCGTTCGAAACGTCGGGTATTTAAAAAGTTAAATATACGCGATAAATTCCGTAAAAACTAGTATTATTTCAACGTATATATTTTATTCAATGTGTTTTATGTTTTATTTTTTGATAAATTTTAAATGAAAATTGATCAATTTATTTATTTATCAATAAATCCCAAATTTATCGATCAACATCCCAACCCTGTCCCATCACATGGTTCAAAGCATTCTAAGTTCAACCTTGAATTCTTTGCGTATTCAACCAACTGGAGAGGCCATGCGCGCCATTCCTAAACAAAAATTCTATCAACATCAGGGGGGCACAAGAAAAACACAACCGTATACTTAACTACAAATACAAAATTAAATCGGGTCACTATAAACACTACAGCATTTGTGTTTGTGTTTATTGCATTTACGCATAAACCATCAAATTGTACACGTGTCGATACACAGGCGTCGATGTCTACATGCGTAAGCAACGTAGGGCGTGGACTATGTCGATATTTTTTATCGATAAACAAATCACCATGGTCCGCATAAGATTTTATTTGATTATAAGTAATACACAGATAAATAATACCAAGGTGTTACTTGAAGTTCTTTTTTTTTTCAAAATATTTAAAAATGATCTTCGGAAAAAAACTTTAAAATTATTGAAAGTAAGTATAATTAAAAAAAGTCCCGCAGGGTTTCTTGCTGGTTCTTCTCAGGACAGAAATTTTTTTTCGAACCAGTGGTAAAGTAAAAAATTGACTTTCAATAAGAATTACTTGTAATTTACATTATGTAAAAATATTCTATTCTATTCTTATAAAAACAAAACTTTAAATTATTTTTTATTGTCCTTGAAATAATAAATATTTATCTAAAGGCGTTTTGATAGTAAAATTTGATAATAAAGTGCTAATCATAAAGCGTGATTCGCATGAGACTATCACTTTTATTTCAGCTTCTTTTCAAAAGCTATGAGTAAATACTAAGCTACCAGTGGCGAAGCTAGGGCTCCAAACTAGGGCAAGCCCAAGATATGGTTTTGTTGTTTTTACCAGTTTTATAAAAATACACCAATCTTGATCTGTCTCTTTTCTTTCATATTCAGTGCTGTCAAGGACGTGTTTAACAAAGCACACAGAAGGCATACTACCGCTAGATAGATATTGTACGTCATATGCAATTGCATACCAAAAAAGCTATTAGGCTATAAAAAGCTATTTACATTAGACATGTGTCAATCATGCATGATTCGTTCGTTTAAGCTGGTACACTTAAAACTATTGATGGCTCATTCATTTGTTTTTGAATGTACCAGTACAACCAATCAGAAACAATTGACGGTAACTTTTTAACCCGCAATTTGTTTGAATTGTGAATGAGCCGCAAACCGACCGAATCCCAAATGATTTGAATAAACAGGGGGAATCGAATTAACAATGCGGACTGCAGAGTATCAGAAGTATTTATTATTATAATATTGTTACCTAAATTAAAAATTATTTTACATTTTATTATATTTATTTATTACACCTATGATTTAAAATTAATCATTTCGGAGAGTTTGCTAAAAATAAAACTTCAAAAGACTTCATGATAAATGATTTTTTTAATATGATAATTTTCAACCGTCTTATATAGGTATAAGATAGGTAAAAGTTTATTTTTTTAGCAAATAAATGTTACAATCCCTATTTTTAGACACGTAAAGTAAGATGAAATTTTGTGTTGTTAAGAATAAACAAATTTTTGTGTGATAACTTGAGATTTTGTGTTTATGACAAATCAGATCCAAACTTTGTGAGAATATTTGTAAATGCAGCATTTGAATCCTTTTCCAAGATGTCAGTAATTCTTTGCCACTGCGCTTTAATATTTTGAACAGCATTGTCAAAGTTTTCATTGCTGATAGTTACACTGTTTTCCGCTCGATTTATTGGAAGTTCAAAAGTGTCTGGTTCAAAATTATCTAGTGTAATAGAGTCAGTTTAGCTGTCTTTATTATTTGTGCTTGATTCACTCGTAATATTTTCAAAGTATGATGGTGAAAACTGGTCACCCAGAGCAAATTTTGCAAATTGTTGATGATCACAGTCAGTCAAATGTAGCGATGTGGAAAGCACAGTCCCATGTATTCTTTCTACAGCACAGAGATCTTTACAAAATCTCCCCCCAGCACCATACGGACAGTGACATGTTGTCATTTCACAGTACTTTACACACAGATCAGTCAGACATAACAGTCATCACAGAACACACAGATAGGTCTTATCTTTAACGAAGTAGATATTGTCATCCATGTGTACAATATCCTTAATACTGCTACTTGCTTGGAAAAAAATTTCATACGCTAACGTAAAATTTCTTGCCCGCCCATTGGCAAACTGAATTAACCTTTTCTTGTGGTATGATTCAAAGGTATTCGCGATAAGGTCAACTAACGCGCACACATTGAACACTTTACAGCGCTGCAGTACTACGTCTTTAAAAAGTCTTCTTGAGGATTCATAGTAATTGTTTGTGTTATTCCCTCGCGTTAGAATATCAGAGCGATATGCTAAACAGATTCCACAAACTTGTTAAATGTTTTTCAAGCTTTTTTTTAACTTTCTCCTCATTTGATAAATCAGACATTCTCATTTCGGCTTCTTGTAATGTATTGGCATACATTACGGTACGGAATTTCTTTATAACTGATTGCCGATCTTCTTTAATAACGTCATCTTCGCTTTGCCAAAACCAACGCCAAATGCCCAATTCAATTTCTTTAAAATTGTAACATTGTAATCGTGATCGAAATTCGATCCGAAGGGCATTATTATTACTGTTATATAATATACTTTACTTATAACTTTTTTATATGTTTAATTTGACTGACTTTCTCGTGACTTTCACAGGAGTTTTACGAACTAGCAGCGGAGAACAAGTTGTAGCTATAAAAGTGTTGAAAGAAAGCGTCACTGCGTTGCTAACTATATGTTTTGTCAGCAACGCAAACTTGAATAGTTCGTTGCGGTGAAAATTTTAGAGCCATCATCTTCATCTTCGCTTTGCCAAAACCAACGCCAAAGAGCTTGATTTACATGAAATACGCAAAGAAGTAATCTGCTGTTTGGAAATACTATTCGTAAGGCATTCCTTTCCGCGCTGCTGTCATAAGTAATAACGATTTTTGGTTGAAAAACTTTCT
Source organism: Parnassius apollo (assembly GCA_907164705.1). Lineage (NCBI taxonomy): Eukaryota > Metazoa > Arthropoda > Insecta > Lepidoptera > Papilionidae > Parnassius > Parnassius apollo. Next base: position 6,301,978 of record CAJQZP010001668.1, on the reverse strand, counting down.
GTCAAGTCTCCTCTAAATAATCTTTTGCAGATTGAAAACAATGTGTACAATTTTCTTGTGATTGACTTGTATGCAAAATGACAGCAATAGGTAAAGCACCAATTTTCGTTGCAGCAAAGATAAATGTAACACAGGTATTTGTTTGATCACATCCATAACACCATTTCATCAACTAAACCAGCTATGAACACTCTTTGCATAATAGGTGTTATTGTAATAACACCTATTCACACACACAGCTGGTTCTTCCTTTAAATATATCTACATTTATCTTAGACAACTCAATCTTTTTTTTATTTCTTTATTAATGAGCTTAATCACAATGTGAATATGTCGCTCCATTAATTCATCACCAAAAACAATTATATGAGGTATACTTAAACTTATTATATAATATAGTTCTCAAAGCCGTAATTAATTACAAAAAGTAGAAGAAGATATGCATTTTTATATCGTCAGAATGTGGCTTAGCTAAAATTATATAACAATCAGCGAAGTCTTTTAAAATGTGGTGGCACTTATCAATACGAAAGGCAGCGTTGTGGGCACAATCCATCAAGGTCCTCTGGAACACCGCATTGATTACAGTTCGGTGACAGGACCTTTTTCATAAGGAATGCAAACCTCCTAGATGGAATGTGTTCAGTACGAAGCCACCCACTACTGCATCTTGTCGCGATAGCTTATGGTTATCAATCCATGGTATTTTAGGCGGTTGTAGCTGTCGAATCGAAATATTCTTTCCATAGGTTGTAACACAGCCTTTTTATAAAACAAATACAATCAGTGTAATGGGGTAATATGTTGTATTAGATGCCATCCGTAATAGCCTGTCTTAGCCAAGATATCTACTCACTCATTATATTCCACGCCGCAATGAGACGGAATCCACTGCAACTTTATCGATTTCGATCTAGATGTATAGTATCCAGAACGATGTAGGCTATCAGTGTGCCTCGTGTACCCGAGGTGCAGCGAGCCAAGTGTTGGAGTACGCTTCTTGAGTCTGTCAATATCACAATACTATCTTGTGGTAGTGATGCAGCGTATGACAGTGTTTCACATATTGCTACAAGCTCAGCCTCCATGATGCATATACTACTATCTATCTTAAGTTGTAAGCTAAGATTACATTATGGGTCAAAAAAAGGCTGCATCGATTCCGCCTGCATCTTTAGAGACGTCTGTAAATATTTTATAATAATTTTCATACTGCCTATTAATGTAGTCCAAACATATTATTACTTTTAGACTAAAATTGTTGTAATTTCGTTTAGCTTTTGCAATACACGAAATATTTAAATCAACTATGTTATTTAAATCTATGTCAATGACCCATGTACTTATATTAAACATTTCAACTTTTTTTGCTACTGTAAATGGGGGGTATCAACGAAGTGGTCATAAACAGATAATAGTAAAGGTTTCTTTTTATTACGCCAATATTTATTGTTTCTAAAATGTGCAAATTCATTCAATAATTTGAGTGTGGTGTTATAAATTCTTATTGATTTGGCTTTTAAGATGAATTTCCCTGCCAAAAAGGTTCTTCGTACATTTAGTGGTAATTAGGCATAGCTTACTCTCCATTGTATGTATAGGAGTGGTTTTAATTATAAAAAAATCAGGAATTACGAGTAATCTTCCGATTACTCGTAATTCGTGATTTTGTATTTTGTCTAACTTACTTAAGTACTTTTGACAACTGTTAACGTATAAATAACTCCCATAATCTAGTCTAGTTCTTATAACGGTAATATATAATCTTCTTAAATGTTTGGGATATATTCCCCAACCAGGTCCTACTAAAACTTTGAATATGTTTAAAAATCTGGAAATTTTGTTCGTTAATTTCATAGAATACTATAATACATTCATTACATGCAATTCTACACAGCTGCGCACCCATGCAAACGAGGGTTAGGGCGTTCCTCCAAGGCGACGCACACCAGCTCGTCCCCGTTGGTGTGGAATGCAGTGCGCAAAGCGGCGATGGGGACCGCCACCCGTCACGCACAGCCCGACACGGCGGAAGGTGGAGGACGGAGTGCAGAGTTGGCACGTGGAATGTTAGAGGGGGCCATGAGAGATAAGACGAATGAGTTGATCGAAATAATCAAAGAAAGAAAATAAGATGTCGTGTGTATGTCGGAGACCAAACGGAAAGGCAGTGATACTGAAGAGCTCCCTGGCGAGAACGCCTGCCAGGGAGTGGGGGTGCTGTTGTCGTCTCTGTTGGTCGATCTTATGACTGATTATAAGGTTGTGAACTCAAGACTTCATTGGGTTCGCTTTAAACTGGGACTGACGAAGTTATTCCTTTTGGCTGTTTATACGCCGGTAGCTTCGTCGTCCAGGGCAGAGCTGGAGGAGTTTCGGGAGAATGTAAGATAAGTTCTAGATTTGGTTAAGGGAAACGAAAGAACTGTTGTATGTGGTGATTTGAATGGATGGGTAGGTATCGCTCGACTAGGGTACGAGTCGGTGCTTGGAAAGTTTGGCGATAAAAGCGTTAATGATGCTATCAAGCTTATACTGGCTGTATGCAAGGAAAAGGGTCTTCTTGTGACAAACACTATGTTTAATCACAGGAAAATCCATATGTACACTAGAGAGAAAAAGAATGAGAGAAGTATGATTGATTTGTTCCTGGTGGATGATCGACTGCAAAAACAGGTGATGTATACACGAGTGTTCAGGGGTGCTGAACTGGGAACGGATCACTATCTAGTAATTACTGGAATTAGGGGTTTGTTCGCGGGTTGACGCTACCTGACGGCAGTAACAGAACCACAGTTGGTCTGTCGCATCCGAAGCTGGAAGCTTCAGGAAGCGGCTACTAAAGACAAATATCATACGAGTAGCCTAAAAGCTTGACACCATCGATGGCAGAAAAGAATGTGTGGAAAGAACATGGTAGAACCTTAGGGATGGAATGATAAGTGCAGCAGAAGAAGTACGTGGAACGACAAAAAGAGGTAGTAGTAAAAGAAGAGATGCATGGTGGAATGATGAAGTGAGAGAAGCTGTAAAGAAGAAGAAAAAAGCATGGTTAGACTACTTGGCCTCTAGTAACGATAAGCATATGAGAGAGAAGTTGAAAGAAAGATATAAGCTGCAGAAAGTTCATGCGAAGACATTGACTGAGGAAGTACGTGAAAGGTGTAGAATAGAAGCGGACGAAAGGTTGTCGCATAACTTTAAGGAAAACTCCAAACTCTTATGGAAAGAGGTTGGAAGGTCCCGGAGCGGCGCGACAGCCTTGAGAATGAACAAAGTGCTTTCGAGAACCAATGACGTCCTCTCAGAAAAATCGGACGTCATGCAGCGATGAAGCGAATTTTATAGAGAAATGTATGCGTATCAAGATCTTTGTGAAGGATCCGGTGACGCCGTGACTGGCACGCCAGACACGGACCTCGATGACACTGAGGTCATCAGCATGAAAGAGATTGAACGTGCGATTCAAAGTTTGAAATGTGAAATGTAAGACTGCGGGACTAGACAGAGTTACTACTGAAATGGTCAAGTACGGTGGGCCTCGCGTCTGGGACAGCTTTCATCTGCTGTGCAATTTGTGCTGGCGGACGGGAGATGTCCCGGATGATTGGCGATCCGCGGTCATTGTGCCTTTATATAAAAGTAAAGGGTTCACATTTTGACTACGGGTGCTATCGGGCGATCAGCTTGACCAGTTTAGCAAGTAAAGTTTACTCGAAAATTTTGACACGTAGGATGCAAGAGAAATCGGAAAGATTCTTATGGGAGGCACAATGCGGATTTAGACCTGGAAGAGGATGCACGGATCAAATGTTTTCTCTCCGGATGATCACGAAAAAACTTCCGACTGCTAACCAGAGGATTTTCTGTGCTTTTGTGGATCTGGAGAAAGCATTTGATATGGTTGTAAAGACGAAAATGTGGGAACTGTTGCCGGAATATGGTGTGGATAGTCGATTGTTAAGGGCTGTGCAGTCACTTTACTATGACTGTAAAGCCTGTGTGCGGGTAGGGCGTGACCTGTCACCCGTGTTTAGCGTCCAAGCGGGCGTAAAACAGGATTGTGTCATTTCTTAGTGGCTGTTCATACTGTGTCGCGACAGCTGTTTACAGAAGCTGAAAAATAGCTATTTGGGTGTGAAATTGGGTGACATTAAAGTAAATTGTCTGCTATATGCTGATGATGCAGTGCTTATTGCACCATCAGAACTGCAGGCATTGGTCACGTGTATGAAAGAGGAATGTGAAATTAAGGTCTCCGTTTGAATGCTAATAAAACTAAGGTTCTGGTATTTGAAAACGAAGAGAGAACTAAATGTGAAATATGGGTAAATCAGGAATGTCTAGAACAGGTAAATGAAATTGTATACTTGGGGAGTGCTTTCAGCCGGGATGGAAGATGTGATTTAGATGTGGACAGGCGTGTCGCTGCCGGAAACAAAGTCAATGGTGCCCTGAATGCGTTAGTCAAAAGGCAAGGCGTAGTGAAGAGTGCACGCCTTGAAATACATAACGCAGTGCTGGTACCGACTTTGTTATATGGCAGCGAAACCTGGGTATGCCAGAAGAAGCATAAAAGCAAGTTGAATGCAGTGGAGATGCGATCTCTTCGTAAAATGTGCGGCGTTATCATAGCCGACCGAAAGCGAAACGAAGAGATTCGCAATGTGGCAGGACCTTATCACGAAAATTGATAGGGGCGTACTCCGATGGTTTGGGTACGTTGAGCGAATGAGTGAGGACCGAATGGTGAAGAAAATATATAGTGCGAAAGTAAATATTAAAAGGTGTCGAGGTAGACCGAGACTAACTTTCGAAGACCATGTGAGCAAATTACTCGAAGAGGGGAAGGTCAAGAGTACTCGGATACCTAGACTTGCATGTATGAAGAAGATAATGAACCTGAAAGAAGTGAAAGAGGTATGTAAGGATCGTGACACTTGGCGATCTGTTCTCTCTGGCTACCCCGTTAGGGATTATGCGTGAAGATAAGTACTTACTTAAGTAATAGTATAATACACAATAGAATGGCTGTCAACTTTATTTTGTACTAAGCTTGGCGTCGCCAAACCCGATTCGCTTTGTTGACAGACTGAATAAATTTACACATTTTATACTTTTGATTAATATTCAAGATCATAATTTAAAAAATCGTTTAAATTTTAATACATATTTATTTTTATATAGGGTGCAATTTGGCAATTTCTAAATAATTTGCATGCGAAATTTGGAAACGATTGTAACGTCAACACCAAATCTCGTGTCGACATTTATACGTGGGAATTGACGTTTTAGTGACATTTAGTGGCTACGCGGGTTCCGCCCACTCCCCCGTTCTATTATGTATGTATTATAGTATTCTATGGTTAATTCCGTAATATGTTAATTCCATTTCAAAGACCGGTCTAGCCACATCCCTAAATACTTGACTGTGTTTCTATTTTACGTACTTCTAGTTTATTTTGTGTACTTCAATTTTATTATCATTAACATTTACTGAAATAGCTTGCATACAAATACCTTTTTTTTAAATACAGATTTTTGTTTTAGTCATTGAAATTTTCAAACCTCATAGATTTATGAGCAAACCATACATTTTATTTAAGGACAATTTTAATTCAGTGGAAGTATCATTAAATTTTTTTATGGAAGTATATAACACATAATCATTAGCATACGAGGGCGGCACTGAAAATTTCGGGAATCAAGGAAGTGACACAATATTACTATTTAAAAATGTATTTATTGCTTTTCGAAGTATTCTCCGCGAAATTTGACATATTTTTCCATACGATGAAACCAATTATTGAAGCAACCATTCCATTCGGAAGTTGGGGTCTCCAAAATGGCCGTTTTGTAGGCGTCCACAGCTTCTTCAGGTGATGAAAATCTCTGTCCACGCAATTTATTCTTTATTTTAGGGAAAGTATAGAAATTATTAGGGCTTAGGTCGGGGCTGTACGACGGATGGTCTAATAATTCTATGTTTTCTTGCTCTAAAAACTCTTTTGTTCTGTGTGCGGTGTGAGAACTCGCATTGTCGTGATGGAGGATGATGCGACGGTTGCAGTTCTCTTTACGGAGTTCAGAAACGACCTGTGGCAAACAAATGCTAGCATACCATTCTGCATTAACCGTTCTTTGTCCTTCAAGAGGAATAGTCATAACATGGTCGGTTTTGGAGACAAACGTTTCCACCATTTTTTTTGCAACACTCCGTGAACGAACAATTTTTGTTGGCTTTAACTTATTTTCGAACACCCAAACTCTGACTCTCACTCACTCTGACGTCAGTCTAAGCGAGATTAGAATGGCTCTGCAGCACCTTAAAAACGGCAGGGCCCCAGGCGAGGATGGAATTACAGCGGAGCTTCTGAAAGCGGGTGGAACACCGGTACTTGAAGTCCTTCAGAAGCTCTTCAATTCCGTCCTCCATGGTGGCACTACTCCAGAGGCGTGGAGCAGAAGTGCGGTGGTCTTGTTCTTTAAGAAAGGCGACAACGCTCTCTTGAAGAACTAATGACCGATTTCCCTTCTGAGCCGCGTCTACGTGCTGTTTTCGAGAGTCATTACGAATCGTCTCGCACGCAGACTCGACGACTTCCAGCCTCACGAACAAGCCGGTTTCCGAAAAGGCTTCAGTACCATATACCACATACATACCCTGCGGCAGATTGTACAGAAGACTGAAGAGTACAATTTGCCACTTTGCCTGGCGTATGTGGACTATGAGAAAGCCTTTGATTCCGTCGAAATTTGGGCGGTGCTGCAGTCCCTTCAGCGGTGCCAAGTTGACTGTCGGTATATCGAAGTGCTGAAGTGTTTGTACAGTAGGGCTACGATGGCTATCCGAGTACAGAACCAGAGCTCGAAACCTATCCAACTGCAGAGAGGTGTACGACAGGGTGACGTTATATCCCCGAAACTCTTCACCGCTGCTTTGGAAGACGTTTTCAAGCTACTGGACTGGAAAGGATACGGTATTAACATCAATGGCGAGTACATCACTCACCTTCGATTTGCCGACGATATAGTCATTATGGCAGAATCGCTGGAGGACTTAAGCACTATGCTCAATGACCTCAATAGTGCCTCCCAACGGATAGGTCTTAAGATGAACATGGACAAAACAAAGATCATGTTTAATGTCCATGTCACACCTATGCCGGTAGTTGTTGGGAGCAAATGCTCGAAGTTCTTGACGAGTACGTTTACCTGGGACAAATAGTCGGACTAGGTAAGTCCAACTTCGACCGAGAGGTCAATCAACGGATTCAACTCGCTGGGCAGCGTTCGGGAAATTACGCCACATCTTCTCGTCAGGTATTCCTCAAAACCTGAAAACTAAGTTGTACAACCAGTGCGTGTTGCCAGTGATAACCTACGGAACCGAGACGTGGTCCTTCACTGTTGGCCGTATGAGGACTTACCTAGTCCGACTATTTGTCCCAGGTTCATCATCAGGCTTAGTGCTCCCAACAACTACCGGCATAGGTGTGACATGGACATTAAACATGATCTTTGTTTTGTCCATGTTCTTCTTAAGACCTATCCGTTGGGAGACACTATTGAGGTCATAGTGCTTAAGTCCTCCAGCGATTCTGCCATAAGGATTATTTCGTCGGCAAATCGATGTATGAAATGTATGTATAAATGTGATGTAGATGTACTCGCCATTAATGATAATTCCGTATCCTTTCCGGTCCAGTAGCTTGAAAACATCTTCCAATGCAGCGGTGAAGAGTTTCGGGGATATAACGTCACCCTGTCTTACACCTCTCTGCAGTTGGATAGGTTTCGTACTTTGGTTCTGTACTCGGATAGCCATCGTAGCCCTACTGTACAAACACTTCATCACTTCGATAAACCGACAGTCAACTTGGCACCGCTGGAGAGACTGTAGCACCGTCCAAATTTCGAAGGAATCAAAGGCTTTCTCGTAGTCCACATACGCCAGGCAAAGTGGCAGATTTTACTCTTCGGTCTTCTGTACAATTTGCCGAAGGGTATGTATGTAGTCTATGGTACTAAAGCCTTTTCGGAAACCGGTTTGTTCGGGAGGCTGGAAGTCGTCGGCTCTGCGTGCGAGACGATTCGTAATGACTCGAAAACAGCACGTAGCCGTGGCTCAGAAGGGATATCGGTCTTACCTTTCTTGAAGAACAAGACCACTGCACTTCTGCTCCACGCCCCGGGAGTAGTGCCTCCATGAAGGACGGAATTAAAGAGCTTCTGAATGACTTCAAGTACCAGTTTTCCACCCACTTTCAGAAGCTCCGCTGTAACTCCATCCTCGCCCGGGGACTTGCCGTTTTTAAGGTGCTGGAGAGCCATTCTAAATCTCGCTCAGACTGACGTCCGGGATATCATCGGAAGACTTGCTCTTGGATCGTTACTCACACTTGCGTGTGGCTCCAATGATGATGTGTACAGCTGCCCATAGAACCACTCAATCTCACTCAGAATCTCAGATGTCCCAGAAACGATGCTGCCACACTCAGTCTTCAGCTTTGACAGTTGGTTCTTACTGGCAGACAGATCTCTGGTGGCGCAGCGCAGAAGCGATTAAGCGGAACCAAGGCAAAGACTGGAGCCTTGGTTCCGCTTAATCGCTTCTTCAATACGAGCTGTATTGAAATTGCGTAAGTCCTGCCGCATGCATTTGGAGATCTGTTCGTTCAGTTGCCTGTATGCTGTCAAATCTGCTGTCGACTGCAGTTTCATCGCCCATCTAACATCCATGAGATTAAGATTATGATCGGAGAGTTTTTGTGTTCTTCTGCGGCGGGTCTTGCAGAACTTAGCTCCGACCGCATGGACAGTTTCCACGTGCATGTCATTCATATCGTCCACTGTATTACAGTCTTCTAGGCACTGAAAACGGTTTTGTAATTCGAGCTGAAAGTTTTCAGGACCCTGGATTAGCGCACAAGGGGGACGGAGCGTTTACTTCACCAGACGAGACCTCTCCAACTTAACGTTTAAGTTCAGTGAGCCTCTAACCATTCGGTGATCGCTGCCAGTTTTCACCCTCGCGATCACTGAGACATCACTGAACAATTGGCGTCTAGTCGTCATAATGAGGTCAATCTCATTTTTTGTCGAACCGTCGGGGCTCGACCAGGTCCACTTCCTATGGGATCGCTTCTGGAAGAAAGAGCTTATCATAAAGAGTCCCTCTTTCTCAATTAAGTCGGCCAGATCCTGGCCCCTACGGTTCCGTTGCCCTACTCCAAATTTCCCAAACTTCAACTCACCGCTTTCTCTTGTGGCTAGTTTTGCGTTGAAGTCTCCCATCAACACCGTGTAGTGGGCTTTGGAGGAATGCATGGCTCTAGAAATATCCTCATATATATCCTCCACCTCCTCTTCGGGATGTGCTGAGGTTGGTGCGTCAACCTGTATGACCTTCAGGAAATACCGTTTGGTGATTCTGAGTATCAGGTACGCGACCCTCGACAAGTAGCCCGACTCGAGGATGACCGTGTCCTCCCCCTCTCTTCGGACCTCGGATAATCCAATAATATGCCAGCGCAAACTTGTCTATCTCTTCTTCCGACTCCAGTATCTTCTCGTCGGTCCTCAGGGTTCGTGCGTTATATGTTTCCAGGTCGAGTCGTCGTAGATGGCAACTGAACCTCCACCGGAGATTCTTAGCACCCCTTGCCCCGCTGTTACCATGGTCGCCACCGTAGCCAGGAATAGCGGGGCCGCCGGGAACTGGGGACCGTTTGTTTGCGTCGTTACTCATGGGGGGAAATTTGCCATAATTGCCACGCTTGGCGAGCGGGTGGCAACCGCAGTTTTTATTATATTATTGTTGTTATTAGGCAGATGCTGCTGCCCATCTTCTGCCTGTCTCCTTTGTCGCCTCTTACGACACCCACGGGACGATATGGGGTAGTGGATATTCTCAACCGCCACTACACGGCAATATGTGTAGTTATGTTAAATAAATTATGAAGACCTTTCTAGATTTTTGCGCTGCTAATTCCTTTATTTGCTTATCACATTGTCAATGTTTTGTTAAATCACAATTTATGGAAAGGATTGATAAATAATGTAGTCGATTGTTCAACATTATTTACCCACATTCGTTTTCTTTATATGACATCCTGGAGAAACAGCGCACTGATTCACAGCTAGTGTTTGACAACGTTAAAAATTCTAGAAGATGACAGTAAACTAATTTGGCAAAACATCAACAAGTTTTTTTTTTTCATTGTTTAGCATAAACATTTCACTGCAAGAGTGTAAGAATCTAGCTTAGTCTTTAGTAAGATTTTAACCGAATTCACTGATTGAATTTCTTATTACGTTTTAAGCTTTCTCCTCGTATATCTTTAATTTTTCATTCGATTGATGTCGATGTCGTTACTCACGAACTCTTTTGATGACATAACAAACTTGTATGCCTTTACAAATATCCTCTTTAAAAATTTCTTCCAAAAATAGAATCGGATTTAGCCACTTTTTAAATTTCGTGCCTCCTTTTTAAAAATAACTCTTTCATCCTCATTTCTACCAAAACTCATGAAATTTTTATAATATTATCATAATTATTTTTAAAGCTATGACAGCTAGTCCTCACTGGGGGCTGGGGGCCCTTTATATCCACGGGGCCCTGGGCTGCAGCCCAAAAAGCCTATATATAGATCTGGCCCTGTAGGGCTCGACTTTAATCTTCATGCCGTATATGTATACTGATGCTGGCAACGATGAACCCTTAAATTACAGCCGTATTGATTCACTACCTTCCCATCCCTTTCCATCCATTTTTCTGCGCTTTAAGCGTATTACACCTAATACCTCGCAATCACTTGAAATTACCTCCAGCATTTCTTTTCCGGTCATCTCCAGCTCAATATCCTTAATGACACCGTATGAAAAAGCAACCTCTAATGTCTTTTGAAATCTCCATCCAAACTCCTTCAAAGGTGTACAGTTCATTAGCTCATCAAACTGCACAAATATTTTATACGCGTTCACATATTTCACACGGCTGATATGCTTAATATTATTGGTTTTTAAAAGTTTTGCAAATGCAAAATGTTTAGGTAGTTTTTCGAATCAATTAATATATACATCAACTTTCTGTCACACTCTCTTCCCATTTCTTGAAACCGTAATCCACCTTTCCTACTCATCCTCTTCTCTGCGTCTCTTGCTACTGATAGGTCTAACCTCATCGTAAATCATTGCTTGACATTGAGCGGATTTCTCTGCTAAACAAATCTCCGTTTCCTATTCATTGCTTTCAATTAGAATATAATTCATCGCCTTCTCTTCTAAAATTTGATTTTCATCCATGCTGATCAAAGTACAGCAATAAATGTCCTACAATTAAAGCATGGCACACCACGCAGGCAAATTGCTAATCGCCGAAGGAAATATATATTACAAAAACAAAAAATTTTACTAAAATATTTAGTTAGAATATAAGATAGTTATCACCTGTCATTTTTACTTTTTTTGCTGAACTCAATCTTGTTTCGCTTTAAAACTTCAATTATGTCACCGATGTCTCGCGTCTCGTAGGTTTGACGACGCCATTTTTCATACAGATGAGTAACTTGGCGATCGCATGGATTTTTTTGCGCATTAGATAAATTAATGTAATCGTTCTTCTCACACTCTTCAATGACAGCAATAGCAGCAAAATTGTATCATGAAATATCATGATACAATTTTGCTGCTGCAGCTGTCATCTCACCTTCAAAATACGATTCAAATTGTTTTATCGCTTCTTCGGAACAACGCAGTAGGCTCAATTCTTGGGCGACATTGACTCGGTGGGAATGATTATAGTTCATCTCTATTAGTACTAGGCATTTATTTCAAAGATACGGCCGAGTTACAATACTGTATAGATAAAATTACCGTGTCTAAGGGTCGACTTTAAAAAAATAAATATATAACTAATCTCGTGGGGAGTATGCTTATCACATTTCGATTATCACTAAGATGTTTATGAAATATTATTATGTACTCGATTATCTTATTGGTAAAGTTCTCGATTATTATTTATGATATTATTTTAAAGGATTATAACAGAGAGAAAGCATATATGTATCACAATAAAAATACATATAGAATGTAACCCCATCTTTTTGTAAACTTGAAGTATTAGAATTCTTTTTGCACACGTTAACCGCAAAAATCGGCATTTTTTAAAGAGTACCTACAACGACGGAAACGATTCTTGTAATGACGAAATCAATTCCGTAAACAGTTTTTATAAACGCACAAGATTTTTAAATCCAATACTTGCGCAGAGGGGAATGATTATGCGAGGCGACAATGCAGTGCATATGTTCGAAAGTCTTGTCAAGTTAGGCGAAAATAAAAATTTACAGATTGTAATTTAAAAATAAGCATTGCTCTGCTCTGCGTTTGTTACATATTGTTAATCCTACTTTGGAAAATATGCGTTCACAGGACAGATAAAAGTTAAATTTTATAACAAATAAACGTTACGATCCTTATTTTTAGACATGTAAAGCCTAAATTTTAGTGGTCTACTAAATCAAAAGAATATTTTCTTTGCACTTAAATTGCTTAGATTTGTAATAAATAGCGCCATCTATTTCATTCTATAGTTAAAGATTAAAGTTATTCTCATTTTATCGAAGTCGAACCAAAATTAATAACTTATCAATTGAATAAAACTATTATTTACGGATTTTATCGCGTTTAATTACTTTAATTTATTTTTATTATCGCGACGTTTCGGGTGCTTTACAGAACAGTCACGGGGGAGGGGGGGACTGAGATGTTGACGATAGTTAGCTATGACATTGGGACGTCAAACATCTCAGGAAAACTGAAACTGAAACTGTAAACTGAAGGTTGCCGGACTAATCCGGCAACCTTCAGTTTTTGAATATTAACTTTCGGTCAGATTTACTCATAACGAGCTTATAGTATCGTGAAGTCTTGCAGTGGTATGCTTGGGTTTGGGTTTAATTTTGTTAATTTAGGATCCCAAGCAGCTGGCAGCACCCATCCATCTCCTCTATTGAAATTTGGATGTTTTTTAATTTCAATAGCGTATCATCCTTGGTAGGAATCGGTGTTCTTTTGCGAGGATTTGTGGTTTATCAAATCGAATGTAATGGTGGGGACGATCTTGAACATGTTCGCAGACTGCAGACTTCCCGGAGCGTCGGTGCTTCACGTCAACTATATGTTCCTTCACGCGGGTTTTTACAGATCTTTTTGTTTGACCTATGTAAGAGAGACCACATTCACACATCACCACATACCGAATGTACCGGTACGCGTGACGAAATATACTAGAATGATTTGGTCACGAGAAATGAATTTTGCCACATGTCTGGTAACTATAGTAGTTTAGTTATACAGAGTGTAAGGTACAGTTTCTCAAAACTTTCCACGGCGATGGCTCAGAGTCAGACTATCATTCTGAACACCATTCATAAAACATTAAAAAATTAGTGAATGCAAAACAATGCCAACCTTCACACTGAGCCAACATTCACAAGTTTTTTTCTTATGTTAGGATTACTTTCAATACCAGGCAATGTAACAGAGTATTGTTTATCCATAGTTTATACTAAAACTGTTGTGCAATTTATGATTAATAAAGATGTTAGTTTTTGCTTGTATTGTTTGTTTTGATAACATTTTAAAGGCGAGGTAAAATACGTTTTCGCCATAGATCACAGGGGTAATTAATAATTTTAACAATATAGTAAAATTTTGATTTTGAAAATGTTAGGAATTACTGGTTTAAATCCATGGTTTAAAGGTTTTTTAACGAATAAACCTGTAGAAATAATAATATTTTTATAGAAATAAAAGGAGCTGGGTTAGATTTTATTGTTTTATTTATTATTTCCATTTTTAAGAGACGGCACTCAGAACTCTTTACTGCTAAGACGCCATATCAAGACAAGTAGAAAACTGAAGTGATCTTGACCATTTAAATAAATGTTGCCACTTTATTTTTAATAGTATTCTATTCATCGTCATCATCATCATTACAGCCCTTCACAAGTCCACTGCTGAACATAGGCCTCCCCTAAGTGATGCCACAAAGCACGGTCCTGAGCCACCTGCATCCATCGACTTCCTGCGTATCTTACCACATCGTCACTCCATCTAGCGGGGGTCGCCCTACACTACTCCTACCAGTACGAGGCTGCCACTCGAGAACTTTTCTTCCCCATCGGTTATCGGTTCTTCGAGCTATATAGCCAGCCCACTGCCACTTCAGCTTACTAATCCGTTGGGCTATGTCGGTCCCTCTGGTTTTACTGCGGATATCCTCATTTCTGAGTCTATCACGCAGAGAAACTTCGAGCATAGCGCTCTCCATAGCTCGCTGAGCGACCTTGAGCTTCCTCATACGGCCAGCAGTGAAGGACCACGTCTCAGATCCATAAGTCATCACTGGCAACACGCACTGGTTGTACAATTTAGTTTTCAGAGATTGCGGTATACCTGACGAGAAGATGTGTAGTAATTTCCCGAACGCTGCTCAGCCGAGTTGAATCCGTCGATTGACCTCTCGGTCGAAGTTGGACTTACCTAGTCTGACTATTTGTCCCAGCTAAACGTACTCGTCAACAACTTCGAGCATAGTGCTTACAACAACTACCGGCATAGGTTTGACATGGACATTAAACATGATCTTTGTTTTGTCCATGTTCATCTTAAAGCCTATCCGTTGGGAAGCACTATTGAGGTCATTGAGCATAGTGCTTAAGTCCTCCAGCGATTCTGCCATAAGGACTATATCGTCGGCAAATCGAAGGTGAGTGATGTACTCGCCATTGATGTTAATACCGTATCCTTTCCAGTCCAGTACCTTGAAAACATCTTCCAATGCAGCGGTGAAGAGTTTCGGGGATATAACGTCACCCTGTCTTACACCTCTCTGCAGTTAGATAGGTTTCGTACTCTGGTTCTGTACTCGGATAGCCATCGTAGCCCTACTGTATTTTCAGTATATTCAGAACATGACTATTATCTGTAGTAGTAAGTATTTTTATATAATGAATAAAAATACGTAAGAAAGACAAAAAATTAAAAATTTAACAAGAAAAGTCATGTGTTCGTAATTCGAAAAAATTCTAATTTAATAAAACATGCATACATGAATAAATATTCGACATAAACTAACCCAATGAAGCGGGTTTTCACAGCAATTGTACATATTTTACCAGATTATTTTATCTCACGAAGAAGATTTTGCTCCAGTGTGTATATTCAAATGCCTTTTCAAATTACTTTTTGTAATACATTTATATTCACAGACATTACACAAAAAAGATTTTTCTCCGGTGTGTATTTTGATGTGTTTCATCAAATCGAATTTACTTATACATTTATATTCACAAATATTGCACGAAAAAGGTTTTACACCAGTGTGCATTTTCATATGTCTTTACAAATTTCGTTTTGTATTACATCTAAAATCACAGATATTACAGGAAAAAGATTTTTCACCGGTGTGAATTTTCATATGCCTAAGCAAATGACTTTTCCTAATACATCTATAATCACAGATATCGCAGAAAAAGGTTTTTCCTGTGTATTTTTATGTGTAGTTTCACATTAGTTTTTCTTATACATTAATATTCACAGATATTACACGAAAAAGGTTTTTCACCAGTGTGCGTTTTAATATGACTTATCAAATCACTTTTTCTAATAAATCTATATTCACCGATATTACACGAAAAAGGTTTTTCTCCGGTGTGTATTTTTATGTGTTTTTCCAAATTAGTTTTTCTAATACATTTATATTCACAGATATAACACGAAAAAGGTTTTTCACCGGTGTGCATTTTCATATGCCTAAGCAAATGACTTTGCACAATTGATCACATACAATTATTTTTCACAAAATCATTTTTATTTTTAATTACTTATCTTCTGTTTGGAAAAAGTTGTACTTTTAGTAGCGTTACTTCGAAAATGATGAGACTTTTTGCACACTGTAGTATTGATAAATAAGTATCCACGTTTTCATTAAGTAAAAAAAATAAAATGAAAATAATACAGCTGTAAGTTTTTTTTTTAGAAATTTTTGACACCAGACTTTTGGGATTTTTGAAAAAAATAATTAAACCTAAATATCTCGAAATTGGTCCACATTTGCATAATGCATTTTATGGTTCATTTGATAGGTTATGACCCCAACTATCACGCCTTGGCGGGAATACGCCAAGTTACCAGTAACCCTGTATAAAATCTGATATTTATTCCAAGCGACTAGATCATTACAGTACAGTTTATGGCTCCGAGCCACCCACTTTCATTACCATAATGCATGTTTCATAAGCTATGTGTAATAACCTGAGTGGCAATGGGACAAAGAATTGTCAACTGATGGAGAAGAAAGGTTCTCCTAACCTTTCCTTTTCTTTTTTTTTGGCAGACAAAGTGTAGCCGCCCTACGGTCCCCCACTAGATGGAGTGACGACCTGGTAAGACATGCAGTAAGTCGATGGAAGCAGGTGGCTCAGGACCGTGCTTTGTGATGTTCCTTGGGGGAGGCCTACAGTGGACTTGTGAAGGGCTGTAATGATGATTCATTCACCTCATTTAGTGAGTGTTCTGCCACAATTTGTTTTTAGTAGGTAAGTGCTTGCCAGTAAAAGGATACCTTGAGCACCTTTTCTCCATATATTTTTATTATGAAGTGACAAACTAAATCTCCACCTTATGTATGTAGCCGTTCCACCTGATGGTAAGTGGGTACTGCAGTCCATGGACTGCCTGCGGCTAACTTCAAACATAAAAGGCTACAATGTGCTGTGCCCTCTGACGATTAAGATGCAATGCCCTACAGCCTGTGATTATACTGACTCTATACTCTTCAGACTGACACACAGCAGTGTACACACTGCTATTTGACGACAGAAACAGGTAACAGGAGGATGGAGGAGTTCATCTGAGTTAAGAAATTGGTAAATATAGGTGGTAACTTACCAATTGTAAGTATATCATTAATTTCTATGAAATTAATACATCTCAGTGTACATACATACTGGCTGCATACATGGTCAAAATATTTATACATAAGAAAATGTCTCACAAAGCTCATTGTGATGTCCATGTATGGTTATCTTTTAAATAATTATTCAGTTATTTTCTTTCTCCACGAGTGCTTTTTACTAGAGCTTTGAATTTAGGCAAAGGCAAATCAGTACATTGCACATGAAGCCCTCTTTATTTTGTACCCTAATTTAATAATATCACAAAATGTGTATACCTTACCTATTTCATGATTCAAATTTACTTCAAATTTGGAATTCTCGTTTTCGAAATTCTCTTCTCTCAAATTTAACAGATTCAAGGCTAAAAATTTCGTCCTTACAATCATTTTCAACACCACACTCTGCTGGCCTGATATCAATATGACATATTGGTGTAAATTGAATCTCATCTCGAGCCTCATGCGGTTTTGTATTGACTGAAACCAATTTGTTTTTTTCTTAAAAAAACATAGAAAAAGCCAGTGCAGTGGTGGCGCTGGAGAATCCATACTGCCCCAAAACATCCCAGAGATGTCGTAAAAAGGGACAGAGGGAAACTGAAACTGGAGATGGGCAGCAGCATCTTCCTGACAACAACTCCTAATAATAATGAAAACCGGACAAAAGTGAGGGTTCTGAATAAACTTAAATAAGAATATAGATAGTTTAGTAATGTAATTAGAATCGAGTCTAAACAATTTTTCCAATCACGAATTCCGTAAATTGACAAATATCTATATTTGTTTACTAAATAATATTATTACGTATAGATAATATTTCGTTTATACAGGATTATTTTGCAATAACCAGCCAATTTTGCAGAGAAGGTTCAGAACATGTAATATAGGCAAATGTTGAAGATAAATTAATTAACAAATCTCAAACAGTCTGTCCTTTATTATCTTTTAAATTCAAAATGCTTGGTAATGCAATCATCATCATCATCATTACAGCGCCTCACGAGTCCACTGGCGAACAAAGGCCTCCCTCAAGAAATGCCGCAGCACGGTCTGAGCCACACGCATCCATCGACTTCTTGCATATTTACACGTATTACTCTAGTAGGAATTAGACGCCCATAGTTATGCAGATACCGCATCCATCAACTTCTTGCATGTCTTACCAGGTCGTCACTCCATCTAGGGGGGCGGAGAGAAGCCCTACACTTCACCTGCAGTTACGAGGCTGCCACTCGAGAACCTTTCTTCCCCATCAGTTATTGGTACTTCGATCTATATGGCGGGCCCATCGTCACTTCAGCTTACCAATCCGTTGGGATATCTCGGTCGCACTGGTTCTACTACTGATATCCTCATTCTCTCCATAGCTAAGCGACTTTGAGCTTCCTCATATGGTCAGCAGTGAAGGAACACGTCTCAGATCCATAAGTTATCACTAGCAAAACACTCTACATTAAGAATCTCCTGTATAAGTTTTGAGGTAGGTACCTGATGACAAGATGTGTCATAATTTCCCAAACGCTGCCCAGCCGAATTGAATCCGTCGATTGACCTCTTGATCGAAGTTGGACTTACCTAGTCGGACTATTTGTTCCAGGTAAACATACTCGTCAACAACTTCGAGCTTAGTGCTCCCAACAACCGTTTTGTCCGTGTTCATTTTAAGACCTATCCGTTGGGATACACTATTGAGGTCATTGAGAACAGTGCTTAGGCCCTGCAGCGATTCTAACCTAAGGACTGTATCGTCGGCAAATTGAAGGTGAGTGATGTACTCGCCATTGAGATTTATACCGTATCTTTTCCATTGCAGTAGCTTGAAAACATTTTCCAATGCAGCTGTGAAGTTTCGGGGATATTACGTCACCATCTTACACCTTTCTGTGTTTGGATAGGTTTCGTACTCGGGCTTTGTACTCGACTGTAACTTAACTTACTCTAATTCATAAAATATAGCACATTGCTCCAACGAAAAAGTAAGTTGGATTGAAAGACAAACTTAACTATGCAGTAGAAAAACCTTCTCCCACATAGCAACGGGAAGAAAGCAAGCAAAAGCTTAGAAGGCGCGAGACAGGAAGTGATCATCTAGGTGCGTACCAATGCCAAGTGATGATTAAATGATGATTCATTATTATGGTAATGAACCATCAAGCAGTGAACTATAATTAATAAGCAGTATAATACCGTGGACCGTGTAGTGATGGTGTGAGAATATCCACTACCCTATATACCTACCAACAGGATGGGTGTCGTAAGAGCCGACAGAGGGAAACAGAAACAGGAGTTGGGCAGCAGCATCTTCCTGATAACAACTCAGACTAATATAAATTGCGAATGCCAACCTGCTAAGCGTAGCTAATTTGGTAAAATCCTTTATATCAAGCAATCTATAGGTTCAATAGTAGTAGTAGGCAATCTTTTATAGGTTTTAATGGATGGAATAGATAATACCATAGACCTTGTTGCAAGCAACTGCACCAGAACTGCATTTGACTCAATAGCCTGTTGTTGTAATGTTCTGCATCGAATGAGTTTTGCATGACAGATGAAACAGACAATAACGGGCTGCTCATTTTCATCCATCTAAAAATATTAAAGTTTATCATAAACATGGAAAACTACTTAAATATACAAGTTTGTAAAATATATTGGCTACCACAACTCTCTTCTTCAATGTCATTTTGTTATAACGTTGAAGTAACAAATAAGCTTACAATCCACCTGATGGTAAGTGACTGTCACAGCCTATAAGCACCTGCAACAAACTTCAAGATGTTATGAAATAAGATGTAATGCTTCTCTTTGTTGATGCAACATCTTTGAATTTATTGTTCTCGCATCGAAATTATTGATTATTATCTTGTTAAGTTTTACTAATCATCAATAAGTGACATCATGATGTCATCAGCAAACTTTCTGCACGCGGTTAATATATGGACACAATTCTCGTATTAATTTATATGATATTTTATAGAATATATATTATTAATTTAAAATGTTGTGAGTGTCAAGTGTGTGTTGCCAGTGATGACTTACGGATCAGAGACGTGGTCCTTCACTGCTGGCCGTATGAGGACGCTCAAGGTCGCTCAGCGAGCTATGGAGAGGGCTATGCTCGGAGTTTCTCTGCGTGATAGACTCAGAAATGAGGATATCCGCAGTAAAACCAGAGTGACCGACATAGGCCAACGGATTAGTAAGCTGAAGTGGCAATGGGCCGGCCATATAGCTCGAAGAACCGATAACCGATGGGGAAGAAAGATTCTCGAGTGGCAGCCTCGTACCGGTAGGCGTAGTGTAGGGCGACCCCCCACTAGATGGAGTGACGACTTGGTAAGATATGCAGGAAGTCGATGGATGCAGGAGGCTCAGGACCATGCTTTGTGGCATTGCTTGGAGGAGGCCTATGTTCAGCAGTGGACTTGTGAAGGGCTGTAATGACGATGATGATGATGATGATGAGTGTCAAGTAAGTGGTAGTCTGCATGACATTAACAGACAAAGCTTTAAAAGCAGTAGATCTACACTCTTGCGACCCTGACAGAGGCATTTTCAAGTTTGGGCTTTCAAAATTCAATCCTAATAAACCTACATTCATATTTTTACTTTAAACTACTAGCATCACCATTAACATTGTAAATACTTCTCTTATTTGCTTCAAGTAAACTGAAAACGCTTGCCCTAGGAGTAATTTACAACAATAGGCAAATGGCAGATTTGAACTTACTACTTTCTTGCGTTTGCAGTCCGCATCCTAACTATGAGGCCACTATCAGTAAGTTTCAAATGAAGTTAATGACAATATACTCGTACTTTCCCGAGCAGTTCTAACCTTTTTGATTTAATGTCAACTGCAGTATAAAGTAAGTTTCAGATAAGTTTGGTCATCTAACAATTAGATTATTTTATATCATAAGGGCAGCAGCATTTTGCACATAACAGGTCAGAATAATTAAAAATACTGCGGTTGCCAACCCGCCTAGCCCAGGGTGGCAACTATGGCAAATAATAATAATACCAAAAATTATACTTAAAATATATAGAACAGATGTTCAACCTATTTTGGAACATGCCTTCCAAGTTATACTAAGTTACTCGAGAGCACAAACTAGTAAGAGTAAGTACTAGCGTACCGGAGAGGTTCAACCACGGAATATAAAAACAAGAGGAAGCCCGAAGTGGGCGGGGCAGGCGTATCACAATTATTGACGTAAGTAGTACATAATGAAACAAAATGACTGTCATTTCCAGGCTGTTGCGAGCCTACGGATCGCTTCTTCAGTAATATATGTGAAATTATGCCGTTTTGTGCAGTATTAGAGTGTAGAAACAAAATAAAAAATTTAAAACTTCCAAATGGACGTGTTTCATACTACAGGTACGTCAAATTTTATTTGCTTTTGGAAAGATATGTGAATAAACATGAACAACATATGAAATAGCCTTTATTACAACGAATATACAACCTTATTTTGTTATTCTAAGGTTCATCTGTCAATGCGTTATGAACAAAAAGTGCTGCGATAGTGTTGTGACTATATTCAAATCGATAAAATTTTATTTCAGTCCTATTTATTCCCTAACAAATTAATAGAAATGTACAAATAATGAATGTTTAATATAGAAAATTACAGGGTGATGATATCACCCTATTAATGAACATTTTATTAGGGTTGTTAACCAGAGAAGTAAGTAGCTTAGTATTACTCATGGCTTTTGTAAAGAAAATGAAATAAAAGTGATAGTCTCATGGGAATCAAGCTTTATGATTAGCAATTCATTATCAAATTTTATTATCAAAACATCAATTTTTAGATAAATATTTATTATTTCAAGGACAATTAACAATAATTTAAAGTCTTGTTTTTATTACAATAGAATAGAATTTTTTTTGTTTAATATAGATTACAAGTAACTCTTATTGAAAGTCAATTTTTTACTTTACCACTAGTTCGAAAAAAAAAACCTCTGTCTTGGGAAAAACCAGCAAGAAACCCAGCGGGACTTTTTTTATTATACTGTTTGTTTCTATTTCAAAAATGATAATTTAGCTCACTATTAATATATTTCCATTAAAATCAACTGATTATGTGCCAGCTATGTGAATTACGAGAATATATGTACTACATTAAGGTAATTTACAATAAATTTTGTTATTTTATTTATTTTATCATAGATTTTTACATACTTTAATATTGACTGAATATCGATAAGTCAAATCACGTTCGGGCAGAGTAACTACATCACTAACATAAAATTTTCAATGAAGGATGGAAAATATTAAAATGAATTAAAAATTGAACAAAACCATGTTGCATTTTACAACAATTTCAAATAAAATAGAAAATAGATTAAAAAAAGGAGTTCAAATCAAAATGAAAATAGGTATTTTGCAGTTTTTGTATTTGCATTTTTAATTTTAGTGGATTTCGGGTATAACGACGATGAAAGGACCACTCAATTTTCGTCATTATATCCGGAAGTCGTTACAGGCAAAGGTAAAGAGACAACACAACAAAGAGACAACAGAGTACAGTCACGTACACATGTATAGTTTATATTCATTTATTATTGAAAATATTTGCACACATAGTTATTCACTGGTACATTTCAAAATGCTACTCATAATCAGAATATCACTTTATAACTGAACCATAAATTTAACTCCGAAACGTACACGCTCTCCTACCTACTTAGCTGATATCTAGAAACAAAAGGTAAAGGTCTCCACACTTTCTGACCATCTGTGTAGATGTAAACAAAAGATAAGAAGTGTTTGTGAAAAAAATAATTCTTTGTGTCTTTGGCGGCCGACTCCGGTCGCAATATCTGCATGGGATTTCTAGGAATTTGTTACACATGATTCATTAAAAACAGTCGCTACATCGGAACTCGGCGTTACATCCAAAGGCGCTATAGCCGCATGAAATTTGTACTAAAGTATGCTTTAAATTCAAGGGACTTAGATTTAACGTCGCTATAGGGAAATGGTCAACCACGTCCGGCCTACAACCACGGTCGTAATAAATGAAATCCACTGTATATGTATTTCCAATAATTCACATCTCTAACAAGTACACAGTTTACCTGATGGTAAATGAATGCTGTGGTCCATATACATCTACATTTATCCCCAATTAAATGTCACCCCTGAGGACAAAGACAGAACGCCTCGCCAACTGTATATAGCATTTCCAGTTCTCTACACTCACCATATAAAATAGCATTAAGCAGCTACTATATGCTGGTATTCTGTGAAGATGTGGTACTACCCCTGTCGAGCTGACCCATCTATGATACAACCACAATGTAGCTGCAGCATGGCTCTACCACATATAAAATATGGATAATAATGTCCCACAGACAGAATTTGGTCACAATGGAGACTATTCATCAATGCAGGACTGGATTTAAGTGGGTGAAACACCAAACTAGGATAGATGTTAATTTCTTGGAAGAAGTTCGCAATAATACTCATTAAAGTAACATGTACTAGAACAGACACCGCGAACATAATGTATACAGCAGTGCGGGTCCTTAGAGCATACATTACATGGAGGGAGCACTGTGTGAGCAGAAAGCGTGATCGGTGCTCTAAGGTTTAGGTAGAGTCTGTCTCTCTCGCACATGCTTCTGATTGGCTGGCGTGTTTTCCACCGTTATTCGATGCAATGGTGGAAAACACGCCAGCCAATCAGAAGCATGTGCGAGAGAGACAGACTCTACCTAAACCTTAGAGCACCGATCACGCTTTCTGCTCACACAGTGCTCCCTCCATGTAATGTATGCTCTAAGTGCGGGTCACGTGGAAGGAGGCAAAACTCGGTGAGGCCGCGAGCTCTAAAGCGTGTGGCAAACAAGTTACGTCTCCGCGTCTCTTTTAAACGTAGTACATATTACTTCTGTACTGTACTGATATTACAGCGACCCGTGATTCCAGGCTAATTGTTGTTTTTCAGGTTCTGGTTGTATGTATTTTATGACTTCATTTAAGGTTGTGCCTTAGCCTAGCCCGGATCTATCGCATTTTATATCAGGCAAGTTATAATGTATTTCTCCACCGATAACAACAATTTACCGCAACTTTAATTTGCAATATTAAGAAGTAATAATAAACCAGACTTATTACAGGCTAATAGTTGTTTTTTAGGTTCTGGTTGTATGTATTTTATGACATCATTTAAGGTCGTGCCTTAGCCTAGCCCGGATCTTTCGCATTTTATATCAGGCAAGTTATAATGTATTTCTCCACCGATAACAAGAAATCACCGCAACTTAAATTTGCAATATTAAGAAGTAATAATAAACGAGACTTATTATACTACTTATATCGTAGACAGAGTAACCTATAGACTAATGATCGGCGTGGCCTCGAGTGAGAAAGGACGATAACGAATTTTTAGGTTATACAATAATCTTTATGACTTTTAAACACATTTAGATAAAAAATTTAACTGTTCTAAGAACTGAACTGAACAAGATTCACCAATCTTAGGCTCACAAAATACTTTTTTCTCACTTAAACCGACTTGTAAACTCCTTAAATCGCTACGCTTTCAAAGTTGTTTAGCAAAGTGTAGAGTTTGCTAAACAAAAAAACCGGCATGGTGAAAAGGACAAACAATCACACCGCTCTATCTCATTTCTATGCAAGACGTATGCATAAATCTATCTTTTTCGTGTGCGAATGCGAAAGAAGGCGTCAATTTGTCTATAGGTTTCTCTGTCTACGACTTATATCGATGTAATAAACTTACAAAACTGTTCGTCAATGTTTTATACAATTGGAGGTCAGTCTTCTTTAGTACACACATGCGTACATTAAGGCTTAAACAAATTCTACAAATTTCACTAAAAAGCCATTCCTGTTTCTTATTGCTTTTTTCACTTTTTCATTAATAAACTAAAGTTTAAATTACAAACTATAAAATAAATAGATATTAGATACAAATTTTCAATATTTTATTTATAACTGGCTTTACGACTCTGGGTTCTAGCCCTTCTGACAGTACGTTTGCACTGAGAAACATCCAACACGTAATGTTTTGAAACAAATCGCATAAAATAAATCAAACAACAAGTTTGTTGATGGTGGCGTTCGCACTCACAAAAACTGTATGTAAAATTTTCAACAGATATTAAGGTTTGTTTTTAGCAGTGTTCGCATTGAATACAACATAGACATTCTATTTGCATCTATAGATTTGTCAACGTAAGCGATCGCACTGTTGTTTTTTATATTTCGCGATTTCTTTTAAATCGTGTTTTTTGTTATTCAATTTAGTTACTAAACATCACAAAACATTATTATCCCTAGCGGAGATGAACGATAACTTTATACAAAATATAAATGTGGTATATATCTCCACAAACTCCCATATTTATCAATAATGAGATTACTTTATCAATAGTCCTTTTTTTGGGGTATTTTTTTAGGTTGCCTGTCCCAGAGCTCGATATAAAAGAACATAATAAAATACAATTGAAATTTCTAATTATTTATTCAATTAAAATACATAACTTAAAAAACGAACTTTACTGTCACTGCCATCTTCATAATGTGTTTTAAGTGACAAGAAATTTTTCTTCCACATGTTCTACTAATTGTATATATGAGAAAGAAATATGAAAGCATGTACCACCTTTCTCTCAGAATTTTACCATAGTTTACGCTTATTACAATAATCTGTTTCCTTGGAGATATACAGGGTTATTTTGTGATAACCGGTCAAATTTGCACAGAAGGTTCAAGATAACTAATATAGGCTAATGTTGAAGAAAAATTAATTTAAAAAAATCTCAATCTTTGTGTCCCTTCTATCTCTTAAATTCAAAATGCGCAGTAATGCATTATATTAA
Source organism: Parnassius apollo (assembly GCA_907164705.1). Lineage (NCBI taxonomy): Eukaryota > Metazoa > Arthropoda > Insecta > Lepidoptera > Papilionidae > Parnassius > Parnassius apollo. Next base: position 6,276,147 of record CAJQZP010001668.1, on the reverse strand, counting down.
GTGATTTTACTGCACACGCAAACATTTGTAAGAGTCGATCGGTAGGCAAAAACTTTGTTGCCCATAAATCAGATTCATATTGGGATAGTTGCAAATAAAAGAAGAAGCCTTATTTAGGTACTGATATTTTTAAAAACTGCAATAACATTATATCACTATTTTATGTATTTAAGCTTAAGTTTCGAATTTTATTACTCTGAATAATATAATATGCATATAATGGCAACAATATTTATCATTTTATTAGTCTGGACCCAAAGGGTGTCAAAAAGATCATTATACTAAGCCTACAATATTGGGTCTTACAGGCTTAGTATTACAGTCCAGACGGAATGTGACACTCATGCATCCGATATCGCCGCGGCGACTAGTATTTGTATACTGGCTAAAGTTGTTCAAAACGACTATAAATCAATAGCACGCTACAAACTATAAACTTGAAATTTCTAGCGCGCTATTAAATACGCTATGTTATAGCGCGCTATTAAATAAAGTGTTTAGGAGGCCGGCAAGCGCATTAAGTTTAGCAGCACGCTATATCTCAGAGCACGCTACATTACATGTCGTTCATTGGATAGACCGCGTGCTATATAGGAACATTGTTCCGGAATAAGTCGCATTTTAGATTAAAATAAAATAAAGTGGTAAAGAGAAATTAAAGAACGCTCTTTCATACTTTTCAGACTTTTATAATCCTAAAAATATTTATAAAACAAAATAAAATTAATCATTTTTATTATAATTGGTGTAATCATTATTTTAACCTTATTATAAATTATAAATCAAAGGTGTATTTAAAAGTTTATTAATTTTATATACAAAAATCAACTATTTACAAACACTATTATATACACTTTTGTATCTATATTTTATTTACATTTAAAAACGTTAGTTAGGTTTCTTTTGTAGCAGACAACTGTGTCCTTCGATCACTTATAAATATACATCATACACTAACTAAATTACGTCTAACACTAAATAAGTTCGCGCGCGATAAATAGCGTGCTACTAGATTAAATTTGCGTCACACGTCTACTCCCAACAGCGCTGCTGCTAGAACTAATTGCCGCGTGATATGAATAGCGCCAAAGCGTCATAGCGTCATAGCGCCATGGCGACTACTAATATAGCACGCGCTATGCGTTATGAAGAGATAGCGCGCTATAATATGGCGCTATGCGCTATACGAGGGCGGCACTGAAAATTTCGGGAATCAAGGAAGTGACACAACATTACTATTTAAAAATGTATTTATTGCTTTTCGAAGTATTTCCCGCGAAATATGACACATTTTTCCATACGATGGAACCAATCATTGACGCAACCATTCCATTCGGAAGTTGGGGTCTCCAAAATGGCCGTTTTGTAGGCGTCCACAGCTTCTTCAGGTGATGAAAATCTCTGTCCACGCAATTTATTCTTTATTTTAGGGAAATTATAGAAATCATTAGGGCTTAGGTCGGGGCTGTACGGCGGATGGTCTAATAATTCTATGTTTTCTTGCTCTAAAAAACTCTTTTGTTCCGTGTGCGATGTGAGAACTCGCATTGTCGTGATGGAGGATGATGCGGCGGTTGCAGTTCTCTTTACGGAATTCAGAAACGAGCTGTGGCAAACAAATGTTAGCATACCATTCTGCATTAACCGTTCTTTGTCCCTCAAGAGGAATAGTCGTAACATGGCCTGTTTTGGAGACAAACGTGGCCACCATTTTTTTTGCAACACTCCGTGAACGAACAATTTTTGTTGGATTTAACTCATTTTCGAACACCCAAACTCGTGACTGGTTTCTTGTTTCGGTTTCGTACGCGTATATCCAGGATTCGTCACCTGATACGATGTTGTATACAGCATTTGAGGATCCTGCGTGGAATCTTCCGAAAGTTCTGACGCACCAAGTAACGCGAGCCGCTTTTTGCCCTTCACAGAGCGAATGTGGCATCGGGAAAACAACTTTTTTACACCTAATTGTTCATGCAAGAATATTTGTATTTGACTCATGCCAGTGTCAAAAGTTGCCTTTTTTTTTCTTTTAACATGGGGAAATGCCTACGCATACCCGCCTCGCGGGGGCAAGGACGGGTTATGTCGGACTCGCACCGACTAAAACCCCATGGTGTTCCACCTTCGTCGCATATTGGCAGGGCTACGGGAACGCTTTCGCACACATCCGCGGCCCTACCAGCGACTGCCGCCCCATGACAGCACCTCATCGGGAGAGGAATATTCCTCCCCGTTCTCCTTCCCAAGTAAGGCGCACCAGAACACATGGCACGCCTTCCTCCACAGCCTCCAATTACATCTGCGCAACAGACGCCCCCGCGTCCGATGCGCGAAGGCCATGGGGCCAGGAAAAACGAGCACTTAGAAGTACTAGCCTTCCCGACCCCAGCGGCAGATCTGGTCTATGGCTCCGCCGCCAACCAAGATTCGGCTGCGGAGGATAGGGAGAGCGGCGCCTCGCAATACCGACAATCCTCTCCCCCCGCAGCCCCATCACCACCGCATCAATGGTGCGGCCCCGTTTGAGTCGCGGAGGATAGGGCGAGTGGCGCATCGCCATACCAACACTCCTCTTCCTCCCCGACTCCACCTCGGCTGCAGCGGTAGGTGGGGAGAACACACCTCTCACCGCAGTCCACCAACACACATCCGAAGTGGGCTTCCCAAGCCCACTCGGAGTGGCCACGTCGGGCCGGCCCTCCACCTCGGACCAGCCATATGGGTTCCTCTTTGTTTCGCCGTGGGTGACCAAGCCACGGCTTCTAAGCCCCCCGCCACGACAAGGCGGGAACCCGTTCGGGCGGGGGGGGGCGGGGGGGTAACCCGTTCGGGGGGGGGGTCTAAAGTTGCCTGAATTTCGCGGTATGTCACATGTCGATCTTCCTCAATCAGCTTACGCACAGCATCAACGTTTTCTTGGGTGACTGCAGTTTTTGGACGACCTTGACGGGGATCATCACTGAGCTTGACACGTCCACGTTGAAATTCAGCAAACCAGCGATAAATTGTGGTTTTGGATGGGGCTGAATCACCAAATGCAGAAATCATCCGGTCAACACACTGTTTTTGTGTTAAACCACTTCGAAAGTCATAATAAATCATCGCTCTTGAATTTTCTCGAGTCAATTCCATTTTCTCAACGACTAAACAAGTTTGACAAAATCTTGTGACAAGACCGAGAATCTTTATTTTTAATAAATAAAGGGTATTCGATTTTTAAAACCAAGGAGTTTTCAATTAAAAAGATTTTAATATGACAGGAACAGTGGAAATATTCCATTCCCGATAATTTTAGTGCAGCCTAGGTATTTAACGTTATTGAACAATTATATGACAAGTACAGTGAATTATTAGTTTTAGGGGACTTTAACTTATATTCGTGTTCTACCGCTGTGAGCAATTATTATGAATACTTTCAAACTTTTTGTGGATTTACTCAGAGCAATAAAGTAGGTAACTGTAACGATCGTCAGTTAGATCTAGTGTTGAGTACATTGGCAGAGGAAGGCGATGTGAGTGTGCGCGTGGTGGAGATGCCGCTCGTGCCGTGCGTGTGGACGCATACCACCCGCCGCTCGAGATCTTGGTAAGTACAAATACGCGCCTGTGCCGTCATTCCGACTCAGCAGGTTCAGCTGCACCAGAAATTAATACATTCGCGGGTTGGAACTTTAATACGGCCGACTTTTTAACATTGTATTCCTTAATTGCGGCCGTAGATGTTTGTCCTTTATATGAGTCAGACTTAGAAATGAGCTTAGAATATTTTTATAAAATTATGAATTCTGCTATAGACGACTATATTCCGAAAAAAAAGCGAAGTCGTGTAAACTCCAGGTACATTTACCCGGAGTGGTACACTGTTGAAATAATTCGCGACGTAAGACTGAAGGCTTTTCTGCATAAACGGTACAAGGCTAGTAGATCGAAAACTGATTACGAGGCGTTTGTTCAGTGTAGGACCAAAGTAAAGAAAATGATAGGACTCGCACAGGAATAGTATCAACAACGTGTTCAAAATCAAATGTTTAAAGATCCAAAATCTTTTTGGAATTTTATTAAATCTAAAAGGCGTAAAAGAAGTCCACAATTGATTTTGAAAGACGTGGAAGCGTTGTCTGATCAACAGTGTGTCGACGAGTTCGCGGAGTATTTTTATTCTGTTTATAGTTCAGTGCGGCCGGAGTTGGACGTGGGCTCTGCTATAGTAGGAGCAGGTAGCGGAAACGTAGCAGCGCGGGTGCACTTTGACCAATTACAGTTGGCAGACGTATGTCGTGCGCTTCAAGAACTCAAGCGCAAACGATCTGCAGGACCTGACGGCATTCCGCCTTACATCTTTAAGGATTGTCGGTCGGTACTAGCTAAGCCACTACTGCATATATATAACAAATCCCTTATGGCTGCGGTGTTTCCAGAGAGGTGGAAAGTAACCCGCGTTGTTCCGGTTCCAAAGGGAGGTTCAGCAGAGTCAGTGGATGGGTACAGGCCTATTGCAGTGTTGTCTACGCCGGCAAAAGTATTCGAAGCCGCTATTTATAAGATAATATTCCATCAGGTGAGCGCACAACTCTCAGACGCAAAATACGGTTTTCGGTCAGGAGGGAGAACAACCAGTAACCTTCTCTGTCAGATGACACATCTGGCACCGAGTGGAGACAAAGGGGTGCAAACGGATGCGGCATTTTTTAACTTCAAAAAAGCATTTGATTTGGTAGATCATAACGTATTACTTATAAAGCTAGCAGGTGTGGGTTTTATCCCACATTTACTGCACTTTTTTGCTAGTCATATGTCCGATAGGCAGCAATATGTCGAATATACGGAACATAAGTCAGAGCCATATTTCACATGGTCCGGAGTAAGTCAGGGCAGTAACCTTGGCCCTTTGGAGTTCTTGCTGATGATAAACGACCTACCAGAAGTGGTGAAGGACGCTAAGTGTTTATTGTTTGCTGACGACCTCAAATTGTCTCTTGCGGTAAAAAATGGGGATGACTGTGCCAGACTACAAAGGGACAGCTCTAAGTGTGTGTTAATTACTTTCTCTCGTGCACACACTCCTATTTTATCACATCGACGGGCTGCTGATGACGAGGGTCAGAGAAGTTAAGGATTTAGGAGTAACTTTGAATACAAAGCTTACTTTCTATGATCACATCATGAGCATCTGTAAAAAAGCTTATAGAAATCTAGGATTTATGCTTCGTACATTGAGAAGATTCACAAACATAAAAGCGATTATCGCCTTATATAATGCATTGGTAAGGAGTCAACTTGAATGTAATGTAGTCATCTGGGCTCCGCATGAAACTAAGTGTAGTCTTATGCTAGAACCAGTACAAAATAAATTCATTACTTACTTACTTATCTTCACGCACAATCCCTAACAGGGTAGCCAGAGAGAACAGATCGCCAAGTGTCACGATCCTTACATACCTCTTTCGCTTCTTTCAGGTTCATTAACTTCTTCATACATGCACGTCTAGGTATCCGAGTACTCTTGACCTTCCCTTCTTCGAGCAATTTGCTCACATGGTCTTCGAAAGTTAGTCTCGGTCTACCTCGACATCTTTTAATATTTACTTTCGCTCTATATATTTTCTTCACCATTCGGTCTTCACTCATTCGCTCAACGTGCCCAAACCATTGGAGTACGCCCCTATCAATTTTTGTAATAAGGTCATCTTTCAATCCTGCCATATTGCGAATCTCTTCGTTTCGCTTTCGATCGGCTATGGTAACGCCACACATTTTACGAAAAGATCGCATCTCCACTGCATTCAACATACTTTTATGCTTCTTCTGGTATACCCAGGTTTCGCTGCCATATAACAAAGTCGGTACCAACACTGCGTTATGTATTGCAAGGCGTGCACTCTTCACCACGCCTTGCCTTTTGACTAATGCATTCAGGGCACCATTGACTTTGTTTCCGGCAGCGACGCGCCTATCCACATCTAAATCACATCTTCCATCCCGGCTGAAAGCACTCCCCAAGTATACAATTTCATTTACCTGTTCTAGATGTTCCTGATTTACCCATATTTTACATTTCGTTCTCTCTTCGTCCTTTTCAAATACCAGAACCTTAGTTTTATTAGCATTCAAACGGAGACCTTTAATTTCACATTCCTCTTTCATACACGTGACTAATGTCTGCAGTTCTGCTTCTGATGGTGCAATAAGCACTGCATCATCAGCATACAGCAGACAATTTACTTTTATGTCACCCAATTTCACACCCAAACAGCTATTTTTCAGCTTCCGTAAACAGCTGTCGAGATACAGTATGAACAGCCAGGAAGACATGACACAACCCTGTTTTATGCCCGCTTGGACGCTAAACATGGGTGACAGGTCATGCCCTACCCGCACACAGGCTTTACAGTCGTAGTAAAGTGACTGCACAGCCCTTAGCAATCGACCATCCACACCATATCCCGGCAACAGTTCCCACATTTTCTTCCTTATAACCTTATCAAATGCTTTCTCCAGATCCACAAAAGCACAGAAAATCCTCTGGTTAACACTCAGAAGCTTTTCCGTGATCATGCGGAGAGAAAACATTTGATTCGTCCATCCTCTTCCAGGTCTAAATCCGCATTGTGCCTCCCATAAGAATCTTTCCGATTTCTCTTGCATCCTACGTGTCAAAACCTTCGAGTAAACTTTACTTGCTAAACTGGTCAAGCTGATCGCCCGATAGCACCCGCAGTCAAAATGTGAACCTTTACCTTTATATAAAGGCACAATGACCACAAATCGCCAATCATCCGGGACATCTCCCGTAGGCCAGCACAAGTTGCACAGCAGACGAAAGCTGTCCCAGAAGCGAGGCCCACCGTACTTGACCATTTCAGCAGTAACTCTGTCTAGTCCCGCAGCCTTACCACATTTCAAACTTCGAATCGCACGTTCAATCTCTTTCATGCTGATGACCTCAGTGTCATCGAGGTCCGTGTCTGGCGTGCCAGTCATGGCGTTACCCCCGGATCCTTCACTAAGATCATGACACGCATACATTTCTCTATAAAATTCACTCCATCGCTGCATGACGTCCGATTTTTCTGAGAGGACGTCATTGGTTCTCAAAAGCACTTTGTTCATTCTTAAGGCTGTCGCACCACTCCGGGACCTTTCAACCTCTTTCCAGAAGAGTTTGGAGTTTTCCTTAAAGTTGTGCGACAACCTCTCGTCCGCATCTGTTCTACACCTTTCACGTACTTCCTCAATCAATGTTTTCGCATGAACTTTCTGCAGCTTATATCTTTCTTTCATCTTCTCTCTCATATGCTTATCGTTACTAGAGGCCAAGTAGTCTAACCATACTTTTTTCTTCTTTTTTACAGCTTCTCTCACTTCATCATTCCACCATGCATCTCTTCTTTTACTACTACCTCTTTTTATCGTTCCACATACTTTTTTCTTCTTTTTTTACAGCTTCTCTCACTTCATCATTCCACCATGCATCTCTTCTTTTACTACTACCTCTTTTTATCGTTCCACATACTTCTTCCGCCGCACTTACCATTCCATCCCTAAGGTTCTGCCATGTTCTTTCCACACATTCTTTCCTGCCATCGATGGTGTCAAGCTTTTCGGCTACCCTCGTGTGATATTTGTCCCTAGTATCCGCTTCCTGAAGCTTCCAGCTTCGGATGCGACAGACCGACTGTGGTTCTGTTACTGCCGTCCGGTAGCGCCAACCCGCGAACAAACCCCTAAATCTAGTAATTACTAGATAGTGATCCGTTCCCAGATCAGCACCCCTGAACACTCGTGTATCCATCACCTGTTTTCGCAGTCGGTCATCCACCAGGAACAAATCAATCATACTTCTCTCATTCTTTCTTTCTCTAGTGTACATATGAATTTTCCTGTGATTAAACATAGTGTTTATCACAAGAAGACCCTTTTCCTTGCATACAGCTAGTATAAGTTTGCCAGCGTCATTAACCCTTTTATCGCCAAACTTTCCAAGCACCGACTCGTATCCTGGTCGAGCGATACCTACCCATCCATTCAAATCACCACATACAACAGTTCTTTCGTTTCCCTTAACCAAATCTAGAACTTCTCTTACATTCTCCCAAAACTCCTCCAGCTCAGCCCTGGACGACGAAGCTACCGGTGCATAAACAACCAAAAGGAATAACTTCGTCAGTCCCAGTTTAAAGCGAACCCAGAGAAGTCTTGAGTTCACAACCTTGTATTCAGTCATAAGATCGACCAACCGGGACGACAACAGCACCCCTACTCCCTGGCAGGCGTTCTCGCTTTCCGGGACTCCGGACCATATAGATAACATCCCGCCAGGGAGCTCTTCTGTACCACTGCCTTTCCGTTTGGTCTCCGACATACACACGACATCTAATTCTCTTTCTTTGATTATTTCGATCAACTCATTCGTCTTATCTCTCATGCCCCCTCTAACATTCCACGTGCCAACTCTGCACTCCGTCCTCCACCTTCCGCCGTGTCGGGCTGTGGGTGAAGGGTGGCGGTCCCCATCGCCGCTTTGCGCGCTGCATTCCACACCAACGGAGACGAGCTGGTGTGCGTCGCCTTGGGGGGACGCCCTAACTCCCGTTTGCATGGGTGCGCAGTGCAATTCTACACAGCATAAATTCATTAGATATTTATATATGCGTTATTATGGTGTCTACCCAATTTACCCTTTAATGTTTCCAACTTTATTTATATTAGGTATGGTAGGATATAATGAACTGAGGGTTAGGAGGGAAATCGCGCTCACCTCGTATATTTTTAAAATACTGCGAGGAAGATTGTTTAACGCTGAAATATTAGGGCAGCTTAATCTATATGTTCCTGAGAGGTATGTGTGGCGCCGACGGCAGCCGCGACTGTTGGTGGAGCCGCGAGGTAGCTCCAACCTTCTGAGTGAGGTACCTCTGACGCGCGCACTCCGCACGCTCAACTTAATAGCTTGTGAGACGGACCTATTTTGTTGTACTCTGAGTGAATTCACAAAGACAGCATTGTTTGTAATTTGTTACAAAAATTAAATTTAACACTTAAATCTACACAAATCAGTTAGACAGCTACACTATCGCATTAGGTAATCCTGTAATGATAGTTGAAGTTTCAGAAATAAATAAATAAGTTGCGAGGAACGTGTCAAATGCACTTATGCACTGAGATTGGATAATTCAAGCTTTGAGTATTAAACCAAAGGAGGCGGCGTCGCAAGGCATACCCCTCTGTAAAAGGTACGATAGTCCGACTCATACCCGTTATATAAAACTAGTTGCTTCGCGTCGTGCGCCATTCCGAAGTGATCGTGCCAGTAAATCACTTCGTGTAAACACAATCGTGACTTTAAATCTGTGAGTATTTTTAACATAATATTCAAGTAATATTATCATTAAAACTTGTACTTTTAATAATAATATTTTCGTCAAATACCAAGTGTGGCCATCATACACCATAAAGTGAAAAATAATCTATTTTTAAATAAATATAATTTACAACACATGTTAATTATATTAACGAAAATTTATTTCCTAATAACTAAATCAGTTTGTGATAATAATCATTATACATATGGATGTGCAGTGGATTTTGTTAAATGATTTATATATTCAGCCCAATTTTAACACGATTCTGAACATAATATAATTGATAACTAGTATTTATCAAAATATTATACAAAATAAGTCAAATCGAAACTTGCTACCTCGCAGCAAGTGTGCAATTTTTATAAAAATAAACTGGTATCACTGCAACCGAAAGTATTGCACTATAGTAATGTACGCCACAATTTTTGCTATCAATCGCTTGGATTACGGCTTGTAGAAACCATGAATCTAGGATACCTAAACAGACTAGCACCATTTGCTCCGAACATTTTGAAAAATAATATTTCACACCCCAAGCTAACAATAAAAGAAGGTTAGCCGACACTGCAGCACCAACCTTGAACTTGTGGAAGGTAATGTTTGGCTGTAATTATATTTAGATTAAATATATATATATATATATATATGTTACTTAGGTATAATTTTAACAATTTGCAACTTGCGACGGCGCGCCTTTCGAGCAGGAAACGGTTTGATTACGGCCTCCCTGGTTGTTGTATTTTGTCGTTAATATACGTGACAACGAGGCTTATTCTTGAGTTTATTTTGCGCGAAGCCCGGATCGGTTATACATCGCGAGCCTCTTACAGTGTTATCTTAATTTGTTTTCGTGATAACGAGGCCGGAATTATATAATTGTTGTTGTAACCGTTTTAAGTACCTATTGTTTGTGACTGGTATACGGTTGCGGGTGGCCGGTGTTTGGGACTTGAAGGCCTAAAGTTTGGTTAATTGTGCGCGCCATTTTGAACTACTATTGAACATTTGGGTCTAATTAGACCGCCTCGAATTAAGTTGTCTGTTTTGAACGTGTTACGTGACAAGATAATGATACGCTACAGTCCCACGAAATAATATTGAATCAAAATGTTTAAAACAACAAACCTCCCAAGTGGGAATTTACACAACGAGATGCGAACAGTTCTAAATAGACACGCCGTTTATTTGCACGTTGTGGGTATAATGCAAAATTTTATTCCAAACGTAACGAAACAATTTATCTATTAACAGTTGAATATTATACGACTGCGAAGGAATGTAGAAGGCGCCTATTTGTATCATGCACTAACCACATCAAATCAAATATGTATTTACGCGTGAATACACTAGTATGTAAATTCATATAAATATTAGGAATTGCGGTGTGATATACACATATAGACAAATACTGCGGGGACAAACCAAATAAAATAAGCGTCCATTTACCTATAGTAATCTCAGCGTGGCTACAAATCGAAAAAAAAACTATTTTGGCGATAAATTCAACAATATTGTGTACAGTACCCCAGTAGTGCTACGCGAAACTAAAATCTATTTAGGAGCTTAGGCGCGACTAAACTAGAGTATATTGTTTAAATCTCAGTTCAGCAATTTGATTTGGGTAGGCCATAGGTCATTGGTTCAAATCCGGCTCGAAGGACCACAATAATTACCACCGGGACTAATGACCCCAAAATTATCGGTGCGCGAGTGACAAAAGGCATTGCAGGTTGAACAAATAGGTGGACTTTATCAGCATAGTTCGTTTGAACAAAAACCGGATTTTACACAAATATACTTGCTATAAGTTCGATTTACTACGTTAGCTGGCACGACGGAAACATGAGATGCCGCGGAAAAAAGGAGCAACAAAATAAAACAAAAACAGCTCAAGATTAAGGAACAGGCTCTTACCTGGGGTATCTGCTAGCGGCCTCAAGACAAAGAAACTATGTTGCAACTGCGGTTGTGCGCAACGATAAATGCACCGGTGCGCTACGAAAATTGCACTACCACTGGGGTTGAGTTGCGGTCACGTCAAAGGTTTATACTGTACTGTTCTGTGGCTCGACGACAATTGCACTATCTCGACGGTGCCAGCGCACGTCCTTTCACTTTCGGTGAGCGCGCCTCTCATTGGAGAAAAAAAACGAGGCCACCATGGTTAGCCCCCCACCCTTAAGCAGATCCGTGCGGAAAGGGAACGGATGAGAAGGGAGGTTATTGCCACCTAATATAACTAACAAAAATACAACTACGAATTCTACAAGCAAGGGTGTACTTCGGCGGAACCAGTATAACTTTACAAAGTTTCATAAAATCAAGAAAAGGAATTAAAAACAAGTGTTCATTAAAGAAAATAAAACGTGTCAAATTAGTTTATTCAAAATAACAATTACACAATAATTTATATCTTCAACTTTACTACTACTAAGCTACAGACTAAATAAGTAATTAAGTTCTATATTTTTTAATTTTAAGGAATCATTTTCTTAATTAAGACTAATTTTGCATCCAAGCCTTGTTTTACGGCTGAATAATATTCAGCCGTAGCAGTGTTCTTCGTAGGCCTGTTCTCGTCTGGCTTCATATTTTCTTTTAATGGAAAACAAAGCAAATGTGAGTGCACTCACTTTTGTTTTCCATAAAATGTAGCATATAATAATACCCTGGATGCAGTAATGGGACTGTGTGTATAATTTGGCTGTATCAAATACCGCATGCTCTAGACCACAGTGTGAAGAAAAAGCAAGTATGTCTGACCCAGTACTCCTCACTAAAGTATCTTAACCTCCTTACTGGACCCAGTGAGGTTAAGACACTTTAATGAGATTATACCTATTAACATAAAGAGTCGATCTCGTAAGGAAAAGATCTTCCACAAGTGATTATGCCTGAGTCTGATTTCCCTATGCTAATAGCTTTCTCCGACACAAATAAATTTTTCGAGGGTAGGTGCAAAATAGATAACAGCTGAAATTATCTCTTGTGTTTTATTTACATTTAAAAATAAGTATAATTAACTTAGCTGTTTAATTTTTAACTCCAATTTGGAAGAATAAGTTTAGCATTATTATCAATTATAGGAATGTGCATTTAATCTAGTTAAAATATTTATATTCATCTTCCCTCCATAACATCTGTCACACTAAATAAAAATTACTATTTTTCTATCTCTCCTCGGTTAATTCACTTTACTACAATGGCAAATGTCTCTGAAGTTGTGAATATCCAAAAGGAATTGGAAGGGAGCTTGACCAGGAAGATGATGGAGTTTGAGAAACATCTGAAGGCTGCAACTACTCCAACTAACCCAACAGTTTTACAGCTTCGGGAGGAGTTTGATTCATTCAAGGTACTTGTTAGTTCCATGTTCAGCCTGCTGCAACAGCAAATTCAGGAATGCAACAAAAGTGTTGAAGATGCAATCAGTATGTATCACCAGAGAAAAGTTCTGCTTTTTCATGGATTAGCTGAGGCTTCTGAAGTTGACCTAAAACAGCAAATTTTACAACTGTTGCACAAGTATCTGGGTCTAACTCATATTACTGATGACTCTCTCAAGAAATGCCACAGACTTGGTGTTCAATCCAGTACCCGTCCAAGGCCAATTCTTGTGCACTTTAATGATCATAGCACTAAGTCTGCGATTTGGAATTTAAAATCAAAGTTTAAAGGGTCTGCCATTTCAATGTGTGAATTCCTCACAAAATTTCGTCAGTCCATACATAAGAATGCCCGTAAGCATTTCGGAATTAGAAATGCCTGGACAATTGAATGTAAAGCACTCGGTAGGCCGAACGAAGATTTCCACTGAGGAGGAATTGGACGATCTAATAGCCAAGTACCCCATGTATGGTTCCCCAGAGAGTTCTAACAAGGCTCCTAATACAAAGGTCACCCCAACGCAGCAGAGCTCTTCGAATCGGCAAAATGATGCAGCTCGTCGCACTCAAACTTCAGCGGTAACTCAAATTGATGACGTAAAGAGATCTAGACGACTGGTTGGCAAGAAGTAATTCCTACATTGCTTTTAACTTTCCACGATATCCTTGTTATTCTTGTTATCATGTTTTGGTTATGTTCATCTCCTTTCGTATTTTTTCCTTCTCTTACAGTTTACTTTGTCTGGTAACGTGATAACTATTTTTAGTTTTATAAACCGGCAGCATTAGACAAGAATATAAATCGATTGTAGTCCAATTGTATGTAACTAATTTGCTATAACTTGTCTTTAGTATTCCCTTTATTCATATTCCAATAGTTTTATGTTGATTATTAGCTAATTTTATTATTTTATTTTTATACTGTAGTAAACTTTAATTACATTTGTAAACTTTAGTAAATGTAAAGTTTGTGTTTATAATTTTTATCATGTAAAAGTGTTAAAATGTATGGGTCGGCTTTAGTAATCTGCTGCACGATTTAAGTGATCATTTTAGCTTTAGTTGATAGGTAATGATGCTATTGATTACCATCTAGCTGCTTTTTATGCCGGAAATCCTTAGTTTTCGAGATATCGATAATTTTAGTATTGAGGTTATGTCCATTTAAAAATGATACGAAACGAAATAACAACATAATTATTTGATCATTTTAGCTTTAGTTGACAGGCAATGACACTATAATTATCATCTAGCTGTTTTTTTATGCCGGAAATCTTTAGTTTTCGAGATATCGACAATTATAGTTTTGAGGTTATATCCATTTAAAAATGATACGAATACGAAATAAGAATATAATTATTACAAAGAGATAGCAATAGAGCATGGTCTGTACTCTGTTTTAAAAAAAAATAAGCAACAAGGATATAATTATTAGAAAGAGATAACAATAGTATAGTTTGTATGATCTATTAATCTATTTATAGTGCTATCCTACTCTAACATACGATGTTAAACCACGTATTTTTTTTTAGTCACCATCCATTCCACTTTCGCCTTCGGACTTTGAATGTTTTGCGCTCATTTTTTGCTCCTAATTCTTGACCCTTGCTCGATTATCGGACCTCCGTTTACCGCCTGCTCTATTTTCGACCTCTGCTTGTTTCTTGGACCTGTGATTTTAACGCTGAAATATTAGGGCAGCTTAATCTATATGTTCCTGAGAGGTATGTGTGGCGCCGACGGCAGCCGCGACTGTTGGTGGAGCCGCGAGGTAGCTCCAACCTTCTGAGTGAGGCACCTCTGACGCGCGCACTCCGCACGCTCAACTTAATAGCTTGTGAGACGGACCTATTTTGTTGTACTCTGAGTGAATTCACAAAGACAGCATTGTTTGTAATTTGTTACAAAAATTAAATTTAACACTTAAATCTACACAAATCAGTTAGACAGCTACACTATCGCATTAGGTAATCCTGTAATGATAGTTGAAGTTTCAGAAATAAATAAATAAGTTGCGAGGAACGTGTCAAATGCACTTATGCACTGAGATTGGATAATTCAAGCTTTGAGTATTAAACCAAAGGAGGCGGCGTCGCAAGGCATACCCCTCTGTAAAAGGTACGATAGTCCGACTCATACCCGTTATATAAAACTAGTTGCTTCGCGTCGTGCGCCATTCCGAAGTGATCGTGCCAGTAAATCACTTCGTGTAAACACAATCGTGACTTTAAATCTGTGAGTATTTTTAACATAATATTCAAGTAATATTATCATTAAAACTTGTACTTTTAATAATAATATTTTCGTCAAATACCAAGTGTGGCCATCATACACCATAAAGTGAAAAATAATCTATTTTTAAATAAATATAATTTACAACACATGTTAATTATATTAACGAAAATTTATTTCCTAATAACTAAATCAGTTTGTGATAATAATCATTATACATATGGATGTGCAGTGGATTTTGTTAAATGATTTATATATTCAGCCCAATTTTAACACGATTCTGAACATAATATAATTGATAACTAGTATTTATCAAAATATTATACAAAATAAGTCAAATCGAAACTTGCTACCTCGCAGCAAGTGTGCAATTTTTATAAAAATAAACTGGTATCACTGCAACCGAAAGTATTGCACTATAGTAATGTACGCCACAATTTTTGCTATCAATCGCTTGGATTACGGCTTGTAGAAACCATGAATCTAGGATACCTAAACAGACTAGCACCATTTGCTCCGAACATTTTGAAAAATAATATTTCATACCGCAAGCTAACAATAAAAGAAGGTTAGCCGACACTGCAGCACCAACCTTGAACTTGTGGAAGGTAATGTTTGGCTGTAATTATATTTAGATTAAATATATATATATATGTTACTTAGGTATAATTTTAACAATTTGCAACTTGCGACGGCGCGCCTTTCGAGCGGGAAACCGGTTTGATGACGGCCTCCCTGGTTGTTGTATTTTGTCGTTAATATACGTGACAACGAGGCTTATTCTTGAGTTTATTTTGCGCGACGCCCGGATCGGTTATACATCGCGAGCCTCTTACAGTGTTATCTTAATTTGTTTTCGTGATAACGAGGCCGGAATTATATAATTGTTGTTGTAACCGTTTTAAGTACCTATTGTTTGTGACTGGTATACGGTTGCGGGTGGCCGGTGTTTGGGACTTGAAGGCCTAAAGTTTGGTTAATTGTGCGCGCCATTTTGAACTACTATTGAACATTTGGGTCTAATTAGACCGCCTCGAATTAAGTTGTCTGTTTTGAACGTGTTACGTGACAAGAGGCCTACTTGGAGTTTGGAGTGATTAAATGAACTTTTATGCAGTTAAATGCATCGACGAGTTATTAGTGCTTCGTTTGATAGCGTTATAAGACTTTTATTTTGTCGCTGAGAACGCTGAACTTTGTGATCCCGGCGTAGATCGCGTGCGATTATAGTTCGTGCTAAGTGACGCTGGACTTGGGTTCCGATCGCGGTGAGCGTCTTGTGGAGCGGTAGGCGCATGTGGTGCTGCTATCTGATCGTATTGGTGACGTCAGGTTACACTATACACTACTCACCCACTTCCATTTATTTGCCCCTGACGCCACCTTGTGGTAGAACCTACACTTCTGGAATTCGGTTAAGTTTTGTGTTTGCGTATCTAACCGTTCTAATTTAATTATACATAGGTCATTGGACCCTCCCCTCTGTTACTCGTCGAATTGGGCTACTGTGCGCCCTAGCTCAATCGACCTTTGTCGGGGTAATTCAGGGCCGTAACATTTCTGGTAGCAGAGTGTGGTTGATTGTTTTTGCAATCACGCCCGGCCGTAATACAATAGTTTTTTTTTGTTTGTTAGCGGTAGGTAGAATTTAGAGCCACGCCCGTTAGGCATCGTAAGCGGAGTGTAGTTTAGAGTTAGGTAACTACGCGTCAGGTATTTGTCAGTGATTCCGTCCGATTTCAGACCAAAAATGAATATTCAAAAACTGAAGGTAGCCGGATTAAATATGACATTGAGACGTCAAACATCTTAGTCCCACCCCCCGTGACAAAGGGTACTGTAAAGCACCCGAAATGTCGGGATAATAAAAATAAGCTAAATTGGTAGTTAAACGCGATAAAATCATTAAATTATAGTATAGTTAAAGTATTTTTTTTATATGTATATGTTGTATAGTTTTTAAATAATAACGGTTTTATTCAATGTGTAGTGTTCGCATAAATTTAAGAAATCATTATGTGAACCTTGGACCGTTTTATTGAAGCCTCCAATTCACTTCACTACGGGACATGAAGGCGTCTTATTTGCAAATAATTAGTTGCAAACATGGCTGTGTTATAAAATGACTTTGCGACGCACTATCTAACAATGTAATTTATGACATGGTTGTATCTAATAACGTACGAACACTGAGTTTGTTTCCACGCGAATCCCTAATTATTATACGCCCGGTACCGAGAAGAACTGTGGTGGGAAGGCGAGCAATTCCTTTAACCCTTGACATCGCTGTCAAGGGGCTCGCGCACAAAGCAACGTCATCGACGCGTGCGCGACGTTGCCAATTGAGGTGGAGAACAGAACTTATACAGCGTATTTATTATGTACGAGTGACTAACTATTACCCGGCGTTAAATGCATTCTAAACAACAATAAATCAAGCAATGTTTGACAAATGATATGCTACAGTCCCACGAAATAATATTGAATCAAAATGTTTAAAACAACAAACCTCCCAAGTGGGAATTTACACAACGAGATGCGAACAGTTCTAAATAGACACGCCGTTTATTTGCACGTTGTGGGTATAATGCAAAATTTTATTCCAAACGTAACGAAACAATTTATCTATTAACAGTTGAATATTATACGACTGCGAAGGAATGTAGAAGGCGCCTATTTGTATCATGCACTAACCACATCAAATCAAATATGTATTTACGCGTGAATACACTAGTATGTAAATTCATATAAATATTAGGAATTGCGGTGTGATATACACATACAGACAACTACTGCGGGGACAAACCAAATAAAATAAGCGTCCATTTACCTATAGTAATCTCAGCGTGGCTACAAATCGAAAAAAAAAACTATTTTGGCGATAAATTCAACAATATTGTGTACAGTACCCCAGTAGTGCTACGCGAAACAAAATCTATTTAGGAGCTTAGGCGCGACTAAACTAGAGTATATTGTTTAAATCTCAGTTCAGCAATTTGATTTGGGTAGGCCATAGGTCATTGGTTCAAATCCGGCTCGAAGGACCACAATAATTATCACCGGAACTAATGACCCCAAAATTATCGGTGCGCGAGTGACAAAAGGCATTGCAGGTTGAACAAATAGGTGGACTTTATCAGCATAGTTCGTTTGAACAAAAACTGGATTTTACACAAATATACTTGCTATAAGTTCGATTTACTACGTTAGCTGGCACGACGGAAACATGAGATGCCGCGGAAAAAAGGAACAACAAAATAAAACAAAAACAGCTCAAGATTAAGGAACAGGCTCTTACCTGGGGTATCTGCTAGCGGCCTCAAGACAAAGAAACTATGTTGCAACTGCGGTTGTGCGCAACGATAAATGCACCGGTGCGCTACGAAAAATTGCACTACCACTGGGGTTGAGTTGCGGTCACGTCAAAGGTTTATACTGTACTGTTCTGTGGCTCGACGACAATTGCACTATCTCGACGGTGCCAGCGCACGTCCTTTCACTTTCGGTGAGCGCGCCTCTCATTGGAGGAAAAAAACGAGGCCACCATGGTTAGCCCCCCCACCCTTAAGCAGATCCGTGCGGAAAGGGAACGGATGAGAAGGGAGGTTATTGCCACCTAATATAACTAACAAAAATACAACTACGAATTCTACAAGCAAGGGTGTACTTCGGCGGAACCAGTATAACTTTACAAAGTTTCATAAAATCAAGAAAAGGAATTAAAAACAAGTGTTCATTAAAGAAAATAAAACGTGTCAAATTAGTTTATTCAAAATAACAATTACACAATAATTTATATCTTCAACTTTACTACTACTAAGCTACAGACTAAATAAGTAATTAAGTTCTATATTTTTTTAATTTTAAGGAATCATTTTCTTAATTAAGACTAATTTTGCATCCAAGCCTTGTTTTACGGCTGAATAATATTCAGCCGTAGCAGTGTTCTTCGTAGGCCTGTTCTCGTCTGGCTTCATATTTTCTTTTAATGGAAAACAAAGCAAATGTGAGTGCACTCACTTTTGTTTTCCATAAAATGTAGCATATAATAATACCCTGGATGCAGTAATGGGACTGTGTGTATAATTTAGCTGTATCAAATACCGCATGCTCTAGACCACAGTGTGAAGAAAAAGCAAGTATGTCTGACCCAGTACTACTCACTAAAGTATCTTAACCTCCTTACTGGACCCAGTGAGGTTAAGATACTTTAATGAGATTATACCTATTAACATAAAGAGTCGATCTCGTAAGGAAAAGATCTTCCACAAGTGATTATGCCTGAGTCTGATTTCCCTATGCTTATAGCTTTCTCCGACACAAATAAATTTTTCGAGGGTAGGTGCAAAATAGATAACAGCTGAAATTACCTCTTGTGTTTTATTTACATTTAAAAATAAGTATAATTAACTTAGCTGTTTAATTTTTAACTCCAATTTGGAAGAATAAGTTTAGCATTATTATCAATTATAGGAATGTGCATTTAATCTAGTTAAAATATTTATATTCATCTTCCCTCCATAACATCTGTCACACTAAATAAAAATTACTATTTTTCTATCTCTCCTCGGTTAATTCACTTTACTACAATGGCAAATGTCTCTGAAGTTGTGAATATCCAAAAGGAATTGGAAGGGAGCTTGACCAGGAAGATGATGGAGTTTGAGAAACATCTGAAGGCTGCAACTACTCCAACTAACCCAACAGTTTTACAGCTTCGGGAGGAGTTTGATTCATTCAAGGTACTTGTTAGTTCCATGTTCAGCCTGCTGCAACAGCAAATTCAGGAATGCAACAAAAGTGTTGAAGATGCAATCAGTATGTATCACCGGAGAAAAGTTCTGCTTTTTCATGGATTAGCTGAGGCTTCTGAAGTTGACCTAAAACAGCAAATTTTACAACTGTTGCACAAGTATCTGGGTCTAACTCATATTACTGATGACTCTCTCAAGAAATGCCACAGACTTGGTGTTCAATCCAGTACCCGTCCAAGGCCAATTCTTGTGCACTTTAATGATCATAGCACTAAGTCTGCGATTTGGAATTTAAAATCAAAGTTTAAAGGGTCTGCCATTTCAATGTGTGAATTCCTCACAAAATTTCGTCAGTCCATACATAAGAATGCCCGTAAGCATTTCGGAATTAGAAATGCCTGGACAATTGAATGTAAAGCACTCGGTAGGCCGAACGAAGATTTCCACTGAGGAGGAATTGGACGATCTAATAGCCAAGTACCCCATGTATGGTTCCCCAGAGAGTTCTAACAAGGCTCCTAATACAAAGGGCACCCCAACGCAGCAGAGCTCTTCGAATCGGCAAAATGATGCAGCTCGTCGCACTCAAACTTCAGCGGTAACTCAAATTGATGACGTAAAGAGATCTAGACGACTGGTTGGCAAGAAGTAATTCCTACATTGCTTTTAACTTTCCACGATATCCTTGTTATTCTTGTTATCATGTTTTGGTTATGTTCATCTCCTTTCGTATTTTTTCCTTCTCTTACAGTTTACTTTGTCTGGTAACGTGATAACTATTTTTAGTTTTATAAACCGGCAGCATTAGACAAGAATATAAATCGATTGTAGTCCAATTGTATGTAACTAATTTGCTATAACTTGTCTTTAGTATTCCCTTTATTCATATTCCAATAGTTTTATGTTGATTATTAGCTAATTTTATTATTTTATTTTTATACTGTAGTAAACTTTAATTATATTTGTAAACTTTAGTAAATGTAAAGTTTGTGTTTATAATTTTTATCATGTAAAAGTGTTAAAATGTATGGGTCGGCTTTAGTAATCTGCTGCACGATTTAAGTGATCATTTTAGCTTTAGTTGATAGGTAATGATGCTATTGATTACCATCTAGCTGCTTTTTATGCCGGAAATCCTTAGTTTTCGAGATATCGATAATTTTAGTTTTGAGGTTATGTCCATTTAAAAATGATACGAAACGAAATAACAACATAATTATTTGATCATTTTAGCTTTAGTTGACAGGCAATGACACTATAATTATCATCTAGCTGTTTTTTTATGCCGGAAATCTTTAGTTTTCGAGATATCGACAATTATAGTTTTGAGGTTATATCCTATAATGTTTTTTTTTTTGGAAGACCCGTGCTCGAATACCGGACCACCGATTTGCCCTACGAAGACCCCTGCACGTTTTCTTGGACTTTGCCTACCTGTCTGTCTACCTGAGAGACCCAAGATGGCCGACGACTCTACGCCGTCAACTAGTTCGGCCGGTCCGTCGAACGCAAGCGACGCCGCCGCAACGGATGTAGTACCCTTCGCGGAGCTTTATGGTGATTTTGTGCGCAGGCGTTTATATGTGGAAGAAGGAGCTAAACTTTTTAATTTACCCCGAATCGTGCGAGAACTCGGTACCAGAGTACAGTGTGTGGAGTTTGCCATTGAAAATGGCTTAATCCCTGCCACTAAGGAGTGCCGCACCCATACAGTGCCAATGAAAGTGGTATATGGGCAAAATAAAAATGTGGGCTCCTTTGTTTGCAATAAAGGAAATTGCAGAGCCCAATTGAGGGTAGCTCGTGGCAAGGGCACCTGGTTTGAAAATATTAAAATGTCATTGCCACGGGTATTCTATCTGATGTATTGTTATGCGCATCGCTGGAGCTATGAAGATGCAATCCACGAACACCCAGAAAAAGATATAGAGGGAGGCTGCTTATCTATGGCGACTGTCTGCGATTGGTACAATTACTGCCGGGAGACAGTCGTCATTTATCAAATAGAGCAACAAGAGGCCATCGGCAAGATTGGTGGCCCAGGAAAAGTAGTCCAAATAGACGAGTCAAAATTTGGAAAACGGAAATATAATAAAGGTAATTTGATTTTCTTATATTACAGACTGAAACAATATATTTATAATAATAATATAATGATAATTAAATTTATTTTAGACCCACATATAGTCCATAATATGTTAGTAAATTAGCTTAACCTATGTTAGTCTTAAATTATTACACATTATTTATTTTAAAGTTTACTTTTGAACCCAAATTATCTTTTAATACCTTTTATTAAATATATTTGAATACCTTTTAAAGCCAAAATATCTGGAAGAAATCAGTTTCAGAGTGATAAGACAGCCTGTTGTACATATTCTGCTATAAAATTTTGTACTTTTGTATTTGTTTTTTTTTTTTTGTAATTTTGTACTATTGGGTTTTGGTGTACACTGTACAATATAGAGTAAATAAATAAATGAATATCTTGAATATTTACTAACTCTAAATTGTTTATTGTTGATTTTAGGAAGGCAGATTGAGGGCCACTGGATCCTCGGCCTCATTGAGGATGGAAGTGAGGATTTACGACTAGAGGTGTGCCCTGAAAACATCAGGTCAGCGGACATACTAGTGCCCCGAATTAAAAAACATGTGGTTGAGGGCACCACAATCCATACCGACTTCTGGAGGGCTTATGATTGTTTGGGGCAACATGGGTACATTCACAAGAAGGTGAACCATTCAGATCCTGAGAACCCATTTGTTGCCCCTGATGGCACTCATACTCAAAGAATCGAATCGCAAGATGGCGGGTGGTTAAAAGATTTTTCAGTAAATACAATTATAACCACCCGGAAAACTTTTCAGACATTATTATAGAATATTTGTGGAGAAGGTCAGTGCAAAGAAAAAAAAAGGATCCTTTTATGGAACTAATTAAAGTAATTAACCATGTATATAAATAAATGTTTTTATAATATCATATTTGGTCATTTCTTTTGATCAAACCCTAGTACCAGAAGGTATAAATCACAAAACCGAATCTGTCAACCCCAACTTCCACGTGGTCTTTCCGCTCTTACCCCTAGAGTGTATATGAAGATCCGGAAGCGCGGAGGGAATGCAGCCCTCGACCGCTGTAACTCACCTCACCTGCGCAGCTTCGGCTGTTGCTGGTCGCCTTCGGCGACCAGCCTCAGCCGCTACGGCTCGTACGCTGCCTGCGCTTAGTTACGCAAGGGCGAAAGGGCTGCACTTCCCGCAGCGCTGGAGCAGAAGCAGAGTCAAAATAGTGTTAATTCCCACCGTTTTTCCCACCCTAAATACTCCCACATTCCCACCGGGACCCGAATGTGAGTTTTTCGTCGCCGGACGCCCTTTTTTTATTAAACGAAAGCGAATTTTCCTTAAATGTAACAAAACTTTAAAAATTCATAAAAAAAAAGGGGGGGGTTTCCGGCACTTTTTTCCTTTCAGGGGGAGGTTCCGGCCCCTCCCCCCCCCCCTCCCCACCCACTCGGCGACCATATATTCATGCAGCAGATTACTAAAGAAAACCCAAATGTATAACCCACAGAACACTATAACCAAATATCATAGATAAATGTTATTGTAGTCCGTAGATGCTAGAGCTAGGCATAGACAGTAGGAGTGGTCGTTTTCGGCTGTTGAAGTAGAAGCACATGAGTAAAGAAACCGACTCTTTACGCTGTGGTAGAAGTACCACCGGTCGTCGAAGGTCGAGTGAGCGCGGGTGCTTTTGCATTTGACTCTATTCCCTTCGTATAGATGCGATATTAGAAATGAGAAAGTAAGTGTGCATGTTTTTAACAAAAAATAGTTCAAATTCCATAATTTAAGTGGCCTAGGCCCGGTTTAAATTAGTCTTGTGTTTAAGTTTAATGACACGGTTTGTTTTTAGTTTTTAGGCGTTAGGGTTAATACTTTTGTTTTCTTTTTGTGCAATAACAATAATATTTTTAGTAAAATAAGAACTAAATACAATTGTATATATTTGTGTTATAATAATAATAATTGTACAATAATTAGTGTAAGTAACTAAGTGTATAAATAATACTAAAACTTTATGTGATAGTTGTCAAAAATATCTCGAAGTAATGCCAGTGTACTTTGGGACTTTTTTACAAAAGATACTACAACCATGAAGGCCAATATTCTATAAAAACATTAATACATGTATTCATTTGATTTATTACATAAAAATGTAGGCTTGAGATGTCTAAAAATAAGCATTCAATATTTTATGCTGAACTTGTGGGTGAATTTATCATAATCATAATTATTAAATAAATCGTTTGCCGTTAAATCTTTTCAAGTGATATTTTTATCAAACCGTGCGAAATGATTAAACAAATAAATAAATTTAACCATTAACACCACGTCTACGAAACGGTAACAAACAATTTTCTCATGAAACGGACGTCGTTTCATTCGCAACGTTTTTCAATTAAACACGTCGTGAAACACTATTGAAGACGCTATTAAAATAGTGTTTCAAAACCCTCTATTAAAATAGAGTGTTTCAAAAGCCGCTATTGATATTCGGTAGATTGTTTCGTTTCGTTACTCAAAAAAGCCGCTACTACCCACCGCTAATAGACAGTTGCAAAGACAAGGCAAAGACTGTTGACCATAGATAATAACTTTTACTGTCAACACATGTTGTTTTCATGTCTTATTTTAATATTGACAAACAGCACATGTGTCAATATTAAAATAAGACATTAAAATATTTAATTGTCTTATTTTAATATTTATGTTATTTTTGTTTATAATTGAATCACTGTGTTGGCTCGCTATTTAATTACTTAGCTTATGTTTTTTTAATTGATAGTTGATATAGATGATGTTTAATGATTTATTAATATTTAAGTCATTGTTTTTTTTATATCTTGGTAGTATTTTTGTTATATATATATATATATATATATATATATATATATATATATATATATATATTATTGATAAATATTTTTATTTAATATTGTATTTTTATATATTTTTATTTTATTTATTTTTATATTGGGTATATTATGCTTTTAACTTAACATGTCTGACTCTGACTCTTTTTATTCTATTGAGTTAGAGAGTTCTTTTGAATCTTTTGACGATCAGATGAATTATAGTGTGCCCTCTTTAAGTAGCCAATTGAATAACATTTTTCACTTTTTTGATAAAACGTTAAATGTTTGCCATATTAACGCACAAAGCATAGCATTCCCAGCCACTTTTTTGAGCTAGAAGCATCGTTCTCTAACAACAATATACATGCTATCTTAGTTTCTGAAACTTGGTTGAAACCGTCTTTAAATTCGGCATTGTATCCTCTTCCTGGGTTTGTGCTGATTAGGAATGATCGTATAGATAAAGGAGGAGGTGGACTTGCAATATATCTCCACGTTACAATTTCTTACAAAATCATATTAGCATCCCCTTCTCCTTACACTGCTTCCGTAGAATTCCTTTTTTATAGAACTTAATGTAAAGGGCTCAAGGATGATTCTTGGAGCAGTGTATTGTCCTCCTTCCACTGATTACTTCGCCAATTTAGAAGAGGCTCTTGATAACATTGGTTCTGAGTACACCCACTGCATAATCATGGGAGATTTCAACACGGATTTACTGAAAAATTCAGTCCGGTCTCAAAAGCTTCGTAAAATCATTGAGTCTGTCAATCTCAACATTCTTCCTTTAAAGGCAACTCATCATAATATCGACACTGATGACTCTCTGATTGATTTCATTATAACTGACTCCTCTGACAGGGTGCTGTCATATGGGCAACTTGAAGCGCCGCGATTTTCCCGCCATGATCTTATTTATGTACCATACAACCTTAAACCTCCCAAATATCGACCTACTGTACTATTCCTACGTAATTTTAGTAGAATTAATATGGATAAGCTTTTAAAAGACGCATCGCTTATAGATTTTACGCCATTAGCAACTGCATCAACAGTAGATGATAAAGTAACTATTTTCAATAACATAATTCATGTTTTGTATGATATAACCATGCTCCTGTACGTAAAGTAAAACTACGACGGCCACCAGCTCCCTGGATGACTGAAGAGGTACGGAAGGCCATGACTAGGGAAATCGAGCATTTGCCCGGTTCAAGAGGAGCAGATCTGAGGAAAACTGGTTGTCTTTTAAGAAGGCCAGAAACAGATGCAATCAGATGGTACGTTCTGCAAAACGCCGATTTATCCATAGCAATATAAGTAATTCTTCGCCAGCTGATGTATGGAAATTTCTTAGTTCTCTAGGTGTGGGCAAAACACCCTCTTAGAATTGTGGTTTATCGCTTTCTCACGATGCTTTAAATCTTCATTTTGCTTCTGCTTCTGCGTTGGACCTTTCAATCCGATCCCAAACAGTCGCTTACATAGCCTCAATTCCGTTTCCGCACATACCAGTCTTTCTTTTTAACCCTGTAGATCAGGATGAAATCAAAAAGATCCTTCTGGCAATAAAATCCAAGGCTGTCGGTTGCGATGATATTAGCAGAGCCATGATTGTTAATATTCTAGAACACATTATCTACGCAATCACTCATATTGTTAATTTTTCGCTTGACTCGGGTCAGTTTCAGAGTCAGTGGAAAAATGCTTTCGTTAGACCCCTTCCTAAAGTATCCAATACTACACTTTCCAATCACTTCCGTCCCATATCAGTTTTACCTTTCCTATCTAAAGTTTTGGAAGACTGTGTTCATAAGTACCAGAAGGTATAAATCACAAAACCGAATCTGTCAACCCCAACTTCCACGTGGTCTTTCCGCTCTTACCCCTAGAGTGTATATGAAGATCCGGAAGCGCGGAGGGAATGCAGCCCTCGCCCGCTGTACGCTCACCTGCGCAGCTTCGGCTGTTTGGTCGCCTTCGGCGACCAGCCTCAGCCGCTACGGCTCGTACGCTGCCTGCGCTTAGTTACGCAAGGGCGAAAGGGCTGCACTTCCCGCAGCGCTGGAGCAGAAGCAGAGTCAAAATAGTGTTAATTCCCACCGTTTTTCCCACCCTAAATACTCCCACATTCCCACCGGGACCCGAATGTGAGTTTTTCGTCGCCGGACGCCCTTTTTTTATTAAACGAAAGCGAATTTTCCTTAAATGTAACAAAACTTTAAAAATTCATAAAAAAAAAGGGGGGGGGTTTCCGGCACTTTTTCCTTTCAGGGGGAGGTTCCGGCCCCTCCCCCCCCCCTCCCCACCCACTCGGCGACCATATATTCATGCAGCAGATTACTAAAGAAAACCCAAATGTATAACCCACAGAACACTATAACCAAATATCATAGATAAATGTTATTGTAGTCCGTAGATGCTAGAGCTAGGCATAGACAGTAGGAGTGGTCGTTTTCGGCTGTTGAAGTAGAAGCACATGAGTAAAGAAACCGACTCTTTACGCTGTGGTAGAAGTACCACCGATCGTCGAAGGTCGAGTGAGCGCGGGTGCTTTTGCATTTGACCTATGACTCTATTCCCTTCGTATAGATGCGATATTAGAAATGAGAAAGTAAGTGTGCATGTTTTTAACAAAAAATAGTTCAAATTCCATAATTTAAGTGGCCTAGGCCCGGTTTAAATTAGTCTTGTGTTTAAGTTTAATGACACGGTTTGTTTTTAGTTTTTAGGCGTTAGGGTTAATACTTTTGTTTTCTTTTTGTGCAATAACAATAATATTTTTAGTAAAATAAGAACTAAATACAATTGTATATATTTGTGTTATAATAATAATAATTGTACAGTAATTAGTGTAAGTAACTAAGTGTATAAATAATACTAAAACTTTATGTGATAGTTGTCAAAAATATCTCGAAGTAATGCCAGTGTACTTTGGGACTTTTTTACAAAAGATACTACAACCATGAAGGCCAATATTCTATAAAAACATTAATACATGTATTCATTTGATTTATTACATAAAAATGTAGGCTTGAGATGTCTAAAAATAAGCATTCAATATTTTATGCTGAACTTGTGGGTGAATTTATCATAATCATAATTATTAAATAAATCGTTTGCCGTTAAATCTTTTCAAGTGATATTTTTATCAAACCGTGCGAAATGATTAAACAAATAAATAAATTTAACCATTAACACCACGTCTACGAAACGGTAACAAACAATTTTCTCATGAAACGGACGTCGTTTCATTCGCAACGTTTTTCAATTAAACACGTCGTGAAACACTATTGAAGACGCTATTAAAATAGTGTTTAAAAACCCTCTATTAAAATAGAGTGTTTCAAAAGCCGCTATTGATATTCGATAGATAGTTTCGTTTCGTTACTCAAAAAAGCCGCTACTACCCACCGCTAATAGACAGTTGCAAAGACAAGGCAAAGACTGTTGACCATAGATAATAACTTTTACTGTCAACACATGTTGTTTTCATGTCTTATTTTAATATTGACAAACAGCACATGTGTCAATATTAAAATAAGACATTAAAATATTTAATTGTCTTATTTTAATATTTATGTTATTTTTGTTTATAATTGAATCACTGTGTTGGCTCGCTATTTAATTACTTAGCTTATGTTTTTTTAATTGATAGTTCAGTAGAATTGTTTTTTTGTTATTTAGTACTGATTATATTATGTAAACAGTTAACTGGTGGGATGATGTTTAATGATTTATTAATATTTAAGTCATTGTTTTTTTTATATCTTGGTAGTATTTTTGTTATATATATATATATATATATATATATATATATATATTATTGATAAATATTTTTATTTAATATTGTATTTTTATATATTTTTATTTTATTTATTTTTATATTGGGTATATTATGCTTTTAACTTAACATGTCTGACTCTGACTCTTTTTATTCTATTGAGTTAGAGAGTTCTTTTGAATCTTTTGACGATCAGATGAATTATAGTGTGCCCTCTTTAAGTAGCCAATTGAATAACATTTTTCACTTTTTTGATAAAACGTTAAATGTTTGCCATATTAACGCACAAAACATAGCATTCCCAGCCACTTTTTTGAGCTAGAAGCATCGTTCTCTAACAACAATATACATGCTATCTTAGTTTCTGAAACTTGGTTGAAACCGTCTTTAAATTCGGCATTGTATCCTCTTCCTGGGTTTGTGCTGATTAGGAATGATCGTATAGATAAAGGAGGAGGTGGACTTGCAATATATCTCCACGTTACAATTTCTTACAAAATCATATTAGCATCCCCTTCTCCTTACACTGCTTCCGTAGAATTCCTTTTTATAGAACTTAATGTAAAGGGCTCAAGGATGATTCTTGGAGCAGTGTATTGTCCTCCTTCCACTGATTACTTCGCCAATTTAGAAGAGGCTCTTGATAACATTGGTTCTGAGTACACCCACTGCATAATCATGGGAGATTTCAACACGGATTTACTGAAAAATTCAGTCCGGTCTCAAAAGCTTCGTAAAATCATTGAGTCTGTCAATCTCAACATTCTTCCTTTAAAGGCAACTCATCATAATATCGACACTGATGACTCTCTGATTTATTTAATTATAACTGACTCCTCTGACAGGGTGCTGTCATATGGGCAACTTGAAGCGCCGCGATTTTCCCGCCATGATCTTATTTATGTACCATACAACCTTAAACCTCCCAAATATCGACCTACTGTACTATTCCTACGTAATTTTAGTAGAATTAATATGGATAAGCTTTTAAAAGACGCATCGCTTATAGATTTTACGCCATTAGCAACTGCATCAACAGTAGATGATAAAGTAACTATTTTCAATAACATAATTCATGTTTTGTATGATGATAACCATGCTCCTGTACGTAAAGTAAAACTACGACGGCCACCAGCTCCCTGGATGACTGAAGAGGTACGGAAGGCCATGACTAGGGAAATCGAGCATTTGCCCGGTTCAAGAGGAGCAGATCTGAGGAAAACTGGTTGTCTTTTAAGAAGGCCAGAAACAGATGCAATCAGATGGTACGTTCTGCAAAACGCCGATTTATCCATAGCAATATAAGTAATTCTTCGCCAGCTGATGTATGGAAATTTCTTAGTTCTCTAGGTGTGGGCAAAACACCCTCTTAGAATTGTGGTTTATCGCTTTCTCACGATGCTTTAAATCTTCATTTTGCTTCTGCTTCTGCGTTGGACCTTTCAATCCGATCCCAAACAGTCGCTTACATAGCCTCAATTCCGTTTCCGCACATACCAGTCTTTCTTTTTAACCCTGTAGATCAGGATGAAATCAAAAAGATCCTTCTGGCAATAAAATCCAAGGCTGTCGGTTGCGATGATATTAGCAGAGCCATGATTGTTAATATTCTAGAACACATTATCTACGCAATCACTCATATTGTTAATTTTTCGCTTGACTCGGGTCAGTTTCAGAGTCAGTGGAAAAATGCTTTCGTTAGACCCCTTCCTAAAGTATCCAATACTACACTTTCCAATCACTTCCGTCCCATATCAGTTTTACCTTTCCTATCTAAAGTTTTGGAAGACTGTGTTCATAAGCAAATTTCGAATTTCATATATAAACATAACCTGCTGAGTACTTTTCAGTTCCGGGTTTCGTCCTGGTCACAGCACTATAACTGCCTTACTTAAAATAACTGAAGATATTAGAGAAGGAATGGAAAACAAGAAAGTTACAGTTGTGGTGCTCGTTGACTTCTCTAATGCTTTTAACACAGTTGACCATGATATCCTTCTTGCTATCCTTTCTTATTATAGGTTTGCACCGTCAGTCCTGGAATGGTTCTCATCTTATCTTCGCGGACGTCAACAGTCTGTCCACGTGGAGCAAATGACTTCACAGTGGGTTGACCTGATTTCTGGCGTACCGCAAGGCGGTATACTTTCTCCATTAATCTTCTCTATTTTTATTAATTCCATCACATCTAATATTGATTGTTCGTACCATCTGTATGCTGATGACCAACTAATTTATGTACAGTCTGACATTTCTGACATCCATAATGCGATTAACAAATTGAATTCAAATCTCAAGTTAGTCTGTGATTGGTCTATGCGCTTTAGAGTGTCTGTCAACCCTACGAAATGCCAAGCGGTGATTGTGGGTAGCTCGAGGATGCTTGCTAAATTAGATGCCCCTAGTCTACCTCCCGTCTATTATAATGATGTACCGTTCTCTCCCTCAGTTAAAAATCTTGGTCTCCATATTGATAGTACTCTGTCCTGGGGGTTTCATATCTCTAAAACATGTCGTAAAGTCTGATTCTTTACGTTCTCTTTAACGCTTGAAAAATTTTCTCCCCTTTAAGACTAAAATTATGCTTGTACAGTTACTTATACTACCAATCATTGATTATGCAGACGTGTGTTAACGACCGGATTTAAACCAAAATCTTCTCAACAAGCTAGAGCGCCTTCTCAACAATTGCGTCAGATACATTTTCAATCTCCGTAAATTTGATCATATTTCTTACTATCGCTCTCGCCTAAAATGGCTCACTATTAAACAGAGGCGTGACTCTAGAATTTTGCTTGTTCTCTTCTCTATCTTAAATGATCCACCCGCTCCTCTTATCTCAAGGAGAAATTTCAATATATTTCCCTAACGCATGATAGAACTCTGCGTTCCTCATATAATAATAAACTAAGTATCCCTCTACATTTTACTAATTTTGTTGGTAAATCCTTCACCATTCAGGCTGCCCTGCTCTGGAACTCCTTGCCCAATGACGTCAGAAAAACATCTAATAAGACTGCCTTTAAAAGATTGGTACATAAGCATTTTATGAAAATATTAGATGATAGTTAATATGACCTATGATTTTTTAATTATATTATATATCTATTTGTATTTAAAATATGTATATATTTATGTATCTATGAATATGTATGTATATATTATATATTATCTGTATTATATTTTGGAGTATATAAGTTTATTGTATTTGTATATATAATATTAGTTTGTTTTTAAGTTTATCAGTAGGTTTTTTCCTTGATTTACTCTATTGTTCATTTTATTTTGTCACCTATCACATAATTTCCACACGTCCCGGGTTGACTGGGAGAGAATGCCTGGCATTAAGTCCGCCCTTTGTAATCTTTTTATGGTGCAATAAAGTGTAAATAAATAAGCATTACATAAATAATCTACCACAAGATTAAATAAACAAATATTGTATTAAATAAATCTAAAGAAAGTTAGGAAGGGGAATACGCAAGTTCTAATAAAATAAACATTAATCAGTCGTAAATCCCAAATCGTCAAAACAACCAGTACCTGCTCACAGTTTTTTTTTTTTTTGAAAATAATTGAATTTTAATCCCGGGAAGTAAGAAATGTGAAGTACCTACGTAAAGTGGTAAATGTAATAATAATATACTTTTGTAATTAGAATCAAACATGTGAAATACAATGTAGTCAAATATTTGTTGTTCGTAATTATTGGGTTATTCAGGTTATTTAAAATAGAGTTATGTAATACCTACATTATTTTATTAAATTATAATAAAACTAAATTGGAATTTTGTAATGATTTATGTGTAAGCGACGATTTTACTTTTGGTTAAATATAAATCACCATCATCAATCAATCAATCAGACCGGCACAGTACAGGCCTGGCCTAGTGTGGGGTCAATAGATAAATAATAAAGCAAGCCGCAACAGTATTGTATGCTTCTGTAGTTTTTTCTTTCTCTGCAGATTAAAATTTCTGTAAAAATTTTCTATGTGAGTGTTCATGCTTTATTGAAATAAATTTATTTGTATTTGCATTGTGTTTTCCTCGTCGAGCTGACCCATTCGTGCTACAACCATAATATAGATGCACTGCGTCACAAAAATGCTTCGGATATGGTTTTGGTTATCAAGGTGTCTTTATAGGAGCCTACATGATTGATTGCTTTAAAAACGAAAGTACCTAACAGAGTTTTTAATTTTATGCTTATGAGCGTTCATCCTTCCTTGCATCCTTTTTAGTTTTATGCCATTTTTTTTATAAATTCAATTCCAGCTCCACACAGTGATACGAAAGCTATTTAAATACTTGCGCCCAATTCCAACCCATTTACAAGCCGCAGAATTTTCTAGAATTTACGTATAAATAAAAAAACTGTTTTGCAAATAGGTAAGTTTGTTGATACTGTTATTTGAAATTTAAAGCATTTTTAATTGGAATAAAGAATAATTTAATATTATCACTATGTTTAACTATCTTACTTTTATCTTTAATATAAGTGGTAGTTTTTAAATAAGAATAAAAACAATTAATTATTAAAACGATTACGGGAACATGTACTCTACTTCTAGGACCGATATCGGCGATTATTAAGGACGTCACCGAAGAAGCTTAGCTATTATGGACGACGTAATTATATATTTGATGTGTATGTGTGGAAGAGTTAATTCATATCTCATCTTAATCTAAAATGTTACTCTTTACGTAACAATACTGACCTGTCGCGACTTTTTTCTCGTGCGTTTCAGCCACGGCTTCTTCAAATGAACGTATGTAAAGTGGAGCCGCTACCCGTGGAGATCCTTAAAGCATTTCTCGCATACCTCACACTTGAATTGTTTCAAGTCGGTGTAGACTTGAAGAATATTTGTTGAATTTTTTTAAATAGAATAAGGGTGGCATATGAGCACACTGTCTACCTGATGGTAAGTGAATGCTGTGGCCCATAGACACCTATTAAGAATCCTTATCCTATGTAAAGCAGCATTAAGTTGCTATTTTATGCTGATATTATGTGAGAGCGTGGTTCTACCCCAGTCGAGCCGATAAATCCGTACTACAACCATAATCTAGCGGCAACGTGGCTCTGTTACGTAGACAGACATCACCACAGAGCATCATAACGTGATATAGTTATGCTGCTGTGTGCTGGTGGAGTAAGATAATCTCTCAGTCGTCATATCGTCCCGTGGGTGTCGTAAGAGGTTACAGAGGAAAACTGACACAGGAGATGGGCAGCAGCGTTTCCTTGATTATAACTGAAAATAATGAAAAAATCGCGTTCAGTGGACATATCTACGCCCCGCCGGCTCCTGTGCCGTCAACGCTGTCATTTTTCTTATCGTAGCGTGGAAAGTTGCTCTAATAAGATTTTCCAGCATCAATTTATCTAATATACAGGATTATTGATAGCTAGTTCACAACCTCTCGTATGCAGCTTTTCTACCTCATATATAACTTCTATTCCATGCATTTTTACAAAACCATTACAGCCCTTTACAAGTCCACTGCTGAACATAGGCCTCCCCCAAGTAATGCCACAAAGCACGGTCCTGAGCCACTTGCATCCATCGACTTCCTGCATGTCTTACCAGGTCGTCACTCCATCTAGTGGTGTGTCACCCTACACTACGACTACCGGTACGAGGCTACCACTCGAAAACCTTTCTTCCCCATTGGTTATCGGTTGTTCGAGCTATATGGCCGGCCCATTGCCACCAGCTTACTAATCCGTTGGGTTATGTCGGTCACTCTGGTTTTACTGCGTATATGCTCATTTTTGAGTCTATCACGCAGAGAAACTCCGAGCATAGCCCTCTTCATAGCTCGCTGAGCAACTTTGAGGGTCCTCATACGGCCAGCAGTGAAGGACCACGTCTCATATCTGTAAGTCATCACTGGCAACACGCACTGGTTGAACAATCTAGTTTTCAAAGTTTGAGGTATACCTGACGAGAAGATGTGTCGTAATTTCCTGAACACTGCCCAGCCGAGTTGAATCCGTCGATTGACCTCTCGGTCGAAGTTGGACTTTCCTAGTCAGACTATTTGTCCCAGGTAAACGTACTCGTCAACAACTTAGAGCATAGTGCTCCCAACAACTACCGACATAGGTGTGACATGGACATTGAACGTGATCTTTGTTTTGTCCACGTTCATCTTAAGACCTATCCGTTAGGAGACTCCATTCTGTCTTATTCTGATTCTTGCTGTCTGCCATCGTAGCTCTACTGTACAATCACTTCAGCACTTCGATATACCCACAGTCAACTTGGCACCGCTGAAAGGACTGTAGCACCGCCCAAATTTCGACAGAATCAAAGGCTTTCTCATAGTCCACATACGCCAGGCAATGTGGCAGATTGTACTCTTCGGACTTCTGTACAATCTACCGCAGGGTATGTATGTGGTCTATGGTACTGAAGCCTTTTCGGAAACCGACTTATTTGGGAGGCTGGAAGTCGTAGAGTCTGCTTGCGGGACGATTCGTAATGACTCTCGAAAACAGCACGTAGACGCCGCTCAGGAGAGACATCGGTCTGTAGTTCTTCAAGAGCATTGCCGCCTTTCTTAAAGCACAAGACTATCGCACTTCTGCTCCACGCCTCCGGAGTAGCAGGGCCCCGCCGTTTTTAAGGTGCTGGAGAGCCATTTTAATCTCGCTCGGACTGACATCCGGTTATGATCGTTACTCACACTTGCGTGTGGCTCCAACGATGATGTGTACAGCTGCCCATAGAACCTCTCAATCTCACTCAAAATCTCAGGTGTCCCGGAAACGATGCTGCCACACTAAGTCTTCAGCTTTTACAGTTGGCTCTTTCTGGCAGACAGGTCTCTGGCAAAAACTTTGGAGCCCTGGTTCCGCTCGATCGCTTCATCAATAAGAGCAGTATTAAACGTGCGTAAGTCTCGCCGCATGCATTTGGAGATCTGTCGGTTCAGTTGCCTGTATGCTATCAAATCTGTTGACGATTGCAGTCCCATCTCCCGTCTAACAGCCATGAGATTAAGAGTGTGCTCGGAGTTTTTGTGTTCTTCCGCGGCGGGTCTTGCAGAACTTAGATCCGACCGCATGGACAGTTTCCACGAGCTTGTCATTCATATCGCCCACTGCATTGCAATCTTCTAGGCACTGAAGCGGTTACGTAACTCGAGCTGAAAGGTTTCGGGATTACTTACTATACCAAATTTTTTTTAAGTGTGTATAAGTTTCGGTTTGTTGAAAAGTTTGTTAAAAGATAATTATCAAGGAGCCCGTATTATTGATTATTCAAATGAGTCTGACAAGTGCGAGAATGAGTCGTGCACTCTCGGTAGAGAGTAATTGTGTTCTGTGGTCGTGTAGTGAATAAAATGTGAAAGAAAACTCAGAATTGGTTGTATATAAGAACAAACAATCCAGAATCACACACGTCACAGTCTTATAATTAAAGTATACATAACTTTGTGAAGCAATTCACTACATATCTGTAGAAATTACTACTCTTGTGCAGCGACATTGACAGACAACCTAGTCGCGAAATTCATTATTTTTTACTTTATTATCAACGAATATTTTACTTCTATTAGTACCGTTATCCCCTCTTCATTCTTAAAACTACGATCGGAATTGCCTCCTAAATATTGTATTGTTTTATGTATATATAGACCACAGCGAATAATTGTAATATTTTCCTGCCGAGATAACTGAGTCAATGCTGTTTGTTTATTAGCTCTACTATATTTCATCGATGGAACATTATATGTTTTGCGATTTCAAAATTGATTTCAGTAATGAAGCGCAGCTGACCTTTTCTTTCGTTTACATATCTTGTCAAATATAGACGCGGTTAATCCACTTTTTTTCTATTTTTTAATCATTCTTGACCTTGCTATCGTCCGTGTCAGTAGTAAGTCTCTTTGTTGTTCAGAAAGTTCCATTTGTTTAAGAAATTCACTTTTCGACATCTGAAAATCTTTATCCTTTTTATAATTGTATAACACCTAATTTCATATGATTGTAAAGGACGGATTCAAGGCCTATTGGCATTCCCTCCCATTCAACCCCGTATTATAGCCAGTTAACTTTAAAATTACATTAATTAGAAGTCATTTAATTTTGTATCCTGGGAGTTTCTGTAAAATTATAATAAATTAAAAAGTAGCATGCTGGGACCAAAATAAAAAAGCATTTTGCTTTTAAATAATATTATTATAAAGTTATTTATTTGCCAGCCTCGTTCTTCTAAATCCACAGCAAATTTCAAACTCGTTTTACAAATATATTCTGCTCTTTATAATCGGAAACAGATAAGTAAAATACCCGTTCCGGGATAGAATCGTATTTGTAGTTCGTATCTTTGTTGGTCAGAAAGTTCCATTTGTTTAAGAAATTCACTTTTCGAGATCTTTGGCAGTTATATCTGGTCTTTTTGCTTTTTGTCCATAATCTGGATCATCCATATTACTGCGAAATCTTTTTCAAAACAATCTTTTGTACAATCTTGTTTTCAGTTTATGTGCCTCATATGAATTTGTGTATTTGCCAAATATGTGTTTATGGATTGTATATATTTTCGTGTAAAAGGAAATTCTTACAACCGCACACACTTACAAACGCATACAGTATTTATTTTTAGACAGAGATACAGTATTTTTTCAGTATATGCACCGATTATTGCTGCTGCTCCTGATGATGCTGAATAATTATTACGGAATGATCTTTTAGACCAACATCCGTCAGCTGTCACGTCAATCATCGGTGTACCTTCAACATCTATACTTTGAATTTCTTTTGCATAGTCAGCTTCCTCGATGCCAGCCTTGGCCATTTCTTCCACTGCCGTAATATGGAACCATTGGTAAACTTTTAACCCACAGCCAATATTAATAGTACCTGCAACGACACCGTGATTTACATCACAAGTGTTTGAAGGATCTTCAGTGTCACTTAAAACGTGATTTCGGTGCTAAACCTTTTTGTCGCTCATCGATACATTTCCGATTTGTATATCTGCATCCAAAAGATTTAGTATTATGATCAGCTATCTTCCCTAACATTTCTAAAAAAAATATCTAATCGATACGATTATTCGTCTTTCTAGGAAAAAACTCCGTAATTGTTCATTTCTGTATAGTGTAAAATTTGTAGCTGGTGGTTTTCGCTAACATTTATAAGCTCCTGACGTTTCATTACTAAAATTTGAAGAAAAGGAGAAGCCTCCTCAAATTTTCGTTTCCGCCTTTCCTTCTTATTCGTCATACTTTGAGTGTCAGGCATTGTTACAGACTCAATATTCGTCAAAGCCTTTCGTAAAAGTTTACTTTTGTCGTGTCCTGATAAACAATGTTCGTAGATTTCAACGTTGCTAACATCTGACAATTGTTGTTGAGAGCCAGTAGTGTACCTAAAAACAAATAGACAAATCATTTGGAAACAATTCTTAAAAGTACCCAATTATAACGCAAGCTAATATTTAACCAAATGCACAAAAAACAACTTACCTTTAATTGCTATTTCTTTTCATAACTTGAACTAAATCACATGTTTATAAAACAAATACACAGCGATTTACAAGTTTATAACACCTAAATGAAATTTAATATGCAAAAAATAATAAAGTAGAGCAACATTCAATTTGTATCAACGCTCAACCAAGGTTTGATAAAGAGAGCGAGAGGTTTCGCACAAACTTGGCACAGAACATACTTCTGAACACTACGGCCGGTCAGCGAAGGGTCAGGAATACCAAGGAATATTCCATGCAATTATTGTTTATGAACTCATTTTGTAGATCGATGAAATAATTATTACTTTTAAAATAAGGTAGTTTAAATGATTATTTTTTTTTGATATTTGTCTAATTAAAGACTTGCTACTTAGAAAAAAAATAATTATAGCATAAATACTTCGAGTCGTTGCTGATGTACCAAATAGGCTTTTCTGAGGTGATAGCAGGGAAATTTGTCCAAACTGAGAGCTCTTATTTAAGACTAAAAGAAAAAGAATATAATTAGATAATTAGAAAAAAAGGAAACAGCGCATTTAGTATAAATACGCTGGAAAGATTTAATCTCATTATTAACGATTGCCTTATAATGGTACACGAACAAACCTCGAAATGGCGTTGGATACGAAAAAGCTGTGTTTATCGTTAGTTTTCACTAACACAAACCACATAGATGAACCTAAGAACCTAAGTGGCGCTAACGACTCGATACGAGTCAACTATAAAAACCTTAACTTATTCCAAATAAATGCAGTTTAAATTAGCACATAAGGCACGGATTTTTATAATAATTGCATAAAAAATATACAAAAAATTGACTTTTATCTGGTACACTTTTATATTTATATAAAACACGCTTACATAATATTTTATATATTTTTACCAGATAGCTCACGAAAATAGTTTTGCTCGAGTGTGTATTTTCATATGCTTTTGCAAAATGCTTTTTATATTACATCTAAATTCACATATATTACATAAAAAAGGTTTTTCACAGGTGTGTATCTTCATATATGTTTGCAAACGAATTTTAGTAATACATCTATATTCACAGATATTACACGAAAAAGGTTTTTCACCGGTGTTTATTTTCATATCTATTTGCAAATCACTTTTTGTAATAGATTTATATTCACAGATATACACGAAAAGGAAACGACGTTTTGTAATACATCTATATTCACAGATATTACACGAAAAAGGTTTTTCGCCGGTGTGTTTTTTTATATCGGGGGGATAAGTCGCTCGCGTCCGTAGGCTTTGACCACCTCTTCCTAGGCCCACCCTACACATGTCCCCCGGGTGGTGCTTACTTAAATACTTTACCCATATTCGCACCATGAGGAACCATATAAAAGAAATGGCCCCAGAGTTCCCGGCGCCCCTTTAATGAGGCAGGGGTGCGAAGAATCTCCGGGAGGAAAACCGGCGACGAGGAGGCGAAAAGTGGATTGCAGAGGCCCGTCTGGCTACGTTGAATGTATGTGGGGCAATGAATGATAAAATGGATGAAGTATGCGATATGATGTATGATAGAGGAATGGATGTGTTATGTGTAAATGAGACGAAAAGAAAGGGGAAAGATGTCACTACACATGGCATGTATACCGCATACTGGTCTGGTGTAGACGAGATCGAGCGGGCATGTCAGGGAGTAGGTATCATCCTTTCAGAAAGAATGGGCCAATGTGTGAAAGAGTATGAATGTGTAAGCCCAAGACTGCTATGGATACGAATGAAAGTGGGCTTAAAGAAGTTGTTTGTGTTAGGGGTCTACGCCCCAGACATGTCTAAGCCCACTTATATCCGAGAGCAGTTTTGGGAAATGGTAAGGATGGTGTTAATGAAGTGTAAGGGAAATGAAAATATTATTATGCTAGGAGATTTTAATGGAAGGGTTGGGGTGAGGAAGGCTTGGTTATGAAAGGATATTGGGAACGTTTGGTGATGAAAGTATAAATGAGAATGGTGAAAGTCTCCTCACCGTATGTATGGAAAAGAATCTTTTTGTGACGAACACTTGCTTTCGCCACAAGAAGATTCACATGTATACTTGGGAAAGAGGTGACGATAGAAGCATGATAGATTTCATAATTGTGGATGAAAGATTAAGGGGCGCAGTGGTAGATACAAGGGTTTACCGGGGTTCTAACGTAGGAACGGATCATTATTTGGTTTTATGCCGAATTAATGGTCTATTCAGGCGTTGGCGCCATCGGTCATCTGTGTCTACCACTGCGTTACAGCGTATTAGAACAGAAAGATTACAAGATGAAGGTGAGAAAAACAAGTTCAAATATAGTCTGAAAGAAAATATAAGTGGTTTGGATGAATTATGTATGAAAGAGTTAGACTTGGAGAATGTATGGCAAAATGTAAAGAAAGGTTTAGTGGATGCAGCTACCGAAGTATGTGGTGTTAGTAAGAGAAAGAATGAAAGGAAAAATAATACGTTATGGTGGGATGATGAGATACGTATGGAAGTTGAAGCAAAGAAGAGAGCATGGCTAGATTTACTAGCAACAAAGGCTGGTAATTCTAGCGGTACGAATGACGATATTGAAAGAAAAAAGGCAGTCTTTAGACATCTTAATAAGAGAGTAAAAGAAGTAGTTGAAAGAAAAAAGCAAGAAAGAACGGATAAGAAGATAGAAGAATATCGGATAATTTCTAGGCAAATATTAAAATGTTCTGGAAACTTGTAAGAACTGCCAGGGGACATTCAAAACAGCCTATGATGAATGCTATAAGAGACGAGAATGGCTATATTCTGAATGATGAAGTTTTAAGTTTAAAGAGATGGAAGGAATATTTTGAAAGCGTGTTTATGAGTGAGGAGATAACGAGTGTACTAAGTGAAGTAGAAACTCCGAAAGAAGAGGAAAGAGGTAGCGAGATAAGTATAGATGAAATAATGAAAGCAATGAAAAGCATGAAAGCAGGTAAGGCTGCCGGATATGATAGAGTTTCACTCGAAATGCTAGGGGCTGGAGAGGAAGTGGTGGCAGGCTTGCTGCACACCTTGTTTAATTTATGCTGGGAACTGAAGCGGGTACCGGTAGACTGGTGCAAAGCCGTGATAGTCCCAGTATATAAAGGAAAAGGGTCGCAGCAGGACTGTAAAAACTACCGTGGCATCAGCCTTCTTAGCATTGTGGGAAAACTATATGCTAAAGTACTGATTGAAAGGGTCATGAAAGAAACTGATGGAAAAATTTGGGATGTGCAAGCGGGATTTAGAAAAGGAATGGGATGTACAGATCAAGTCTTTTCCATGCGCATGATCGCGGAGAAGTTTTTGGCCAAAAAACCAAAAGGTTTTTTGTGCGTTCATGGACTTAGAAATGGCCTATGACAAAGTTGATAGGGATGTGCTATGGCAAACACTGAAATCATTTGGGTTGAGCGCAGGCTTGATACAGGCATTGGAGTCTCTTTATAGGGACTCTAGTGCTTGTGTTAGGATCAACGGGGTCTACTCGGACTGGTTTGACATCCATAAAGGTGTCAGACAGGGCTGTGTGGCTTCCCCGTGGCTGTTCAACCTATTTATGGACAGTTGTTTGCAAAATTTGAAAGTTGAAGAATGCGGACTAAGAATGGGTGAGTTAACCGTCAAATGCCTTTTGTACGCCGATGATCAAGTTATCCTTGCATCGTCGGCGGCCGAGTTGCAAATGATGGTCACATTAATGAACAGATCATTAAAAGAAAGGGGTATGAAAGTGAACGCAAGTAAGACGAAGGTTATGGTTATTGAAAGAGAAGAAAGTAAAACGATTTGTGAAATAAGAATAGAAGGGGAGTTGATCGAGCAAGTAGACGAGTTTGTATATTTGGGCTGCGTATTTAGCAGGGATGGGAGATATGATAAGGATATAGAACGACGAGTGAATGCGGGAAATAGAGTAAATGGGGCACTACACTATATTGTGAAGAGTCAAAATGTGTCGAAAAAGGCACGTATGGCAATTCACAATGCTGTGTTGGTCCCTACTTTAACGTATGGTAGTGAAAGTTGGGTGTGGCAGAAGAAGCACGAGAGTAGAATGAACGCAGTAGAAATGCGGTCGTTAAGGAGTATGTTAGGGCTGAATCTGAATGACAGGATAAGAAATTGTGTAATAAGAGAAGAGTGTGGTTTGCAAGATGATGTTGTGACCAGGATTAAGAAAGGAATGCTTCGATGGTTTGGTCATGTGGAAAGAATGGATGAGGAAAGAGTGACAAAGAAAATATATGTTGCAGAAGTGAATGGCAGAGTCGGAAAGGGACGTCCTAGGCGAAAATTTATAGACCAAATTGGCGATTTATTAAAAACGGGCCAAATTAGGAGTACCCTTAACCGACGAGCATGTATGCGTAGGTGTATGGATGTGAAGGAGGCGAGAGAGGTGTGTCAGGATCGTGCCA
This sequence comes from Parnassius apollo, assembly GCA_907164705.1. NCBI lineage: Eukaryota > Metazoa > Arthropoda > Insecta > Lepidoptera > Papilionidae > Parnassius > Parnassius apollo. The sequence goes on along the minus strand of CAJQZP010001668.1, from coordinate 6,233,792 downwards.
AATGGAAGTCTGTAGTCTCTGCCTACCCCTCTGGGTAACAGGCGTGAGTGTTTATGTATTTATGTATGTATGTTTTTTTATATGTCTTTGCAAATCGCTTTTCGTAATAGATTTATATTCACAAATATAACACGATTTTTTTTTTCACCAGTGTGTATTTTCATGTCTTTGGAAACGACTCTTTGTAATACATCTATATTAACAGATATTACGGGAAAAGGTTTTTCTCCGGTGTGTATTTTTATGTGTTTTATCAAACCACATTTTGTTGTAAATTTATATTATTTACAGTGTGCATTTTCATATGCCTCTACAAACGAATTTTAGTAACACTAATCTCTTCACTAACACATCTATATTCACAGATATTACACGAAAAAGGTTTTTCGCGCGTGTGTATTTTTATATGTCTTTGCAAATCACTTTTCGTAATACATTTATATTCACAGATATTACAAGAAAAAGGTTTTTCACCGGTATGTATTTTCGTATGTCTTTGGAAACGACTCTTTGTAATACATCTATATTCACAGATATTACACGAAAAAGGTTTTTCGCCGGTGTGTATTTTTATATGTCTTTGCAAATCACTTTTCGTAATACATTTATATTCACAGATATTACACGAAAACGGTTTTTCTCCAGTGTGTACTTTCATATGTGGTTGTAAATTACTTTTTGTAATACATTTATAGTCACACATATTACACGAAAATGGTTTTTCTCCGGTGTGTATTTTTATGTGTTTTATCAAACCATATTTTGTTGTAAATTTATATTCACAGATATCACACGAAAAAGTTTTTTCACCGGTGTGTATTTTCATATGTCTTTGCAAAAGAACTTTAGTAATACATCTATATTCACAGATATTACACGAGAAAGGTTTTTCACCGGTGTGTATTTTCATATGTCTTTGCAAATCACTTCTCGTAATAGATTTATATTTACAGATATTACACGAAAAAGGTTTTTCGCCGGTGTGTTTTTTTATATGTCTTTGCAAATCACTTCTCGTAATAGATTTATATTCACAGATATTACACGAAAAAGGTCTTTCGCCAGTATGTATTTTTATGTGTTGTTTCAAAATAGATTTTCTGGTACATCTATATTCACAGATATTACAACAAAAAGGTTTTTCACCGGTGTGTATTTTCATATGTGTTTGTAAATTACCTTTTATATTACATCTATATTCACAGATATTACATGAAAAAGGTTTTTCTCCGATGTGTATTTTTATGTGTCTTGTCAAACTAGATTTTGTTGCACATTTATAATCACAATTGTTACAACAGTACACTTGTTTAGCGACGTGCGTAAGTATATTTAAACTCTGTGTCAAAATTTTCTTTTTCATAGTTTTTGAGGGATGCTTCCCTTTTTTAATAACCGGTTGAGTATCTTTTTTCAGTTGAGGCTTTGATTTAACAGTAGGGCTTTCTAAATCGAAGTTTTCTTTACGAACATCATTTATGTTACAATCAGTAGAATTTGATTTAATATTTTTCTCACACTGATTTGAAAAATGATTTGTTTGTGTGCAGGGTTGTTCTGAAATACAAATGAATCAAACATTTTATTTATTGCAAGACATTGTATCTTTATTGTCAGATACCTAAGACGGTTTACAGCGGGCGGAATTTATGCCTTACAAGGGAGATATAGAGAAATTATAATATTTTACATAACCACCATTTAATTTTTAAACCACGCAATTTGGGTATAGGACTTGATTTTTTTATGAACATTTCTTCCATGGTCAACAACACCCTTTCGTTTGATCGTTACATTCTGCGACAACCTGTATATACAGGAGGTCCCAGAAATCGACGTCAAGTCGTAGTCGGATGATAGGTTAAGCCATAATAGTTAACAGAAAAATAAAAAATAAATCTTTGCTATGTATTTTAAAAATTTACAGGCATTTATAAAAAATCGAGAAAATCTACATCATGTGACGGTCTATTAACTCCTGTTGCTACAAATTTTAATTATTTCTTTCATTTTCGTTTTATTGTGTAATCCTGGGTAATGCTTCTGAAAATAATGCTTCTGCTTAAAATTTACAACCAACTGCTCCAATCCAGAAGGAAATGTAATTTTTCTCAACCATGTATTTAAAATTAATACTTTGCCCTTAGGTTCACTAGTGTGGTTGCACAATCCAGTCCACATCAAAGGGAAATCTCCTAATTTTAAATGGGACCTCCCGTACCGGATTGTGACCAGGATCAACGGCGTAACCTACCAGATACAGAAAGGGCTGAGATCGTCCATGTGGATCAACGCGCGTTACTATGGGGTCGATAATACTCGGGACGAGCATGTCTTAAGAGGGGGCAGAGTTGCGCGCCATAATTTATGCGCGATATATAGCAGGTAATAATTAGCACCATCTAGTATCAAGGAGCAGAAATAGGAGCGTCAAGATCTTTCTCAACTCTCCCACTAGCGCCATCTAGTAACGAGTAGAAGAACTAAGCTTTCTAGAAAACTACATACCCGAATTTCTACACCTAGTCGGCCGGGACTGGTATTTGCTGGAACATTCTCGATGTTTTGGGTGGAAAAGGCCTATATCAAGCCGCAAAGTGTCGCGACCGAGGCAGTATTGAATCGGCGACTCAAGCGAAGACTTCGGAGCGAAATAAAGTGAACTAGTGTTAATTGTGATTAATTATTAGTGTGTTTTAAGTTAAGTTTTAATTGGGGTTCGGTAATTAAAGTGTCAATCTAGGTAATTCAATCGGCAGTTTTTATTGTCACGAACCCTAAGCTCGTAACAGTTCTTTTACCTATGTCACCATCATCTTTATTACACTGTCTATTCCCACTCTCTCTAAGTTCAATGGGACGGTAATCCAACACAAATAAAGAGAGATCAGGCATAGAAACAACGGCTTTACGTGCTTTTCGAGGCACGGGGTTGAAACACTGCCAATTTCCTAGCTTTGATTTTGGCCTAACCCAGGATCTCATGAGTAGCAGATGTACTTACAACAACTTTCTCGGACGTTAGTAGCCCTATAAACAAATCAATGAATCCCCTTTCCTGTTTTATCTTAGTAACACCTTGAGTCACCACCGGCGAATTCAGTTCTTGCTTAAAACAACATAATTGTATGGCCTACAAATGATCATTTTGGTTCTTTGGGTCACAAACAATCATTTGGTTTATTCATGCGTATTAAAAGAACAGAATTTTGTATGTACAGTACATCTCCAACTACATGATGCAAGAGAAATTTCTAGTGTGGAGTTTTTATTTTTATTTTTTGGTACGGATTTTTCAAATAAATTCTTTTACCTATGTCAAAATCATCTGTTATACTCTTTGAACCATATGTAATTAGTGGCAAGTCGTTCTCCGAATCCTTATGTCGATCTTCAAAAGCATCAATCTCCAAGTCTTTTTGTTTTTCATCAGTATCTAGAATGAAACAGATTCTGAATCAATATATAAAATAAAATCTGATATTTATTCCAAGCAACTAGATCGTTACAGTGCATCACACAGCTTATGGGTCCGAGCAATCCACTTTCATTACCATACTGCATGTTTCATAAGCGTTTCATGTGTAATAACCTGAAGTGGCAATGGGCCGAAGAACTGACAACTGATGGAGAAGAAAGGTTCTCCTAACGTGACGTAATTGTGGCAGTCTCGTGCCGGTAGACAAAGTGTAGGGCGGTCCCCCACTAGATGGAGTGACGACCTGGTAAGACATGCAGGAAGTCGATGGAAGCAGGTGGCTCAGGACCGTGCTTTGTGGTGTTCCTTGGGGGAGGCCTACAGTGGACTTGTGAAGGGCTGTAATGATGATGATGATGATGATGATGATGATTCATTCACCTCATTTAGAGAGTGTTCTGCCACAACTTGCTTTTAGTAGGTGAGTGCTTGCCAGTAAAAGGATACCTTGAGCACCTTTTCTCCATATATTTTTTAGTATGAAGTGACAAACAAACAAAATATCCACCTTATGTAAGTAGCTGTTCCACCTGATGGTAAGTGGGTACTGCAGTCCATGGACTGCCCGCAGCTAACTTCAAACATAAAAGGCTACAATATGCTGTCCTCTCTGACGACTAAGATGCAATGCCCCACGGCCTGATTATACTGACTCTATACACTTCAGACGGGCACACAGCAGTGCACGCACTGCTAATTGACAACAGAAACAAGTAACAGGAGGATGGTGGAGTTCATCTGAGTTAAGAAACTGGCAAAGATATGTGGTGGCTTACCAGTTTTAAGTATATCATTAATTTCTATGAAATTAATACATCTCAATGTACATACATACTGGCTGCAAGTATACAGGGTCAAAATATTTATACATAAGTAAAAGAAAATGTCTAACAAAGCTCATTATGATGTCCATGTATGGTTATCTTTTAAATAATTATTTAGTTATTTTCTTTCTCCACGAGTGCTTTTTACTTGCACTTTGAATTTAGGCAAAGGCAAATCAGTACATTGCACATGAAGCCCTCTTTATTTTGTGTCCATGGGCTACAGTAACCACTTGCCATTATATAAATTGTACCTTAATTTAATAATATCACAAAATGTGTATATCTTACCTATTTCATGATTCCCATTTACTTCAAAATTTAAATTCTCGTTTTCAAAATTCTCCTCCTCAACTTTAACAGATTCAAGGCTAAAAATTTCGTCCTTACAATCATTTTCAATATCATATTCCACTGGCCAGATATCTATATGACAAATTGGTGTGAAATGAATCTCATCTCTAGCCTCATGCGGTTTTGGTATTGACTGAAACCAATTGTTTTTTTTTAAAAACAGAAAAAGCCAGTGCAGTGGTGGCGCAGGAGAATCCATACTGCCCCATACCATCCCGCAGATGTCGTAAAAAGGGACAGAGGGAAACTGAAACTGGAGATGGGCAGCAGCATCTTCCTGACATCATCTCCTAATAATAATGAAAACCGGACAAAAGTGAGGGTTCTGAATAAACTTAAATAAGAATATAGATAATTAGGAAATGTAATTAGAATAGAGTCTCAACAATTTTTCCAATCACGAATTCCGTAAATTGACAAAGATCTATCTTTGTTTACTAAATAATGTAATTACCTAAAGATAATATTTCGTTTATACAGCGTTATTTAGCAGCAACCAGCCAAATTTGCAGAGAAGGTTCAGAACATATAATATAGGCAAATGGTGAAGAAAAATTAATTAAAAAATCTCAAACAGTCTGTCCTTTATTATTTTTTAAATTCAAAATGCGTGGTAATGCAACCATCATCATCATCATCATTACAGCGCCTCACGAGTCCACTGGTGAACAAAGGCCTCCCCCAAGAAATGCCGCAGCACGATCTGAGCCACCCGCATCCATCGACTTCTTGCATGTCTTACCAGGTCGTCACTCCATCTAGGGGGGCGGAGAGAAGCCCTACACTTCGCCTGCAGGTAGGAGGCTGCCACTTGAGAACCTTTCTTCCCCATCAGTTATTGGTTCTTCAAGCTATATGGCCGGCCCATCGTCACTTCAGTTTACTTATCCGTTGGGCTATGTCGGTCGCTGTGGTTCTACTGCTGATATCCTCATTCTCTCCATAGCTAAGCGACTTTGAGCTTCCTCATACGGTTATCACTAAATCTACTATCACATAAGTTATCACTAGCAAAATGCACTAGTTTAACAATCTCCTGTACAAGTTTTGAGGTAGGTAGGTCGTAATTAAAGTAGTAATTAATCCAAACGCTGCCCAGCCGATTTGAACCCGTTGATTGACCTCTCGATCGAAGTTGAACTTAACTAGTCTGACTATTTGTTCCAGGTAAACATACTCTTCAACAACTTCGAGCTTACTGCTCCCAACAACCGATTTGTTCATGTTCATTTTAATACCTATCCGTTGGGATACACTATTGACGTCATTGAGAATAGTGCTTAGGTCCTGCAGCGATTCTAACCTAAGGACTGTATCGTCGGCAAATTGAAGGTGAGTGATGTACTCGCCATTGAGGTTTATACCGTATCCTTTCCATTTCAGTAGCTTGAAAACATTTTCCAATGCAGCTGTGAAGTTTTGGGGATATTACGTCACCATCTTACACCTTTCTGTGTTTGGATAGATTTCGTACTCTGGCTTTGTACTCGACTGTAACTTAACTTACTCTAATTCATAAAATATAGCACATTGCTCCAACGAAAAAGTAAGTTGGATTGAAAGACAAACTTAACTATGCAGTAGAAAAAACATTCTCACACATAGCAACGGGAAGAAAGCAAGCAAAAGCTTAGAAGGCGCGAGACAGGAAGTGATCATCTAGGTGCGTGCCAATGCCAAGTGATGATTAAATGTGTCATTATTATGGTAATGAACCATCAAGCAGTGAACTATAATTAATAAGCAGTATAATACCGTGGACCGTGTAGTGATGGTGTGAGAATATCCACTACCCTATATACCTACCAACAGGATGGGTGTCGTAAGAGCCGACAGAGGGAAACAGAAACAGGAGTTGGGCAGCAGCATCTTCCTGATAACAACTCAGACTAATATAAATTGCGAATGCCAACCTGCTAAGCGTAGCTAATTTGGTAAAATCCTTTATATCAAGCAATCTATAGGTTCAATAGTAGTAGTAGGCAATCTTTTATAGGTTTTAATGGATGGAATAGATAATACCATGGACCCTCCCGCAAGCAACTGCATCAGAACTGCATTTGACTCAATAGCCTGTTGTTGTAATGTTCTGCATCGAATGAGTTTTGCATGACAGATGAAACAGACAATTATGGGCTCCTCATCTTCACCCATCTGAAAATAAGAAAGTTTATCATAAACATGGAAAACTACTTAAATGTACAATTTTGTAATAAAATATATTGGATACCACTACTCTCTTCTTCAACATCATTTTGTTATAACATTGAAGTAACAAATAAACTTACAGTCCACCTGATGGTAAGTGACTGCCACAGCCTATAGGCACCTGCAACAAACTTTAAGATGTTACCTCTGAGAACTAAGATGTAATGCTTCTCTTTGTTGATGCAACATCTTTGAATTTATTGTTCTCGCATCGAAACTATTCATTATTATCTTGTTAAGTTTTACTAATCAACAAGTGACATCGTGATGTCATCAGCATACTTTCTGCAAGCTGTTAATATATGGACACAATTCTCTTATTAATTTATATGTTATTTTATATAATATATATTATTAATTTAAAATCTTGTGAGTGTTAAGTAAGTAGGAGTCTGCATAACATTAACAAAGTTTAAAAGCAGTAGGTCCAGACTCTTGGGAACCTGACAGAGGTATTTTCAAGTTTGGGCCCACAAAATTCAATCCTAATAAGCCTACATTCATATTTTTACTTTAAACTACTAGCATCACCATTAAAATTGTGTACTTCTATTATTTGCTTCAAGTAAACTGAAAATGCTTGCACTAGGAGTAATTTACAACAATAGTCAAATGGCAGATTTGAACTTACTACTTTCTTGAGTTTGCAGTCCGCATCCTAACTGTTAGGCCACTATCACTAAGTTTCAAATGAAGTTAGTGACAATATACTTTCCCAAGCAGTTCTAACCTTTTTGATTTAATGTCAACTGCAGTATAAAGTAAGTTTCAGATAAGTTTGGACATCTAACAGTTAGATTATTTTATTTCATATGGATATGGGCAGCAGCATTTTGCACATAACAGGTCAGAATAATTAAAAATACTGCAGTTGCCAACCCGCCTAGCCCAGGGTGGCAACTATGGTAAATAATAATAATACCAAAAATTATACTTAAAATATATAGAACAGATGTTCAACCTATTTTGGAACATGCCTTCCAAGTTATACTAATTTACTGGAGAGCACAAACTAGTAAGAGTAAGTACTAGTATACTGGAGAATTTCAACCACGGAATATAAAAACAAGAGGAAGCCCGAAGTGGGCGGGACAGGCGTATCACAATTAGTGACAGTAGCACATAATCAAACAAAATAACTGTCAGTCACAGGCTCAAACTGTCGCAACCAACGGATTGCTTCGTCAGTAATATATGTGAAATTATGCCGTTTTGAGCAGTATTAGAGTGTAGAAACCAAATCAAAAATATAAATCTTTCAAATGGACGTGTTTCATACTACAGGTACGTCAAATTTTACTTGCTTTTGCAAAGAAATGTGAATAAACATGAACAAAATATGAAATCCCCGCCTGCACCAACGAAATTGTTAATTGCAATTTTAAGTGCTGATTTACCACATGCTGGTCGGTGAAGGAAAACATCGTGAGGAAACCTGCATATCTGAGAAATAAGAAAAAAAATATTTCGAAGACGTGAAGTTCGCCAACACGCATTGGGACAGCGCGGCGGACTTTTCCTTGCCCTAAAACCCTCTCAGAAATTAGAGGAGGCCTGTGCCCAGCAGTGGGACGTATATAGACTGTAACTTTACTTTTACTTTTAAAATATGAAATTTCCTTTATTACAACGAATATACAACCTTATTTCGTTATTCTAAGGTTCATCTGTCAATGAGTTATGAGCAAAAAGTGCTGCGATAGTGTTGTGACTATATTCAAATCGATAAGATTTTATTTCAGTCCTATTTATTCACTAACAAATTAATAGAAATGTATAAATAATAAATGTGTAATACAGAAAATTATAGGGTGATGATATCACCCTATTAATGAACATTTTATTAGGGTTGTTAACCAGAGAAATAAATAAGTAGCTTAGTATTACTCATGGCTTTTGTAAAGAAGCTGAAATAAAAGTGATAGTCTCATGGGAATCAAGCTTTATGATTAGCAATTCATTATCAAATTTTATTATCAAAAGATCACTTTTTAGATAAATATTTATTATTTCAAGGAAAAAAAACCTCTGTCCTGGGAAGAACCAGCAAGAAACCCAGCCGGACTTTTGTTTATTATACTGTTTGTTTCCATTTCAAGAATGATTAATTTAGCTCACTATTAATATATTTCCAACAAAGTCAACTGATTACGTGCCAGCTATGTGAATTACGGGAATATGTGTACTACATAAAGGTAATTTACAATAGATTTTGTTATTTTACTCATTTTATCATAGATTTTTACATACTTTAATATTGACTGAATATCGATAAGTCAAATCACGTTCGGGCAGTGTAACTACATCACTAAGATAATTCACGTAGCAGTAGCAGGTCAGATAGGGAAAAGCTTATATCCATTTATATTGTGCCTATAATAGGTATAATGATATCTATTGGTAATAATTTATGGTGCGTTTTCAAATAACCCCGGTATTAATGCGACATCTAGCGTTAAGAAGATGAATTTGAACATTAATTCTAGAAACTTCTTTGATAAAAAAGAATATGATCTTTTTTTGAAGAACTTATGGTTCATACTCAAGGGAATTGCAAGTAATTGCAATCACATGAAAATGATTGAAATGGTACATAATTGTTGGTACATGTTGCTTTCTTACAAATGTGTGAGTTTGGCGACAGTAGTTCTGGTACAAGTTACATGTGTCGCTACTTCCTCTTGTTTTTTATATTCCGTGGGTTCAACCATAGACTTAGAATATACTGACATAAGTCTATGGGTTCTCGAGTTCCAAGAGTTTAGGTTTGACTTGCAATGTTGGCATTATTGTAGTTTTCTTTTTTAAATAACTATATGGCCCTTGGTATTGTGATAATGTCACAATAATTCTGCCAATGTCCGGTCTTCGGTCTGTCACACCTTGTCTTGAGGCTTTCCGGTGGAAAAGGAGTTAGTGGTTATTAGGTGAGAATGTGGATAAAAACAAAGCAACTAAATATATGAATTGAGGACCACACAATATAGAGTAAAAATCTAGTTATAGGAGGGTATTAGCCTGGGCAGGGAATATAGAATTAGGTTAAGCTAAATTTAGTACACAATAATTATACTTTAATATTATACATTCGAATATATTTTGAGATTGTATTGACATATATGGAATCGGGGATAGTTAAGAGGGAATTGATATTATCTGGTCGAGGGATTGTTTTGGGAAGGATGAGTTATCACCAACATTTATTATATATTATTTATCGACAGGCCTGTTGGTCTAGTGGTTAGTGACTGACTGTGGGAGGGTGGGTTAGATATGTTTGTGTGATGAGCACAGTTTTGTCTGGTAATTTATCTATAATATTTATGTATTTAGAAATATATATAGGTATGTTTATCAGTTGTCTAGTACCCATAACACAAGCTCTGCTTAGCTTAGGACTAGATGGCGTTGTGTGATAGTTGTGGAATATTATTATTATTATTATTATTTAGAATGGCTCGCTTTTATAAATAAAGTAGTTTAAAATGAAGGATGGAAAATATTAAAATGAATTAAAAATTGAACAAAACCATGTTGTATTTTACAACAATTTCAAATAAAATAGAAAATAGATTTAAAAAAAGGAGTTCAAATCAAAATGAAAATAGGTATTTTGCAGTTTGTATTTGCATTTTAAATATATGTATTTCCAATAATTCACATCTCTAACAAGTACACAGTTTACCTGATGGTAAGTGAATGCTGTGGTCCATATACATCTACATCTATCCCCAATTAATTGTCACCCCTGAGGACAAAGACTCCTCGCCTCGCCAACAGTATATAGCATTTCCAGTTCTCTACACTCACCATATAAAACAGCATTAAGCAGCTACTATATGCTGGTATTATGTGAAGATGTGGTACTACCCCTGTCGAGCTGACCCATCTATGATACAACCACAATATAGCTGCAGCATGGCTCTACCACATTTAAAATATGGATAATAATGTCCCACAGACAGAATTTGGTCACAATGGAGACTATTCATCAATACAGGAATGAATTTAAGTAGGTGAAATACCAAACTAGGATGAATGTTAATTTCTTGGAAGAAGTTCGCAATAATAATCATTTAAGTAACATGTACTAGAACAGACACCGCGAACATAATGTATACAGCAGTGCGGGTCGCGTGGAAGGAGGCAAAAACTCGGTAAGTTTGAGGCCGCGGGCTCTCTTATACGTAGTACATATTAGAGATGGGCCGAATATTCGTTATATATTCGGTATTCGGCATATTCGGCAGCTTTACCGAATATTCGTATTGGGGCTAAATCACTGATTATTCGTTAAAGTGGTACTCAAAGTATCCACTGTATGGAAATGTACGAATTGAGTAATGCCATGTCTTTCATAATTTTACTGTTGAAAGTACATTTATTTATGGGTTAAATCTACTTGTATAGCGTTACGTTTTTGAGGCACTGTAGATTTATTTCTAATTATAGCAAATATCGGGTTTTTCAACAAGAACTTTGTTTTCTCAAACAAAATAAAACAAAGAGTTTAGATGAAGATGATTCAAATTTTTATTGTATTACGAAGAGAAAAGTTTGGCAATTATGAATGAAAAATTATATCTGGCAAAAATCCACCACGACCACGCTGACAGATGTCGATTCTTTCATCAAAATTTTTAATCACTTTTGGGCAAAATGACGGGTCTATTTCATTAATCACATCACGGATTTTGAGGCCGCAATGGATTCGATTGGCTCCGTATAGACTCTGTCCTTAATATAGCCCCACAAAAACTAAACCAGTGGTGTTAAATCACACGATCTGGCTGGCCATTTAACAGCTGAATTTCGTGAAATTATGCGATCGGGAAATTTGGTTTGCAATAAATTCATTGTTTCGTTGGCTGTGTGATATGTGGCACCGTCCTGTTGAAATCACATGTTTGTGATATCGATGTCATCAATAATAGGCCAAAATTGAGATGTTAACATCTCGCGATAGCATGATCCATTGACCGTTACCGCATTTCCAGCCTCATCTTCGAAAAAAAAAACGGCTCAATCACGCCTCCAGACCACATAGCGCACCATAAAGTGACACGTTGAGCATGCAAAGGCTTCTCAATAATCGCTTTAGGATTTTCAGAAGCCCAAATGTGGCAATTTTGCTTGGTGACGTACCCTGACAAGTGGAAATGGTTCGTCTGAAAAAATGTTTTTTTCAGAAAAACCAGCGGGCTGTTCCTGAATGAATTGAGCGAATCTACGGCGATGTGAATGGTCGGTCAGCTTCAATTCCTGCACCAGTTGAACCTTGTAAGGCTTCAAAGCCAAATCCTTACGCAAAATTCGCCATGTGCTGGTTTTGGATAACCCCAATTGTTGAGAATGTCGAGGAAATGACAAATTTTGATCTTCTTCAACACTGTGACTCACGGCTGCGATGTTTTCGGTTGAACGATCCAGTCGAACACGTGTTGGTGTTGGCACATTTTGTACCGAGCCTGTCAATTCAAATTTAGCGACCAAATTCTTAATAGCGGTCTCAGAAGGACGATTATGTTGTAACTTTAACAGAACCACCATTTTGATACTGGATTTTAATTATTTTAATGCGATTTTCGAGCGAAATTGAATTCATTGTAGCAATTGCCAACGCATCTACTACGAATAGGTCAAAAAACTAAATGTCAAAACTGTCATGTTGCTGGTGTTGCCCTAATTGAAAAACAAAGTTCTTGTTGAAAAACCCTTTAGAAAGCTTGCTAAAATTTTGTTGGAATCAAACAAAGAAACGTTACATTACAGTTGTCAGTTTCTCTAAAATATGTCCTAATAGTATGTAATAATAGTAGATCTTCTGCCACTCATTTTCATCATAATATATATTATCAATTTTCACTAAGAACAACACAACGAAATGCTTTTTTTCTCACAAAAATAGTCAAAACACAAGCATGTGCCAGCAATTTACTCAGCAATTAGATGATGCAATAACATGTCAGGTGTGGCGGGGGAGCGAGGGGAAGGGTCCCGCACTAGTCCCACGTGCCTTACGGTAACAAGTTTCGACATAAATTGGTCAGATACCGAGGTAATCCTGCCGAATAATGTTTGGCCGAATATTCGGTTCGGTAAAAATTTTACCGAACTTTCGGCCGAATATTTGTATTCAGTGAAATTCATATTCGGCCCATCCCTAGTACATATTACTTCAATGATATGAGTACTACTGATATTACAGCGACCCATGATTCCAGGCTAATTGTTGTTTTTCAGGTTCTGGTTGTATTTTATGAATTCATTTAAGGTTGTGCCTTAGCTTAGCCCGGATCTATCACATTTAATATCAGGCAAGTTATAATGTATTTCTCCACCGATAACAAGAAATTACCGCAAATTAAATTTGCAATATTAAGAAGTACTTAAGAAGCACTTAGCGGTCAGTCGCCGTAGAGTCTACAATACCTGAAGATGCCTCGTGTAGAGGCGAAACACGTATTGCCGTCGATGGTGTGTCTTACCTGGAATAGTGGTGTTGGAAGTAGTGGTGCTGGGAGTAGTGGTGTTGGGAGTAGTGGTGCTGGTTCTAGTGGAGACGGAGTTAGTGCATGCAATTGAGGTAGGGCAGGAGGTGCTCTTCAATCCAGGTAAGACACATTATTGTAATTGGTTAGCGGAAGGTTGCAAAGTAATAAATGATTTGTTATATTAAGAAGTAATAATAAACCAACTTATTATACTACTTATATCGATGTATTAAACTTACAAAACTGTTCGTCAATGTTTTATATAATTGGAGGTCAGTCTTCTTTAGTACACACATGCGTACATTAACGTTTAAACAAATTCTACAAATTTCACTAAAAGCCATTCCTGTTTCTTATTGCTTTATTATAATTAAAATCTCTTTTTCAACTAAAATTTAAATCACAAACAATAAAAATAAATAGATACAAATCGTATAGAATCCTACAATATTTTTATTAAATAGCTTTACGGCTCTGGGTTCTAGCCCTTCTGACAATACGTTTGCACTGAGAAACACGTAATGTTTTGAAACAAATCGCATAAAATAAATCACACAAGTGTTTTAATTGTGGCGTTCGCACTTACAAAAACTGTATGTAAAATTTTCAACAGATTTTAAGATTTGTTTTTAGCTGTGTTCGCATTGAATACAACATAGGCATTCTATTTGCATCTATAGATTTGTCCACGTGAGCGTTCGCACCGTTGTTTTTTATATTTCGCGATTTCTTTTAAATTGTGTTTTTTTTTTTGTTATCTAATTTAGTTACTAAACAACACAAAACATTATTATCCCTAGCGGAGATGAACGATAACTTTATACAAAATATAAATGTGGTATATATCTTCACAAATTCCCATCTTTATCATTAATCAGATTACTTTATCATTAGTATTTTTTTAGGTTGCCTGTGCCAGAGCTCGATATTAAAGAACATAATAAAATACAATACAAATTTCTAATTGTTAATTCAATTAAAGTACATAACTTTAAAAGGAACTTTACAAAACTGTTTATCAAATAATTAACTGTCACTGCCATCTTCATAATGTGTTTTAAGTAACAAGAAATTTTTCTTCCACATGTTCTACTAATTATATATATGAGAAAGAAATATGAAAGCATGTACCACCTTTCTCTCAAATTTTTACCATAGTTTACGCTTATTACAATAATCTGTTTTCTTGGAGATATACAAGGTTATTTTGCGATAACCAGTCAAATTTACACAGAAGGTACTATAATATATATATATATATATATATACTATTATATACAGATAGATAACTAATATAGGCTAATGTTGAAGAAAAATTTATTTTAAAAAAATCTCAAACTTTGTGTCCTTTCTATCTCTTAACCTTTTCGCTGCGCAATTCGTTTTGAGATTTTGTGCCTGCTGTGCGCATTTATTTTAGTAGTTTCATCTTTATTCGTGTTGAGCAGTTTGACCATTTAAACGCTGCGAATTAATTCGTGTTGAGCTGTTTAAAGAAATTAAGTATTGCGAGTTTATTCGTGTAGAGCAGTTTATTTTTTTTAAAACATGAATAATACATAGTAAAAATAGTCGTATTGAGCAGCTAACTAATTTAAAACTAAGCGCGAAAATATTCGTCAGGAGCGTATGATACACAAGTTTTTTTTGCGAATATATACGTGTGGAGCAGCGAAAGGGTTAAATTCAAAATGCGCAGTAATGCATTATATTAAGTGATTTTATTGCACACGCAAACATTTGTAAGAGTCGATCGGTAGGCAAAAACGTTGTTGTTGTATAAATCAGATTCAATTTGGGATAGTTGCAAATAAAAGAAGAAGCCTTATTTACTGATATTTTCAAAAACTGCAATAACATTATATCACTATTTACGTATTTAAGCTTAAGTTTCGAATTTTATTACTCTGAATAATATCCAACACACACAGAAGGGCCTTTATGCATGTGCTACACCTTTTTTTTTATTATAGTAATAACATAAAATATTATAGTAAAACAGCAAAGCACTTTTTCGCCAAAAGGTGACAAATAGATGCAAGTCTTTATGTCTCCTACCATATTTTCTTCAGTTGTTCCATAGCACAGCAGTTTGTGCCTCTTTCAGTTCGGATCAATTTGATATGTATCAGCAGTTTTTTTTATAAATAGCTACAAATTGACGTGCGAAGGGATTATCATAATGACCACCATGACTTGTGATGTTTGAAAATAAAATTTCTATATGGTCTTGACTAATTTTGTGTAGTGATAAATAAGTAAGTGAAGCGTTTGGGCCTAATACCAGATTGTCAAATGTGCGTTTAGCAGTACTCTTATTAGTTTGTGGTTTAGCACTTTCAATGCACACAAGAAATCCTAAAAATCCTATGTACCGAGGACTGTTTTAAAATCATCTGTATAATACATTATTACGAGAAATGACATTGATTTCTATGTTTAATAGAACATATTTATCCTCATCCAACCTGGCAAAGGCTCTTTGATAGTTATTACTATTTAATGCTAGTTTAAATTTTTAGACTAAGTTTTTGAGTTGAGAGTATCGAGAACATCATTAATTAACTTTAAAAAATTAGCTATGGGCGCAACGTCTTCAAATAAAGGTAAATTTAGTACAGTTTGGATAAAATATTTATAAAACTTAAAAGCATTACGCACCAGTTTTAGCGTATGGCAAATATCTAGAAAAAAATGTGTGTCCTGTACGTGGATCTAATATAGTAGTCTGTTAATTTTCTATATTCAAGCAACAGCCTAACTCTTAAGCCATAGGTTTCATGAACTATGTGTAAAGCTTGGGTCATCAGACGTGCTTTTAGGTCAGCACTTGTACACTTTACTAAGAAGTACCCAGTGGGTACTTTACAAGAAGTATTAATGCCCATTAATAAAAATGCTAAATCATCAGTAGCGTTCTCCGAATTGTCAGAATGAAGTCAAATCTATAATTAACACAACTAAAATGTTTTTTAGAACTTGCACGATACTCCGTCAATTATTTTATTTTCATTTCATCCATGACTAATATACAATACAATTTCTTGTCAGAACTACTCTCTAGTCTAAGTTTTTACACAACAGTTAACGCTTTTTCGTGTATTAAAGTCGGCCATCAATTGTACTATACCACTTTGTTATAGTACGTGATGACGGCAGACAAATTTCAAAACTTTTGATATTTCGCACATATCGTTAAGCTTTCGGTGAATAGTAACGTAAAGTTAAAACAAAACATCTTTCTGAGGAATACTTAGCCCTAGGTAGATGTCACGTTTTATTTTTAAGCAGCTGTCTGTTTGTAGTTCAACTATTATATTTTGTAAAACTACTTTATTTTCCTAATTTATTAAATATTTTCCAAATAGTTCATTACGTAACTCTTCAAGATCAACAACTTTTTTTAAATAACGGTTTTGTGATTGAAGCCTTATAATAAAAACAAAAACTTGGTTAACACCATCTAAGACAATAAATTGATACGACTTTTATTTTTACAAATCAGATTTTTAAAATAAGTTAACTAAACCTCCCATTTCGATTTGTTACATGTTTTAAATTTTAGTACCCGTTTGACCGAGCTTTGCTCGGTATTTTTCGCTCGGTTTTTTTAATTCGTGTGTTTTAGAAATTATATTGAGATACAAATTACATACTGATGAAATACGAATAATATTTTTTGATCTTAGCGACATAATAGAAAAAACTGAACTGGTTATTTGAATAAAAAATCATGAGTGCAATTAGTTTAATTTAAATTTTCGTGTTTTTAAAAAATACTAAAAAAAAGGGCTCGAAAAAATAGATTTTCTCAAAAAAGAAAGGAACCTGAAAAAAAATTAATAAACTGTCAAAACTTACGTTCTTATTCTAACGATATTGTAGCAGTTTTTCATTGCCTAAAAACACGGACAAAAAGACATTTTCTAAAAATAAATCCTAGCTAGATCAATTTATTGCCCCCGAAACTTTCTGCACACAAAATTTTATGAAAATCGTTGGAGCCGTTTCCGAGATTCCGATTATATATATATATATTTTATATAATAAATAAAAATAAAAATATATATATTTTTTTTAATAAAAAAAAAAAAAATAATTAATTTAGAAGGAAGGGGAATAAAAATTTCCTTTTTTTTGTGGAAAAAGGTGTTTAAATAGGTTGGGTTTGGTGGCGATTTTTTATATATATATATATTTTTTTTTTTTTTTTTTTTATTTAATAAACATATTTTATTAATTTATTTATGGGGGGGGGTTTAAAAAAATATTTGGGGGGGGTTTTATATATATATATAACATACGCAAGTGGGCCCATCGTCACACCATCATCTTGCTTGTAGAACTCTACCTTACACAATAGATAGCCAGATGTGAAGCAGTGTTTGAGTGCTGCAATTGCATATTCTGCAGGCATGTTATCTTCTAGCTTCCTAGTTACAATTGAGATACAGTCTTCAATAGCTGGGCATATGAATAGTGAATGAACACCAACACTGACCATAGTTTCATTGTCAGCGAGATGTAGGTCTTTTATCTCACTAACAAAATGGTGTGAATTCTTTGTGTGTGCTCTTATATGTCCTCTCGGTGGTGACAGTATTTTTGCCAAGTGTTGTATCTAAAAGTAGCATTACTAATTAATAAACCATACGGTACGTGTTTCAAATTTAGATGTACTTAATAATAATAATAATAATAATAATTTTTTTGGGCAAACCGAGGGTTTTGTCTGTGCAATACAGGATCAGGTTATTAAGACCAACAACTATCGGAGATACATCCTAAAGGATGGCACCATCGACGTCTGTCGAGCTTGTCGATATCCCGGTGAGTCACTTAGGCATGTCATCACCGGTTGTTCGGCGCTTTCTAACTCTGAGTACTTGCACAGACACAACCTAGTAGCCAGAATTCTACACCAGGAGCTCGCTCTGAAATACGGTCTCGTGGATCGGAAATTGCCGTATTAAAAGTACTTACCGTGCTCGAAAATGACCGCGCTAGGCAGAAACAGATAAACGAACAAAATATCTGGACCTGGCTCACGAGGTGACCGATATGTGGGGTGGTCTGCCGGCCGAAATTATTCCTGTAGTCGTCTCTGCGAATGGGCTAATCCCAGTCAGCCTCTCGGGTCATCTGAGGTGACTGGGACTCCGTGACGGACTGCTCCGGGCTCAAATGCAAAAGGCGGTGCTCCTCGGTACCGCCCGTATCGTCCGCCGGTTTCTTTCCCTTTCCTCCTAACCTTCGGCCGTTTGGTCTCCCCTGCCGAGGGCTTCCATCTGGTTGGGCTTTTATTTATTTATGTATTTTTGTATTTATTTTATTTTATTGATATTTATGTATATTTATCGTTTCATTTTAATTTATAATTATATATTTATATAACCCAACCAGATGAGAATACTATATAGATACCCCAAATAATAATAATACTAGGTACTACAAGGCTCTACATGAGCCCTTCGTAGATACAGTCGCCTCCCTCAACTGGCTACGTTTCGGTGACCTCTTCGGGGAAACCGAGGGTTTTGTCTGTGCAATACAGGATCAGGTTATTAAGACCAACAACTATCGGAGATACATCCTAAAGGATGGCACCGTCGACGTCTGTCGAGCTTGTCGCCATCCCGGGGAGTCACTTAGGCATGTCATCTCCGGTTGTTCGGCGCTTTCTAACTCTGAGTACTTGCACAGGCACAACCTAGTATCTAGAATTCTACACCAGTAGCTCGCTCTGAAATACGGTCTCGTGGACCGGAAAGTGCCGTATTACAAGTACTTGCCGGAAGCCGTGCTCGAAAATGACCGCGCCAGGCTCTACTGGGACCGGGCCATCATCACAGACAGGACTATTCTTGCGAATAAGCCTGATATTGTGCTGATGGACCGGGCACAGTCAAGGATATTTTTGGTCGACATTACCATTCCGTATGACGAGAACCTCGTGAGAGCCGAAACAGATAAGCGAACAAAATATCTGGACCTGGCTCACGAGGTGACCGATATGTGGGGTGGTCGGCCGACCGAAATTATTCCTGTAGTCGTGTCTGCAAACGGGTTAATCCCAGCCAGCCTCTCGAGCCATCTGAGGCAACTGGGACTCCGTGACGGACCGCTCCGGGCTCAAATGCAGAAGGCGGTGCTCCTCGATACCGCCCGCATCGTCCGCCGGTTTCTTTCCCTTTTCCCCTAACCCTCGGCCGTTTGGTCTCCCCTGCCGAGGGCTTCCATCTGGTTGGGCTTTTATTTATTTATGTATTATTTATTTATTTATGTTAGTATATTAAATATATATTTAAGTATATTTATTTTTCCCTTTATATATTTATCGAGGCCAACCAGATGTGATTACTCTATTAATAACCCAATAATAATAAAATATTACTGGAGTTCATGTAACACTAGAATAACAATAATCACATTATAACTTTCACTTGTTTTATGATTTATAAATCCGTTAAATTAGTTTAATTTCGACGTGTAACATTTACCTAAATATTAAAATGTCACGTTTCAATCAATCATTTAACGCTATTACTTATTGTGTAATCTACATTGGTACCATACTTTTAAAGAGAGATGGTATAGCGGAATCCAAGAGCCTTCTACGGTTTTTCATAATATGAAGATTGTCTTCTGTGAAGTGTCTTGAGCATAGCACACTATTTTTGGTGGGAAACCATTGGTCCCCCCGACAAGTAGCGTCGATCCACATCTTTTTCCTTTCGGGGCATTCAGAAAACCTATAACATATAGGTACCACAATTATACACCACTATTTTTATAAAATAATGAATTCAAAAAAAATGTAAACGATGACCAAACAAATATCTATTTATAAATCACAACACTATCGATACACGTGCTGTCGTTAAACAAAGACAACTACTGTAATTTATATAATGAGTGAAAGAGACATTTTAAAAAGACATCAACGGGTGCTTAATTGTTATCACTTTATATTACACACCATTATATTACCAGTATAAGTTGTTCTCCGGTGCATTTGAAATAGGTTAACATGATAAGAATAGAATTTACTTACTGATGAAATGTTATGCCATCTTTTTGATAACTGGATGTCTTAGCTGACTTGCCACACTGTTTTACGGCACAGGAAGCCATTTGTAATGTATTTTGGATACAAGACTATTTTTAAATTGTCAAGAACTCGGAAGTGCCTACGGGTCACAAAATTGGTCGACACTGATATCCTGATTCTTAGCGTTACCTATTATTTATCCTGTGGCGTTACTTCGTATGCTAGCTACAGCAAGCATGTGTTGCGCGCGTTTGTGGCCCTGTATGCGGAATCTATCAGGGGGTAATCTGTGACCCACCAACACAAGGCTGCCACTCGAGAGCCTTTTTCCCCCATCGGTTGTCGATTCTTCGAAGTATATGGCCGGCCCATTGCCGCTTCAGTTTACTAATCCGTTGGACTATGTCGGTCTCTCTAGTTCTACTGTGAATGTCCTTATTTCTATGTTTATCATGCAGAAAACCCCGACAATAGCCATCTGTTTAGCTCTCTGAGCGACTTTGAGCTTCCTCATACGGCCAGCGGTGAAGGGTTTTTTAGTGTAATATAAAATTATGATTTTATTAGTAAATATAATTTTGGCCAGTTTTTGAAAGACTAATCAAACTCAGATTTGAATTCTAATTTATTCAAAAAGTTGACTATGGGTACTTTCCACGTTATGTTTACACCGACCAATAAAAAGAATATAGTTCGTGCCAAATTGATTGAGAAAAACGGACATTGACCTTTCGGTCGTTTAACTAGGGGCTACAAACCTTCAATATATAGGCACTTTTTATATGTAGTACTTGAGTGTAGTTTTTATAATAATTGATATAATATGTATTTATTAACTATTATGAAAAATTTATGTAAAATATCGCTGTAGAAGAAAGATCATCTATTGTTATAAAGTACTTTATTCATTTAACAACCAAAAACATTAATTTATAACACATATAAAGATTCGAGTGATAACGACACCGAATAAGTACTTACTTATTCAAAATATATAACTTATTTTCAATATTATATAAGAACTTTATTTTTATTCGGTGCATGCGAGCCAACCCAAAAAAAGTGACACATCTCTCGCTGCCATTGTCACGTTTCTTTTAGAATGAACTGACGTAACGCGCGTTTTGTTTATTTTAAAGGGATGAATTTGCAAAAGCTCAATATGGTGATTATATTGCTTCAAATATTTTTTTAATATGAAACTGTTATTAAATGAATTGCTGCGTTACTTATCATAAATTGAAATATAAAACATAACACATTTTTCGCGATGTAACGTAAGATTTTACGATGTTTACAGGAACCACAGACAATATTATTTAAGAAACAAAAAACAAAACATATGTGCTAACCTAGAAGTATGAATAATATCAATATTTAAATATTGTTATCACATCTGAATTGCGATTTTGTAAGTTACGCCTTTTGAGACTCGGCTCATATCTGAGGTCATCGTCCGTTTTTCTCAATCTATAATACGTCAGTAGCTTTATCGAAATTATCGGATATAACATCAAACCCGTAGTTGACGTAGCCATAATGCCTTTGGCTGCCATCATGGTATTTCATCAACTCCTTAATTTTCTTTTCATCCATGACCGTGGTACAATAGTTTTTTTTTAATCAGGGTTACTCTCAGCTCTCAATTTTAATTTTGTTAGCGCTCCTTTAATAAACCCTGGTCGGCAATTGACGATACTGTACCACTTAGTCAATGTCCGTGCTACAGGCAAGCATGTTCCAAAAGGTTAACGTGGATAGCGATAGCATTTTCGTTAATAATTAAGTGTTAGGTCGAAACATCTTAATTCTGTAAAATATTTAGTTCTGGGCAGTTTTCAGTCTCACTTTTAAGAAATTCTCTTTAATAGTTCGCTTTCTTTCTAGTTTGTTTTCTTTATTTATCAAAGATGTCTTTGTCAGCGAATTTAATATTTCCTGCAAAATTGTAACTTTTTTATTTAAATACCGTTACTCCATTGAAGCCTTTTTATGCTATTGATTTTTATTTCCAGGCGTTTTTTAGTTTAATATTCCTCGGTGTACAGTCTGTTCGCTTAGACACGGTTATTTTTGTGACACGCCACCTCAGCATTTTGTCAAAGATGCGACATTAAAGTTCGTACTGTAAAGCACAATGATATTATATGTAAGAAGGTGTAGATAGGTTACCTACACAATATTCGATCTTCAAAATCGGCACACTGCGTTAGTGTGCCGTTTTTGAACACATAAATTTGAACAGATAAATAACTAAATATTGCAATAGCACACTACATTACGATTAGCGTTAAA
The DNA here is from genome assembly GCA_907164705.1 of Parnassius apollo. NCBI lineage: Eukaryota > Metazoa > Arthropoda > Insecta > Lepidoptera > Papilionidae > Parnassius > Parnassius apollo. The sequence continues at coordinate 6,211,088 of CAJQZP010001668.1, read as the reverse complement.
GTAGGATGGCATGATTAAACTTTCGCAAGCGTAAAAGAGACAAATGTAATTTGGGACAGTGCCCGGTCTTGTGTAATAGGAACAATGTAGAATAATTAGTCAGATATGACATTATACACCGTGATTTATGCCTAAAACGCGATTCACTTCATGAGTGCAAGTAGTAAAAGTAATAAAGTAGTAAAAATTCATTAAAAGTAGGAAAATAAAAAATTATTGATTTTATTAAATATTTATTATCAAATAAAGTGCTGTAATACTTATTTATATACGAACGTATATACCACTTAGTTACGCTACAAAACAAATAAATTGAACTTAATAATTAATAATGACATAATTAATTTATCCTTTTTTTTTTTGCGCCCGAAGCAATTAAAGGGCTACCCTATACGTAGGGAGGCGGAAAATGCATTACGCATACCACGATAGCCGGTCTATCGTGGTTATGAGGGGCTCACTGTCCTACCGGGGACCCTAAGTGATACCCTCTAAAAACCGCCTTTGGGGACAGGCAACCGGCTGATTAAGCTCTATTGTGCCTTATCATGAGCGACCCTCTTTTGGGAAAAGAGGGCGCAGGCGGCTAAGTGCCGCTGAGGGAGTGCCTACGAAGACAAATTAATGTTAGTTATTACAATAATTTTATTTAATTAGAGTTGGCCTGAGCCGCCAGGAGACAGTTCAGGTCGTTTGAAAGTTTATTAGGCGGGTCCGAGAGAGAGTTTCTCGGCCTGCGGACACGATAGCGAGAGGGGGGTGGGGCTGCATAAGAAGCTGCCTCACGAATTAAATGGTTTGGGTGCGACTCTGAGGCTTTGAAGAAGTTCTCAGAGAGTTTTTTAAAAAATTGTTGAATTGTTGGGAGCTCTAAGTCCCGATGAAGGTCGGCATTACAGACGCACCACGGTGCGTTCGCAGCTCGACGACAGAAGAGGTTCTGAACTATTTGGAGTTCATTTAAAATGTTTGGGTTTGCGTGGGCAAAGACGGGGCCCGCGTAGGACATGACTGGTCGTATACAGACCTTGTAAAGGGTACGCTTGTTTCGAAGGGATATTTTACTGTGTCGGCCAACATACTGTTGAGCCTACTCAGATAAAACCGTGCGTGACGGGTTACTCTTTTGACGTGGGGCTTGAAAGTGAGCCCTGTGTCTAGAGTGACACCTAAATATTTGGCGGACGTATGCCAGGGGACAGGGGTCCCTAGCATACGTATTGGTGGAGTGTTTTTGAGACGGCGTCGTTTATAATCGAAGTGAACGGCGGAGCTCTTCTCCGGGTTCACATCGATGCGCCATTTTTTGAACCAAGCACCTAGGTCATCAACTGACTTTTGGATCTTGTTCCGTATGAAGGGTAGTGAGACACCTTTGCAGTAGATGGTAGTGTCGTCTGCGAAGAGGGAGAGTTGAACACTTTTCGACGGGATGGGAATGTCGTTGGTGAACAGGATGTACAGCAGAGGAGCAAGTACTGAGCCCTGAGGGACACCAGCCTTGATAGTTCGCTGTGAAGAAAACGTGGCTTCGTGTCTAAAACGAAAGGTACGATGTTTTAAATAGGAGGCCACGAGACGAACTAGACGATCGGGGAGACCTATTTTATAGAGCTTGTAGATGAGGCCTGTGTGCCAGACTCTATCGAAAGCTTTGGCTATATCGAAAAAGACCGCGATGGTCTTATGACGACGAGGATAGAAAACGCTGAGGATATATTCCACAATGCGGTGAACTTGTTGGGGACATGAGTGTTTGGCTCGGAAACCGAATTGATGGGGAATGATAAGAGGGTCGCCGTCTGTGGGAAACAGATAGCGCCTCATACGCGTTTGGATGACTCTTTCGAAGAGCTTGCCCATTGCCTTGAGGAGGCTAATGGGGCGATGGCTGGAGGGGGAGGTTGAGAGGCTTGCCTGGCTTGGGAATTCCAATCACAGTAGCCTCTTTCCACGTAGTGGGGAAATAACTGAGGTTGAAGCAGGCGTTGAAGATAATAGATAAAAAGGTTAACACCTGCTCAGGAAAGTTATCCTTTAATAAAACAAGAATTATATGTACACAATTCGAATTACGATACCCAGAAGAGACCTATCTGTTTTTTATATTCTTTGATCAGAAACAATATTACTTCTCTTTCAAACTCACTCATTGGGGTATTTTTATCCCGCTCTATTTTTTCTAACAATATATTTCAAAATACGTAATTTTTGAATTCGTAAACAATACGAAAATAAATATATGAAATAGTAAACGAATGAAATATGATTCCTTTTGACTTTTGGAAACCTTTCTTGTGTACCTAGTTTGTGCAGAATCTCATCACATATGACGGCATTTTCGGTGCAAAAACAAAACACGAATTACTATCAACGCCGTTGTCAATGACGCGACGACTTTCCGTATATACACTCTTATCCATAGATTACTGTATATATACTAGAGACCAGTCCGCCTAAGGGAAGTTCTGTGCGCATGACGTCATCATTTGACACTTTATTGTACTAGCGTGCCGCCGCCATATTGTGTCGGATATCCGGCCATAATAAAACAATTTTTAATTGTGTGTTTGCCGAATGAAGCATGCCAGAATTTGTTTCTATTTATTCAAATACAAAAAATTATAGAATAATTGATGGTATATCCATTAGGAGGATATAATGGTTTTTGGAGCACAAATTGACAAAATAATCGCCAACACTTTTCCAAATGGCACAAAAGTATGACGTCATATACTGTCCAATGTTTTGGAACGAATCACCAGTATAGCGTCGATTCATGACGTCATTTGCATTGGACAGTACACTGCGTTGTATTTCAGAACATACCCTTATTTAAATTCTCTTTTTCATTTTTTTTATCTTTGTTTCAGGCTGTTCATTAATTTCTATATTTAAGTTGAATAAATGTACTGATATATATTATTGTCATAACTATTATTGTATTTGTGTGCTGTTTTATACTAAATCCTGTAAATATAATGTTAGTTTTATTTATTTTGATATTAATTATTAATATCTGTAAGTATAACTATGGATACGAGAGGCGCTAGTTATGCATTGCCATTTTATAGGTCGAAGATTGGTCTCTATTTCAGTTTATACAAAGGTACTCTGTGCTTCCTATATTCCTATAGAAATGCAACGTCAGTTTGTCTATCTAGTCTGTGTAGAAATTTAGAAAGTACTCTGTGGTAGAAATGGAAATAGAATGAAAATGACTATGGAAAATGGATTCTGCCCAAAGTTGCCACATTGAATTAGCGTAGATGTAGATCTCTAAACTGCCATCAAAAAGTACCTAGTTATAAATGAATTTAGTAAAAAAAGTCCCCAAATGTCACTAAATATAATTTTATTAAAAAAAAGCGCGTAACAAAGAAAATTCGAACAATATATATACAATAATGTTGTACATGTTAAGTGATTTATTAATAATAGGTAACGGAATGTAGTTGTGCTTTTTTTAATGTGTATATTATTGTAAAAGCGACATCCAGAGAACCTTTGTTTCGGTTTCTATACATTTTATAACTTCTTTAACGGATATAGTATAGTATTCCTTACGCCTAAAGTAGTAGATGGTAACAAAATTGAAGTAAGTGCAAATGTCGCTAAAAGACACCGGAATATTTTTTGTCGCTAAACATTGAATTAAACTCGCTAAATTAACAAAAAACTCTTTAGATTTAACGACAAAATCGCTAAAGTGGTTCTAATAAATCTAAACATTCTGATGGGCCTGTACTGTACCACATTCTATTGCGGTAGAACTAAAGACACTTCCTGTTTTGTCCTTGAACGCAACAACGCTGGATTTATCATCAGAAGAAGAGACTGTTGAACCTCCAGGTATTTACAAGTTTGAAATTAATTTCCCGGAGTCGACATCAGTCACGGATGAGAGAGTTTAATCATTTTTTACTATTTTAGAAATTCAGCCGTTATTAACTTTTTTGACTTCATACTTGTTTATGTTAATTGCAGATCGTGGCCAACACTAAGGAACACAATTATTTTAATCCATCAATATAATCCAATAAAATAAATTTATACTAAATTATTACAACCGAGAGGAGCGGCTTCACGATTTACCACCAAAAAGAATTGTTATTAATTAAGAGCAGCATTCGAAATCAAAGAAATGTTCCAGGAAGAGAAACCGTTCTCAAGAATCATCATCATCATCATACATTATCCGCCGAGATAAAGATAAGCGAGGTGATCTTCTGATTAAAATCAGCATTTACGAACTCAATGAGCAAGAAGAAAATGTCATCAAAGATCTTAGTCCTAATGTAAGTGTTCAATATGTTGTGGATTCAATGTATGATGAAGAAGTATTAGATGCTACAAATTGTCTTATAAAAAAAAATAGGTGAAAATTATGGGAGAACTAGTAATTTAAGTAATGTAGCTTGTAAAATATAATAAAAGTTATACATTGACTTGTATTGTTGTTTTATTATGTACCATCATTATTTTTTTTTTTTTTTTTTTATAGAAGAGGGGGCAAACGAGCATGTGGCTCACCTGATGTTAAGTGACTACCGCCGCCCATGATCAACCGCAACACCAGGGGAATTGCAGGTGCGTTGCCGGCCCTTTAGAAAGGAGTAAGCTCTTTTCTTGAAGGTCCCCAGGTCGTATCGGTTCGGAAAAATCACCGGTGGTAAATTATTCCACAGAGAGGTTGTACGCGGAAGAAAACTCCTTTTGAAACGTACAGTGGTGGACCGCCAAGCATCCAGATGGTGTGGATGGTATCGGGACGTTTGCCGTGTAGTGCGTTCACGAAATTTGGCGGCTGGGATTAATCCGAACAATTCCTCAGAGCACTCCCCGTGATAGATGCGATAAAATACGCAAAGAGATGCAACATCTCTTCGCAGCGCCAGTGAATCGAGCCGATCGGAAAGCACTCGGTCGTCGACGATTCGAGCCGCTCTGCGCTGGATGCGGTCAAGTGGAAGGAGCTGGTACTGGGGAGCCCCAGCCCAGAGATGGGAACAGTATTCCATGAGCGGCCGAACCTGCGCCTTGTAAAGTTGCAGGCGGTGTGCCGGCATGAAATACTGTCCCGCTCTGCTGAGCACGCCAAGCTTTTTAGAGGCCAATTTGGCCTTCCCTTCCAAGTGACCACGAAACTGCACGTCACTCGATATGTCGACGCCGAGGATTCCGATACTGGCTGAGGCAACAAGGGGAGTGCCTTGAAACTGAGGGGATACGACAAAGGGGTTCTTTTTAGCGGTTAACGCGCAAACTTGTGTCTTCTGGGGGTTAAACTGGACTAGATTTAGTCGCCCCCAATCCGAGACTCTGTCCAGCAGAGACTCGACTTCAGACACAAGTTTGTCCCGGCACTCAGAGACGTTTTCCCGAGAAATATTTGCTCGGCCGGTGTAAAGAGCATCACCAGTGCTGTCATCTGCATAGCAATGAATGCTACGGGTTTGCAACATATCATTGATATGCAGAAGAAACAGCGTTGGCGATAGCACGCAGCCCTGTGGAACACCAGCATTAATAAGCTTGCAATCGGAGCTTGCACCGTCTACAACGACCTTGATGCTCCGATCTGCAAGAAAACTGGTGATCCAATCGCACAATTTCTCGGGAAGCCCATAGGAAGGGAGCTTCGAAAGAAGCGCTTTGTGCCAAACCCGATCGAAGGCCTTCGCAATGTCCAAACTAACGGCCAATGCCTCCCCCTTGGACTCTACTGCCTCCGCCCATCTGTGAGTTAGGTAGACCAGAAGATCACCAGCTGACCTACCACGGCGAAAACCGTATTGGCGGTCGCTAATCAGCTGGTGATCCTCAAGGTACCTCATGAGCTGGCAGTTTACAATGGACTCCATTGTTTTGGAGAACAAGGAGGTGATGGCGATAGGCCGGTAGTTGGACGGGTCTGAGCGGTCGCCTTTTTTAGGGATCGGGTGGACGAAAGCCGTCTTCCATGATTTTGGGACTACGCCTAGGGAGTAGGAGTACCGGAAAAGACGCGTTAAAACCGGTGCCAACTCTGGAGCACACGTCCTCAGCACAATTGGGGGGGATTCCATCAGGCCCACTCGACTTATGGATGTCCAGGGAGAGGAGTGCTTTGCGAACCGAGCGCTGAGTGAAGTGCACTTCCGGCATGGAGCACTCACACCGCGGGATGGTCGGCGGCGTACTCCCCCCGTCATCGAGAGTCGAGTTAGACGCAAAGAAAGAGCCTAGAAGATCGGCTTTCTCCTTTGCGGTGTGAGCCAGTGAGTCGTCCTCCCTGTGCAGAGATGGAAGAGATGGCTGACAGAAATTCCCCTGGACAGCCTTGGCGAGAGACCAGAATGCACGGGTTCCAGAAGGAAGACGAACTAGTCTCTCGCCAATTCTGCCTATGTGCTCTGACTTTGCCTTGGCAATGACTCTTTTGAAGGACCTAGAGGCGGAATTATACTTCTTTTTTTAGAGCGCTGGTGTTTACATCCCTGGACGCTTTTTTTTTTTACGCACGCATTTAATTGTGTAGAGGAAAAAATAAAAAGACATTTATTGTTACAACGAATGTATTTATTAAAGCTAATTATTTATTTTATTTTAAATTAATATAAAATTATAAACATAATAATACATGTAACTTAAGCTATACATTCATCTGTTACTTATCCCATACTTACAGTACATAGTAGTAGCATTACATAGTTTTACATTCAAATTTATTAAAATATAGTTTTATAGTGTCCCCACGGTAATGTATTGTAGCCATCGGCCATACATTGTCTTTTGTCATCATCTCTATTAAGTACAAGTTTATCAATCATGTCTTCATAAAATCATTCGTATTTATAAGATACAGCAGACTATCAGTATCAGTATGCATAACAGAGTTGTAGCGAATTTTTATACATGCGTTTAATTATAGAGTAATGAAAATGATATAAATAACTCTTAGCTAAATCCGAAGTTGAAAATCCAATGTAAATTGTGCGACTAAAGATAACTTTTGTTAGTTCTACCTGAATTGCTACTGACGAATCTGAAATTATTGACAAATTTTTAAAATTAGGAGCATTGACATATTTTTCAGCTCCACATAGTTTATTAGTCTTATTGGATGTATCTTTCCATACATTAACCAATTTTACACCGACTTGTTTTCGTTTATTCTCTATTGTATTACCAAAAAGTTCTGTGCCCTAAGTGCGCAAAGGGACACCCTAATTGTGATACTACGTCATATAAGTGTGTGAATTGTACGGGAAACCATTTATCCCTGGATAGATCGTGTCCTGCGTTTAAAAAAGAGAAAAGAATTCGGGATTTGATGGCAGAATTCAACTGCTCTTATAGGAAGGCGTTGCAAATATATGTTCCACCAGAACCTGTCCCTCCACTGCGTGCAGAACAAATTAATTCAACTTCACCGGCGCGCGCGAGTAAGTTTCCCGAGTCTATACCTGAACATGTACCCATGCAGTCACAAGACATAAACGCTATTTCCTATGTAAGTGTGACCCGAGCACCGCAACGTGATAATATCATTCGACAACCACAATCTACGCAACCGTACTCAACGAATATGTCTCAATCATTAGAACAGAGACCCAAGAAGAAAAATAATAAGAAAAAGAAACATAGTCAAAATGAAGTGTGTAACTGGGATGTACCTTCGGAAACAATGAATAATAATTTAGTCGATGAGTCGGAAAATGAAATTCGGTTGAGAAATGAGAGAAAAGAGAAGTACAGATAAAGTTTAAATTTGAAGCAGTTGCTTTCAAAATTATATGCATTAATTTCTAACTCAAAGGAGGATTTAAAGAGTAGAATAATTCAAGGAGTGACACTATCCATTGAATGGTTGGTATGGATAGTGGGGGAGTACATCTGGGACCTTCCTTTTAAAAATATCTTCGGTCAGTTATGGGGATAAACTCTCAAATAAACCTTCTCCAGTGGAATTCACAAAGTGTTAATTAAGCCCAAATACGTTGAATTTGAGCAGTTATTAAATAGTGAAAAAATTCATATAGCTGCTATTTGTGAAACATGGTTAAATAGTGAAGCTACATTTAGAATAAGTGGTTACAATGTTTTCCGTCACGATCGGGAAGATTCGTATGGGGGTGTCGCTATTATAACCCAAAATTCCGTTAAGGTGCAATTAATCCCAATACATTTTTCGAATCCTAGCATTGAAGTAATTTGTGTTAAAGTGTTCAACTGTAAATATATTGATTACATATTTTCTATCTACTGCCCACCAGTTATACGAACTTCTCAAAGTGACTGGGATGAAATATTTTCGTTTAAGATGAGTAAAACACTTGTACTTGGTGACTTTAACGGCCACCATTCCAGCTGGTCTTGTAAGACTGATTTGAGAGGACGTAATATTTTTAATTCTTTGTTGGAAAATAATTTTGTGTCGTTGAATGATAGTCGAACTACGCGCGTTAAATTTGTCAACGGAAATTTACAGGAATCCTGTCCTGATATCTCTATTGCATCTTCGGACATAGCGTTGCACTTAAACTGTAGGGTAACCAATGAGACACTGGGTAGTGACCACTTAATTATTAAGATTTACATTTCTTATAGTAACAATAACTCACTATTTACTCAGAGGAGAAACTATAAAAATGCTAACTGGGATGGTGGGTTGCACTAAAAGTATCGGGAATGGAATATTTCCACTGTTCCTGTCATATTAAAATCTTTTTAATTGAAAATCCTTGAATTTAAAAATCGAATACCCTTTATTTATTTAAAAAAAGATTCTCGGTCTTGTCACAAGGTTTTGTCAAACTTGTTTAGTCGTTGAGAAAATGGAATTGACTCGAGAAAATTCAAGAGCGATGATTTATTATGACTTTCGAAGTGGTTTAACACAAAAACAGTGTGTTGACCGGATGATTTCTGCATTTGGTGATGAAGCCCCATCCAAAACCACAATTTATCCCTGGTTTGCTGAATTTCAACGTGGACGTGTCAAGCTCAGTGAAGATCCCCGTCAAGGTCGTCCAAAAACTGCAGTCACCCAAGAAAACGTTGATGCTGTGCGTAAGCTGATTGAGGAAGATCGACATGTGACATACCGCGAAATTCAGGCAACTTTAGACATTGCCATGAGTCAAATACAAATAATCTTGCATGAACAATTAGGTGTAAAAAAGTTGTTTTCCCGATGGATATCGCATTCGCTCTGTGAAGAGCAAAAAACGGCTCACGTTACTTGGTGCATCAGAACTCTCGAAAGATTCCACACAGGATCCTCAAATGCTGTATACAACATCGAATCAGGTGACGAATCCTGGATATACGCATACGAACCCGAAACAAAAAACCAGTCACGAGTTTGGGTGTTCGAAAATGAGTTAAAGCCAACAAAAATTGTTCGTTCACGCAGTGTTGCAAAAAAAAGGTGGCCACGTTTGTCTCTAAAACCGGCCATGTTACGACTATTCCTCTTGAGGGACAAAGAACGATTAATGCAGAATGGTATGCTAGCATTTGTTTGCCACAGGTCGTTTCTGAGCTCCGTAAAGAGAACTGCAACCGCCGCATCATCCTCCATCACGACAATGCGAGTTCTCACACCGCACACAGAACAAGAGTTTTTAGAGCAAGAAAACATAGAATTATTAGACTATCCGCCGTACAGCCCCGACCAAAGCCCTAATGATTTCTATACTTCCCTAAAATAAAGAATAAATTGCGTGGACAGAGATTTTCATCACTTGAAGAAGCTGTGGACGCCTACAAAACGCCCATTTTGGAGACCCCAACTTCCGAATGGAATGGTTGCTTCAATGATTGGTTCCATCGTGTGGAAAAATGTGTCAAATTTCGCGGAGAATACTTCGAAAAGCAATAAATACATTTTTTTATTTATAATGTTTTTGTTTCAACATATGTTTATTGAAAAATGATTTACGTTCTTATAAATTGAAATCTCTTGTGTCTTCTTATAACCTAGAAATCTTGCCTCTATCTGCCACCCACCACTTTCCCAATTTTACTCCATCTCTTCTAGATCTGATTATCGTATCGTCTTTAAATAGTGTTGCTAACTACGGACAAATATGCGCTTCATTTTCATATCACGATCTCATTTACCTATCTTACCGTGTACGTCCCCCTAATTGCAAGCCACATTTTCGATATCTTATAATGATTGATATAATATATGTATATTTATTAACTATTATTAAAAGTTATGTAAAAGATTGCTGTAGAAGAAAAATCATCTATTGTTATAAAGTACTACTCCCTTCTATTCGATATTCTCTACCTGGTTACGTTCTTATTCGTAACGATAGGGTAGGCAAAGGTGGTGGAGGAGTTGCTATCTATTTACTTTCGGAAATTTCTTACAGGGTTATCAGCGTATCTCCATCAACTTATTCGGAATTTGCGGAACATTCGTTCCTTGAAATCACACTTTATCATAGAAAAATTTTCCTTGGAGTCTTGTATAGTCCTAACTTACTTTAATTAACTTTACTTAATTTTAATATCAATTACTTTGATACATTAGACATACTTCTTAATACTTTCTTTCTAAGTAGGTAGCCGAGTCCGGGCAGTCGCATGACTCGCATCCGCGATCGACGCTACTATACGTGACTGCTCAGGAGAGCATTTATGATTTATTCGTAAATGTAGGACTGCTTTAGAGTTAGTGACAGACAGGGGCGGAGCAAGACCTAAATTTGGTATGGGCAAGATGAATTTTGCGAGGCCCCTAGCGACGCATATTATTTTCCATTAATTTTATTTGGATCTCTATTATAACCCATCTCAAGTCTACAGCTGAAAGCTAGCTACTTTCACCATCTTGAGCCACCTAAATACATCAATATCCTACATGTTCTTCTTCATAGGTTGTCGGTTCTTCGAGCATTGTGCATTCTTTAGTAATACCTTGAACCGTGTCTGTAACCCTGGTTCTGCTGCGAATATATTCGATACGGATTTTGTTACGCAAAGTAATTCTCCGAGCACAGCCCTCTCCATAGTTTGCAGAACAACTTTAAGCTTTCTCATGCATCCAAAAGTAAGTTCTGTAGGTCATTACTGGCAACACTCACTGGTTCAGACACATATTTTGAGACTTATTGGTATGGAGTGTAAAAGTAAGGAGTACCAACTCTCATAGCAGAATATTTGAAAAAGTGTCCATCTGTAAGCAATAAATAACAGTTCAAAAACTCTCCACTACAGCGCTCGAGTAGCCACGGGGTAAGTTAAATGGCCGTAAAATACTGTTGCGCGCCTAATTTGACGTCTTGTACGGTACTAGCGCCATCTAGTGTCGAGGACCAGAGCGAGGAGGGCTTCCCACAAAATGTCAATCATGACTTTCGACCAACAGCGCCATCTAGTATCGAACAGAAGAATTAAGCTTTCTGGAAGCCCCACACTCGAACTTTCTGCGCCTGGTCGGATGGCACGCGTATTTACTTGAATATTCTGGATGTTTCGGTGAAAAGGCGTATTTAAAGGCGCTGCAATACGCGATCGGGGAATTATTGAATTTGGCGAGACAAGCGAAGCTTCGGAGCGAAATAAAGTGAATCAGTGTGATTAATTATTAGTGTTTTAAGTTTTACTTTTAGACTGGTGTTCGGTAATAAAAGTGTTAATTTTGGTAGTTCAATCGGTAGTTTTTACTGTCACGAACCTCAAGCTCGTAACAATTTTAGAAGAGTTTTATAAGCAAGTAGATGGTGTTGCGATGGGCACACCTGTATCTCCCATTGTCGCCGATATATTCATGGAAGACTTTGAGGAGAAAGCCCTCCTTACTGCACCTGTTACACCAAGGATCTACAAGCGGTACGTAGACGATACTTTCACAATTTTAACATCAGACAAAGTAACTGCATTTTTAGAACATCTTAATTCCATAAACTCTAAAATTCAATTTACTATGGAGTTAGAGGCAAATAATTTCTTACCTTTCCTAGATGTGTTAGTCATCCGAAATCCTAACAACACCATTGGTCACACTGTGTATAGGAAAAAGACCCATACAAACCGATATTTAAACGGTGAATCTCACCACCATCCTTGTGGGCAAATCTTTGTTACAGAGAGCACGAGGGATCTGTGACAGCAAACACCTGGCCGCCGAGCTTTAGCACGTCAAGCAAGTTCTGCACGACAACAAGCTTCGGGTCCCGCGCCTACATCACAGTCACCGAGTGAAGCCGGCCACAGTCGAGCGTGTGCCTGCTGTACTACCATATGTTAGAGGTGTCACAGACAAGATTGGCTACATCTTGAAGCGAGTTTCTATTAGAACATTCTACAAGCCGCCGAAGAAGATTAGTCAGTTTCTACCATCAGTCAAGTGTCATATTTCTCTACAAGATGCAGGAGTGTACAAGCTTGATTGTGAATGTGGTCTCTCTTATATAGGACAAACAAAAAGATCAATTAGAACCCGCGTAAAAGAACATATAGCTGATATGAAGCATCAACGTTCCGGGAAGTCTGCAGTTTGCGATCATATCCTAGACGGCCCCAACCATTACATCAGATTTGATAGACCACAAATCCTCGCGAAAGAACATCAATTCCTACCAAGGATGTATCATCCTTGGTAGGAATTGATATTGATACCAAGGATGATAAGTGAGGCTATTGAAATTAAAAAACATCCCAATTTCAATAAAGAAGGAGGCTGGGTACTACCACCTGCTTGGGATCCTATAATCAATAAAATTAAAACTAAACCCAAGCATACCACTGCAAGACCTCAGGACATAGTCAGTTCATTTTGCATCGGACCATAAACAATAATTTAAAAAAAAAAGCTGAAGGTACTCCGGGTTTAACAATGACATCGGGACGTCAGTTATCTCAGTCCCCCGTGACCATGGATGCTGGAAAGCTCCCGAAACGTCGGGAATTAAAAAATAATAGTAAAATAAACGCGATAAAATCCGTAAAAGTAGTTTTAATCAATGTTGTTTACTACTTTTTATCCGCATTTTTTTCTGAATTCGTTTTAGTTTTAGTTTTAAAATTAATTTTAGTTTTAGTTTTTTAACAATGATTAATGAAACTTAAACAATATTTATCAAAGCAATCTTAAACTTAATAATAAAATTGAAATAACAACATATTTGCCCACCAGAATTCAATAATCAAACAATTGACACTCTTAAGTATAAATAAATGATAGACGTATCCCTACGTATACGAAGCTAGAACACTAGATGGCGTGTATGTAAAGAAACAAGTTTTTAATTTTTGTGTATGTGCAGATTGGGTAGGCAGAACTACAAAACGCTATGTACGATTGCTATAAAAATAAAATTTATATTTGTTGGCGTAAACTTTTTAATTGATTTATAACTTTGGGAAATAAATTATGTCAACATTGATTACAATATAACGCAGTTTTATTTTATTACATTACACTATTGAATTTTTTATCAAAACAGAAGTACCTATTTGAAGCAACATAATTATACTGATACCTATTCCTATGCCTATTCACTCAAAACTAATAACACTGATGATTTGTAACAGTAACAATTGTTACAATAATTAGACATTTCATAACTAACACGTAAGAAACTATAATTCATAAACAAGAGATAACAACAAATCTATAACAGAATTTATTTTGTGATAATAACCAGGAAGTTAGAAAATAATATTTCCTAATTTCGAAGCACTCAACAAAAGCTTTTAGTAAAACAAAAATATAAATCCTATACCTACGAGCAATTCTTGTATATATATAATCGGAATCTCGGAAACGACTCCAACGATTTTCATAAAATGTCGTTTTGTCCCCGTTTTCAGGCAATGAAAAACTGCTACAATATAAGAAGGTAAATTTTAACACTATAATAATGATCGTAATAGCTCAAGTGGATAACGCACTGTCGCGAAATCGTAGTTCCCTGGTTCGCGTCTTGTCTTAGGATTGACTTTTTTCCCTTTTTTTTAAAGTTCACTTTTTGTGAGAAAATCTATTATTATACACACAACGATAATAAGTAATAAAATTGTTTACAAAAAAACATAGGTGTCTAAGGTCATTAGTTTTATGTTATTTTATACTGTTTTTTTAATGGTTGGAAAGGAAATTAACCAATTATTGAACTTAAGATATTGATTTATAAGAATTATTTAAGATCACTTGGATCCCATCTAGCGTGCCAATGTTTAAACGTCGCCTTTCGTTTGCTTGTCAAAAGTCACGCACACTACTAAAGAAGTGTCAAATTTTTCCGGGATTTCACTATTGTTTTTCTGAGTATATAATGTAAGTTATTGCCTATAAAGGTCAGACGCGTACACATTTCATTGTAGAGAAGTGATAAAATGATTAGTTTTAAAGAAAGAGTCTCTGTGTTTAGTGTATATTTTGGTTAAAAAATGTATGGGCGGCCGACGCATTCACCTTAAAATAAATTGTTGGACTGGAATCATACACGAAAAAATAATAGGCCCATTTGAATTACCAGGGAACCTAACTGGCTAAAGTTAATTAGAATTCCTTGAAAACGATCTTCCAAATTTATTGTAAGCGGTGCCCGAGGAGGAGAGGGAATTGTAATGGTTGCAAAATGACGGCTATACTGCGCATTATGCTGTATTTGTTCGTGCATATTTTAATAGAACATACCAAAACAGATGGATTGGCCACCTGGTGCCAATTTTGTGACCCCCACGTTCGCCAGACCTAAATCCGCAGGATTTTTTTTGGGGCTGTCTTGAGGAAGAAGTTTACGCAATGCCGATCCATTCCTTGAAAGAAGACTTAAGTAGGTAGCCGAGTCCGGGCAGTCGCATGACTCGCATCCGCAATCGACGCTACTATACGTGACTGCTCAGGAGAGCATTTATGATTTATTCGTAAATGTAGGACTGCATTAGAGTTAGTGGCAGACAGGGGCGGAGCAAGACCTAAATTTGGTGTGGGCAAGATCAATTTTGCGAGGCCCCTAGCGACGCATATTATTTTCCATTAATTTTATTTGGATCTCTATTATAACCCATCACAAGTCTACAGCTGAACATAGACCTCCCCTAGCTACTTTCACCATCTTGAGTCACCTAAATACATCAATATCCTACATTTTCTTCTTCATAGGTTGTCGGTTCTTCGAGCATTGTGCATTCTTTAGTAATACCTTGAACCGTGTCTGTAATCCTGGTTCTGTTGCGAATATATTCGATGCGGATTTTGTCACGCAAAGTAACTCCGAGCATAGCCCTCTCCATAGTTTGCAGAACAACTTTAAGCTTTCTCATGCATCCAAAAGTAAGTTCCGTAGGTCATTACTGGCAACACCCACTGGTTCAGACACATATTTTAAGACTTATTGGTATGGAGTGTAAAAGTAAGGAGTACCAACTCTCATAGTAGAATATTTGAAAAAGTGTCCATCTGTAAGCAGTAAATAACAGTTCAAAAACTCTCCACTACAGCGCTCGAGTAGCCACGGGGTAAGTTAAATGGCCGTAAAATACTGTTGCGCGCCTAAGTTGACGTCTTGTACCCGGTACTAGCGCCATCTAGTGACAGGAACCAGAGCGAGGAGGGCTTCCCACAAAATGTCAATCATGACTTTCGACCAACAGCGCCATCTAGTATCGAACAGAAGAATTAAGCTTTCTGGAAGCCTCACACTCGAACTTTCTGCGCCTGGTCGGAAGGCGCGCGTATTTACTTGAATATTCTGGATGTTTCGATGAAAAGGCATATTTAAAGGCGCTGCAATACGCGAGCGGGGAAGTATTGAATTTGGCGAGACAAGCGCAGCTTCGGAGCGAAATAAAGTGAATCAGTGTGATTAATTATTAGTGTTTTTAGTTTTAACTGGTGTTTGGTAATAAAAGTGTTAATTTTGGTAGTTCAATCGGTAGTTTTATGTTCACGAACCTCAAGCTCGTAATAATTGGTGTCAGAAGTGGGATAAAATCATGCCGATTTAACCTAAGTATGAAACGGAGGGTGTCCGTACCCAAAGTCAACACCAGCAGGAGACGGACCAAAGAAGATTTGGTGGTGCAAAGCCGCAGACGTTGGAGGGCCTGACTGCATCTGCAGCACCTGACTTAGGTGCTCTGATGGTGATGCTGCAGGAGCAGGCTCGCCGATAGGAGAAGCAGGCCCGTTGGTTGAAAGAGCAGCAGGAGGAACAGGCTCACCGACAGGAGGAACAGGCTCGCCGACAGGAGGAACAGGCTCGCCGACAGGAGGAACAAGTCCGTTAGTTGGAATAGCAGCTGCAGGGCGGACAAGAGGAACAGGCCCGTTGGTTGAAAGAGCAGCAGAAGGAACAGGTCCACTAACAGGAAGAGCAGATGCTCCTCGTGAAGGACATTCACGCTAACTTCGGGAGAGAGATAAGGGAGGTGAAGGATAGGGTTGCTCAACATGACAACCGCCTGTCGGAAGCTGAAACCCAAATCAAGGAAGCTAAAACCCAAATCGGCCAAGTGAACAATCGGGTTGATTACGTGATGGCTGACGTGAAGAAAACGTTGGACGACCTCAAACTGGGGGATGGAATTACAGCTCCCGTAGTAGCTACAACGCCTTCGCTACGTGGGTTCAAGGTGCCACCGTTCGACGGGACTTCTTCCTGGTCGGCCTACAAAATCCAGTTCGAAGCTGTTAGGAAGGCGAACGGCTGGAATAAAAGTCAGGCCATGACTGCTCTCACACTAGTCCTACACGACCAGGCCTTAACAGTTCTGGAAGCTCTCGGTGAGGAAGTGATTTATGAACAGCTCCTTGAGGCATTGGAGGCGAGATATGGCGATGCTCACCTGGAATACGTCTTTCGTGCGCAGCTTAAAGATCGAGTGCAGCGCATCAACGAAAACCAGCAGCAGTGGGCTCTAGAGTTAGAGACGCTGGTGCGAAAAGCATACCGGTCTGTACCTGCGCTCATTGAAGGGAACCTGGTGCAGATATTAATCAACGGCATCCGCGACCATGAAGTCAGAGCTGCTGTGAGGCTCGGGCACCACGTGACGCTTAAGAACGCCGTAGCCCATGCACTGGAGGTGGAAGCCGTGCGGCAGGATCTTCGTTCCCATCGCGTCAGGGAGGTTGCAGCAGCTACATCAGTTCGCGACTGTAATAATGGATACAGCCCTAGGTGCTATGGCTGTGGGGGCCATCTTCGATCCAGCTGCCCTAAGCGAACCGTAGAAAGGGAAGTTGATCAATCTCGAGAGGGTGGTGCAGCTAACGGCACCTTCTGGCGGCGGCAGGATCATTGTTCCCCTCACGCTAGGGAGGTTTCAGCAGTTACGGTTCGCGAACACAATAAAGGATGCGGCCCTAGGTGCTATGGCTGTGGGGAAAGGGGCCATCTTCGATCCAGCTGCCCTAAACGAACCCTAGAAAGGGAAGGTGAACGATCTCAGAAGGGAAGTGCGGCTAACATCACCACCCAGCAGCAGCAGGAATACGACTTTACTATCAGACATCGCAGCGGGAAATCTCATGGCAACGCAGATGCATTGTCAAGAAGACCTTGTCCTGAAGATTGCAATCATTGTACTAGGCAAGAGAGTAAGGAAGTGGTATCCGTGATGATGCTCAGGACAGACCACCTCAGCAACGAGTGGAAGGACAGCCTACGACATGCACAGCAGGAAGATCTGGACATCAAGCCGATTGTTTAATGGATGAAGGCCCGTGCTACCAAGCCTAAGTGGAGCGACGTCTCAGCGATGAGTTCGACCACTAGAAGCTATTGGGCCCAATGGAATAGCTTGCTGATTCAGGATGGAGTCCTGTGCCGTAAATGGGACAATTTTCAAGAAGACAGCTGTCGTTTACTAATGGTTGTCCCTAGAGCTAAATTGCCGTATGTTCTACAGCTGCACCATAATGGTTGTTCAGGAGTCCACCTGGGAGTTAAACGAACTCTACTGAAGATCCGAGAACTGTTTTACTGGGTCCACTATCGTGACGATGACGAGGATTGGTGTCGCACATGCAGCCCCGGATCTAGGGGGGGGGCAAACCGGGGCACCCGCCCCGGGCGACAGTGTCAGGAGGCGCTATAATTATAAAATGATTGGAAAAAAATAGTTTTATTTGCTTCATAAAGCGCCTAGTATCCAGCGCACCCAGTTGGTTTTTGAACACATCCTAAGGGTTTATTCCGACATGCGTTGCCAGCAGCTGTAGTGCAGTCGATTGTTCGCAACATCTAATGGCGTGAATTTGGATTTAAACAATTTATTAATTCTATAAAGAATTACTGTTAACAATTATTTAAAAATTAATTTTATCCTTATTTTTTATTTATTATATTTATCATAAAATTATAACAATTAGTAATTGTTATAATGGATTTCCGCAAAGTAACGCCAGATTCTATCAATTATCATAAAATTAATAAATTATTTAAATTCAAATGAAGTGGCTTCAGGAAGGAGGCTCCTCCTTAAGCTCCATTCATACTTTTGATACGATTCCGGGTATTCTGAATAACTCTTGTATCTTGGACATTGGAGTTAATTAGACTGAACAGTAGAAATTTCAAGGCTCAGATGATGGTAAACAGTCTTCGTCGTCGGTATTATCTCAGCCGGACGATGACGTTCAGCTAGCATCTAGTGAATTATTACAGTCAAATAGCAAAGACGAAATTACCGATGTAATTGATCCAGGTACATGCCCGGACCACAAAAAATTACAGATCAACAAAGATCATTCTTCAGCAAACAAGCTATATTATTAAATGATGAACATCCAAATAACATAGAGTTTAAGTCAATTGAACGCAACGGTGGGCCATTTGAGCAAGGTTCGGAACAATGGTATATAAGAAAAATATTAAAAGGTCCTGGCTTGTTTATTCGAAAACAAAAATGCGCTTTACTGCACTGCCTGCAAGTTATTCGCCAGCACTTTTACATCATTTTTGCCTTTTGTAATGAGAGTCCATTATTTGGTAAAAGACTTCGGAAAGATTAGCTGAGCATGAAGTCAATCATCATATCATATCATACATATCAAATGGAAAACTCGTCAACAGCAAATGAAATTGTGTCAGGGCATCGATTGCAAGATAAAGCGATTAATTTTCACTTTGAGAAAGAAAAGTAGAGACATATTCTAGATATTCATATTCATAGAAACAAATTGTCTTCTTTAGAGGTTCTAAAGAAACACTGACAGATTTCACCGAAAATTTTCCTCAACCTATTCAAGGACACTTCCTTAATTTGATAAGTCTGCCCACTAAATACGATGCTCCTCTCAAATACCATTTAGATCACGTAAAAAAGGACGGGTATCCCATTTGCTAAAAACGATACAAAATGACATTACAGATATAATGGCAAACAGAGTTCAAAATACCATTATTAATGAAATCAAGGAGGCCAACTATTTCACCATCATGTTTGACTGAACTCACATGGGACAAATGAGCCAGGTGATTCGATTTATAAAAATTAAAGAATCTGGATGTGAAATAAAGGAAAGCTTTATTGATTTTATTGAAGTTGGTGGAAAGACTGGAGAATATATATTACAAAGCGTAATCTAGAAAAATTAGAGTCTGATAGTTTAGATGTGCACGGATGTGACAACGAATCTAATATGGCTGGCAAATATACATGAGTTCAATCCAGTATCATGCAGATTAACGAGATGGCAGAGTTTGTACCATGTCTAGCACACTTAAAATCTTGTAGGCGTGAAATCAGCGTCATTATTTCCAGAAGCAGTTAGCCTATTTGAGCTTGTACAAAAACTTTTTTATTTCTTTGTTAGATCCATCACGGTGGAAAATAATGCAAAAGTGTACAAAAACAAACTTAAAAGGAAGTAGTCATAGTATTAGCTGTAGAAAATTTATTAAAGGGTTCTTATTGTCCCGATAACAAAAAATACCACACATTATGTATTAATGAGTTTTTTTAACAAATCTCAAATGCTGAAGAGAGGAGGCGCCACTATGAAGTTTTTGCCCCGGGTCAAAAAAAAACGTAGATCCGGGGCTGCGCACATCTACAAGTTGTGCGGCTGCGAGGGGACCTCAGACACGTAGTAGAGGAGCATCGAAATTGTACAATGTTGGTGCACCATGGGATAGGACAGTCTTTGACATTGCGGAGCCGTCACAGAAAGGCGCAAGAGGGACTCCTAAGATCGTCCATGTGGATCGCCTGGCACGTTATTATGGGGCCGATAATGCTCGGCACGAGCATGTCTTAGGAGGGGCAGTGTTGCGCGCCTAAGTTGACGTCTTGTACCTGGGACTAGCGCCATCTAGTGTCGAGGACCAGAGCGAGGAGGGCTTCCCACAAAATGTCAATCTTGACTTTCGACCAACAGCGCCATCTAGTATCGAACAGAAGAATTAAGCTTTCTGGAAGCCCCACACTCGAACTTTCTGCGCCTGGTCGGTTGGCGCGCGTATTTACTTGAATATTCTGGATGTTTCGGTGAAAGGCGTATTTAAAGGCGCTGCAATACGCGATCGGGGAAGTATTGAATTTGGCGAGACAAGCGAAGCTTCGGAGCGAAATAAAGTGAATCAGTGTGATTAATTATTAGTGTTTTGAGTTTTAACTGGTTTTCGGTAATAAAAGTGTTAATTTTGGTAATTCAATCGGCAGTTTTTATTGTCACGAACCTCAAGCTCGTAACAATACGATGAGAGCGATTATGAAAATAAAATTTTTGAAAAAAAAAACGAATACAATGTTATAAATGTTAAATGTTGTTTTTAATTAAACCCCAATGACCAGGTACATTTAATCTAAATAATATTCCAATATCGCAAACTATGGTTTAACCAAATTTCACTCCTTTTAAACCCGAATAGCAATGATTTACTATTTACATTAGATACAATGATCAATAATACCATTTTGAAATCGGCTTTAAGTATATTATTTGTTTAATTATTTTTTTACTAGAAAAATAATTCAAGTTGTTTTTCGAAAAAGCCGGGTAATAAAAGTCATATTGATTGCTTAGTTAACTTAAATTACTATAACAATAAAAACCGATAGAATTCGTTAATTCGTGGTCGTGGTGTGCAAGAATGTAAATTAAGGTAACAAAAAATATTATTTAATTACGATGTTATTTAAAAAAAACATGTTGTTTACTACTATTTATCCGCATTTTTTTCTGAATGGCCATTCGTTCTACCAAGACCCATTTCAAGTTTTTTTTTAAAGAAGATGGGGCAAACGAGCATGCGGCTCACCTGATGTTAAGTGACTACCGCCACCCATGATCAACCGCAACACCAGGGGAATTGCAGGTGCGTTGCCGGCCCTTTAGAAAGGAGTAAGCTCTTTTATTGAGGGTCCCCAGGTCGTATCGGTCCGGAAAAATCGCTGGTGGTAAACTATTCCACAGAGAGGTTGTACGCGGAAGAAAACTCCTCTTGAAACGTACAGTGATGGACCGCGAAGCATCCAGATGGTGTGGATGGTATCGGGACGTTTGCGCCGCGTGGTGCGTTCACGAAATTTGGCGGCTGGGATTAATCCGAACAATTCCTCAGAGCACTCTCCATGGTATATGCGAAAGAAAATGCAAAGAGATGCAACATTTCTTCGCAGTGCCAGTGAATCGAGCCGATCGGAAAGCACTCGGTCGTCGACGATTCGAGCCGCTCTGCGCTGGATGCGGTCAAGTGGAAGGCGCTGATACTGGGGAGCCCCAGCCCAGAGATGGGAACAGTATTCCATGTGCGGCCGAACCTGCGCCTTGTAAAGTTGCAGGCGGTGTGCCGGCATGAAATACTGTCCCGCTCTGCTGAGCACGCCAAGCTTTTTTAGAGGCCAATTTGGCCTTCTCTTCCAAGTGACCACGAAACTGCACGTCACTCGATATGTCGACGCCGAGGATTCCGATACTGGCTGAGGCAACAAGGGGAGTGCCTTGAAACTGAGGAGATACGAGAACGGGGTTCTTTTTAGCGGTTAACGCGCAAACTTGTGTCTTCTGGAGGTTAAACTGGACTAGATTTAGTCGCCCCCAATCCGAGACTCTGTTCAGCAAAGACTCGACTTCAGACACGAGTTTGTCCCTGCACTCGGAGACGTTTTTCCGAGAAATATTGGCTCGGCCGGTGTAAATAGTATCACCAGTGCTGTCATCTGCATAGCAATGATTGTTACAGGTTTGCAACGTATCATTGATATGCAGAAGAAACAGCGTTGGCGATAGCACGCAGCCTTGTGGAACACCAGCGTTAATAGGCTTGCAATCGGAGCTTGCACCGTCTACAACGACCTTGATGTCCCGATCTGGAAGAAAGCTGGTGATCCAATCGCACAATTTCTCGGGAAGCCCATAGGAAGGGAGCTTCGAAAGAAGCGATTTGTACCAAACCCGATCGAAGGCCTTCGCAATGTCCAAACTAACGGCCAATGCCTCCCCCTTGGACTCTACTGCCTCCGCCCATCTATGAGTTAGGTAAACCAGAAGATCACCAGCTGACCAACCATGGCGAAAACCGTATTGGCGGTCACTAATCAGCTGGTGAAGCTCAAGGTACCTCATGAGCTGGCAGTTTACAATGGACTCCATTGTTTTGGAGAACAAGGATTTGATGGCGATAGGCCGGTACGGACGGGTCTGAGCGGTCGCCTTTTTTAGGGATCGGGTGGACGAAAGCCGTCTTCCATGATTTTGGGACTACGCCTAGGGAGTAGGAGTACCGGAAAAGAAACGTTAAAACCGGTGCCAACTCTGGAGCACACGTCCTCAGCACAATTTGCGGTATGGGCCAGTGAGTCGTCCTCCCTGTGCAGAGATGGAAGAGATGGCTGACAGAAATTCCCCTGGACAGCCTTGGCGAGAGACCAGAATGCACGGGTTCCAGAAGGAAGGCGAACTAGTTTCTCGCCAATTCTGCCTATGTGCTCTGACTTTGCCTTGGCAATGACTGTTTTGAAGGACCTAGAGGCGGAATTATACTTCTTTTTTAGAGCGCTGGTGTTTACATCCCGGGATGCTGATGCGTCAGCCCAGGCTTGGTAGCACTCCCGCTTATAGCATGATGCTATTTTACAGGAGCGACCAAACCATGGCTGAGATTTGCCTCCAATGGGCACCACAGAGGAAGGAATAAAAAGTTCCATACCCTGAAGTACCACATCAGCGACAGAATCCGCAACAACGTTGGGATCGTCCGGCGAGAAGCAAACCCGCCCTCAAGGGTAGGATGCAGGCTGCGGGCTGTTCGAAAGAGATACCGCGGCCCCGGAACGTAAGGGCAATGAAGGAACACGGATGGTTTTTAGTCAGTAAAAGTCTGACACTCCCTTACGCTCCACCCAGAGCGAAAGGCGTCATTAGATGATTTTCCATCCGCAAAAAAAAAAAGGTAGGATGCAAAGAAAGACCGCATCCCACCCCAATCGGCTAACCTATAGTGCCAAACACGGTGGCAGCCTGCAGAATGCAACTGCGATTTCAGCGTGAGTGGCACCACACTCCGAACAAGACAATGATCCGAGGAGCCTAAAGGGGCGTCGACGGAAATCTGATATCCGTCCGGGTGTGAGGTCAGCAGAAGGTCCAACAGGGAAGGTGCATGATCCTCCACATCTGGAATCCGCGTAGGCGAAGTAACCAGTTGAGTCAGACCATATGCCAAGGCAAAATCCTGAACAGATCTCCCCGCATGATCGGTTAAACGTGAACCAAGCCTTTCGGCGGGATGGGCGTTAAAGTCGCCGAGGATCACGATCTCTGCGGAGGAGATCTGCTGTAGCAACGAATCTGTAGCCATTTGGACGTGGTCGAAGAGTCGGTCTGTTTCGGCATTACCGCTATGGGACCTATAGAGGCACCCGTAGACGCGCGGATGGTCGTCGCTGTCTACGCGTAGCCAAAGGATGGACAGGTCCGAACCTTCAAGTCTGCCGATGCGTCGAGAACAGATGTCCTCTCTGACGTAAACGCAAACTCCAGCCCGAGGCACAAAGGAGTGTTCCAGTTTGTACCCCGGGTAGGGGAGATACGAGACATCAGCCGGAGAGGACACCTGCGTCTCGGTCAAAAACAGCAGAGCCGGCCTAGCCGTCTCGATGGTGTCGACTTTAGGTTAGAGTGAAGTCCCCTGATATTGCAGTAATTCACGAACAGCGTGGCAGGGGTCGCCTTGGTCTTGTTGCTCCGTTTGCCCCGAGCAGTTGTAGTCTTGAGCGGAATTATGACCCCCCCCCCCAGAATACGCGCACCCACGCTCAGAAGTGGAGAAACATGGTCGTGGA
The DNA here is from genome assembly GCA_907164705.1 of Parnassius apollo. Lineage (NCBI taxonomy): Eukaryota > Metazoa > Arthropoda > Insecta > Lepidoptera > Papilionidae > Parnassius > Parnassius apollo. Next base: position 6,186,845 of record CAJQZP010001668.1, on the reverse strand, counting down.
TGCTCAGCGAGGGATTCTCCAGGGGTGCTGGTGCCCTCTTGGGGTAGTCTATCATTATTTAATTCCGCTACCATGTTGATGGGGGGGGGGGGATTTGGGCCTCCGGCCACCTGCACTCACCAGACGAAACGCGTAAGCAGAGCTTCCACTTCACGCCGGTATTCTGTGAGGTCGTGGTACCACCTTGGTTTGAGCCGGCCCATACGTGCAACAGCAAAGCTGCCGCGTGGCTCTACCACTGTTAGATTACCTGACAATCTGTATAAGTAAGTATAAGTAAGTGTATAAGTGCAATATAAAGCTGGTGGAAGTGTTTTAAGTATATCGCGATTTACCTAGGCTGCACTAAAAGTATCGGGAATTGAATATTTCCACTGTTCCTGTCATATAAAAATCTTTTTAATTGAAAACTCCTTGGTTTTAAAAATCGAATACCATTTATTTATTTAAAAAAAAGATTCTCGGTCTTGTCACAAGGTTTTGCGAACTTGTTTAGTCGTTGAGAAAATGGAATTGACTCAAGAAAATTCAAGAACGATGATTTATTATGACTTTCGAAGTGGTTTAACACAAAAACAGAGTGTTGACCGGATGATTTCTGCATTTGGTGATGAAGCCCCATCCAAAACCACAATTTATCCCTGGTTTGCTGAATTTCAACGTGGACGTGTCAAGCTCAGTGATGATCCCCGTCAAAGTCGTCCAAAAACTACAGTCACCCAAGAAAACGTTGATGCTGTGCGTAAGCTGATTGAGGAAGATCGACATGTGACATACCGCGAAATTCAGGCAACTTTAGACATTGCCATGAGTCAAATACAAATAATCTTGCATGAACAATTAGGTGTAAGTTGTTTTCCCGATGGATACCGCATTCGCTCTGTGAAGAGCAAAAAGCGGCTCGCGTTACTTGGTGCGTCAGAACTCTCGAAAGATTCCACGCGGGATCCTCAAATGCTGTATATAAGTGGATGTGACATCGTATCAGGTGACGAATCCTGGATATACGCATACGAACCCGAAACAAAAAACCAGTCACGAGTTTGGGTGTTCGAAAATGAGTTAAAGCCAACAAAAATTGTTCGTTCACGGAGTGTTGCAAAAAAAAAGGTGGCCACGTTTGTCTCTAAAACCGGCCATGTTACGACTATTCCTCTTGAGGGACAAAGAACGGTTAATGCAGAATGGTATGCTAGCATTTGTTTGCCACAGGTCGTTTCTGAGCTCCGTAAAGAGAACTGCAACCGCCGCATCATCCTCCATCACGACAATGCGAGTTCTCACACCGCACACAGAACAAGAGTTTTTAGAGCAAGAAAACATAGAATTATTAGACTATCCGCCGTACAGCCCCGACCAAAGCCCTAATGATTTCTATACTTCCCTAAAATAAAGAATAAATTGCGTGGACAGAGATTTTCATCACTTGAAGAAGCTGTGGACGCCTACAAAACGGCCATTTTGGAGACCCCGACTTCCGAATGGAATGGTTGCTTCAATGATTGGTTCCATCGTATGGAAAAATGTGTCAAATTTCGCGGAGAATACTTCGAAAAGCAATAAATACATTTTTAAATAGTAATGTAACTGGTAACAATATAGCACTACATTTCCGCTTCGCGTTCGATGTGTGCAAAAATATTAAAATAATATAAAATTTATTCAAAGGCTTGGATTTATATTTTTGTTGTTTGATTTTAATGAAGGTAAACCTAGTTATTTTTTTTTATGTACACACATTAAGGTACAGAAGCAGTCTTATAGTAATTACGTACAAAGGTTCTACTTATTCCAAATTCGCTGAAATATCTTCCAGTAGACCCATAAAGGAAATTATATTTAAATTGCAAACTTAGTGCATACATTAGTACTACTAATTACAGTAGGAAATTATATAATACATTCGATAGTTATGTTTTTTTTAAAAAAACTAGATTATTAGGATGCAGTGGAGTTTTTGAATGAATTTCTTATATTTGACGGTAGTGAGTTCCATAATCTTACCGCGTGAACTGAAAAGGAGTGGGAGTAAAAACCAGAATTAAAGACGGGAAAGTCAAGAAGATTTTTAACAAGGGATCTGCATGGTTTGTCCGGAGGATGGGTGAAGGAAAATCGGCTTCTGAGGTATGTGGGAGAGGAAGGGTTGTGCAAAATGTTATAGAGGACACATAACAATCGAGTGTTCCTTCGAAGTCGAATTGGAAGCCACTTGAGTTGCTTACGAAACTGAGATATACGGTCAAATTTCTTGAGCCCAAATATGAAACGGATACACTGATTTTGCAAGCGCTCAAGTTTATTAAGAAGCTCCTCTGTAGCATCCAAATAACAGGCATCCGCATAATCAAGGAGAGGTAGGATAAGAGTAAGCACGAGTGATATTTTAGCTTTAAGGGGTAAGAAATTTTGTAGACATTTAAGCGAATGCAAAGTAAAGTAGACCTTGCGACTAACTTCAGCGATATGCGTGGTCCATGTTAAATGGTGATCAAATATGACGCCTAAGTTTAGTTATTTATATCATTTCCTAAATTTTATGCTTTCAATTACATTTCTTCATATGAAAATTTATTTAAGATGTCGCTAAATGTCCCTACAATCCGCTTTGATATATTTTTTTAAAGTAGGATAAATATGGAATTTTAAATAAATTATTGGTTTGGTAAATAATGAATGATAATACTTTTATGCAGCGAATGATTATTATTTACGACCAGACCATTTAAATTGCATAACAATTAAGTACGTACGAAATTGTTATTATTTATTTAAGCGCCATCTATCGAGATTATGATAATTTAGCTCTTAAAGCAAACTGTGAAGCTAAGGTAAAGTATTCCCTCTGGAACGAGAATAAAACCTAACGGCTATCGGCTACCTACTTATACTTAAGTTTTTCGACTACTCGTTCACTGGGATTAGGACTCGTATCACAAGTACATACATACCTTATGAGTACCATACCACTAAGCAGTAATGTAAGCTAAGCACCTGCTAACCTGAGCAGCAGCCATCTAAATCCAAAAGTATTGTGCCTTCCTAAATGCTTAATATATCATTTACGTTAGTCCGTTAGGTAATAGATCGTTAGTTTATTATATTAGGCAATTTATTCAATATTTGTATTCTTAATTCTATGTTCAGATATTCACGCTGACAGACGTTATTGATTAGTTTAGTAGGTAGTGGGAAGCGAAGACAAATTAATATAATATTTTTAATCATTAGTATATTGTTTTTCATATAAGTACTTATTGTATTATAAACAACAAAAATGAATGTTATTAGTTACCCACATAGTACTCGATGTCTTGTTGCTAGTCCGTTCAACGTCGAAGAATGAAGATGAAGAGTCTGTAACTGTTATAATAGGTACAATATGTTATTATAGCTACAATCCATATACCATGGAGGTTAGAGTGTGACTTTTTGAGGTTAGAGAAAACCTCCATGGTATACAATCTGAAGAAAAAGTCACACTGATGTGGTGTATTTCTTCACTCATAGATGGCGCGGTAACTAATGCGAAACATGATCATCGGTAGCAGTAAGTAGCAGCATCATGTCCGGTTGCAATTAGAAATATAAAATGAAATGTAAAACGCCTAGAAGATAATACAAGATATATATTATTGAGCTGTATTTCTATGCAGAAACTATACATTAAATAAAATAGATTTCAGATTATAAAACAGTAATCTGAGAATAAACATTCAGCCATCATAATTATTACAGCATTATAAGTTCCCAACGTATCCCAAGTAGATACCTACCTAGATATTATATCCGTAATCCGTAATCAGTAAATTCTATGACTCCTCCATAGATTACTGTATATATATGATCCTTTCGCCGCCCCTTCGTAGAACTGTATTAGGATCTAATTCCCCAATACTAAGTAGTATGTACTATTATTTATTCTGTGGTAAAGGTATATTTTATATTGACTTATGGACAATTCAAGGGCACGGTTATATTATATAGAAAAAAATTATGCCAATAAGTTGTCATATTATCTATACATCGTTAATCTTTGTCTACTCTTTACGTAGTGCCATTGCAGTACGTCTACTTTTGGTAGATGTCGCTAAATTTAGACAAAGTCTAAATCGTCAATGTTACTAATCAATAATCATTGAAGGAACCATAAGAACAATTCAAGGGGATTACGAAGTATTTGTTAAGTCGTTATAATATTGAGGTACCTACGTTATTGTTTTTATTTTATCGTACTGTGGTTATATTAAGGTTGCACCAGGTTGCACTGTATCTGTAAATAAATAGATTACCTTGATATTAACATACTTAGAAAATTTTATATAAGAAAAAAAAACAAATTGTAATCTTAACTATTCTTTATTTCTTATAACAAAAGATGATCACAGTCTTAAAGGTACCTACCTATTAAATAAATTATCAGTCTTATGACAGTTAACAATCTTACATGATTTAAATCACATACAAAGATTTTCACTTTTTTATTTGTTAAATTTAATCCACTTCCTCTACTGTGGGACCATCGCGCTGGCCGCCAGGCATACCTCCGGGCATACCACCACCCGCACCGTGCATCTTGCTCATGATGGGCGAGCACACTCGCTGCAACTCCTTCAGCCTGTGCTCGTACTCATCCTGGTCTGCGAGGTTGTTGTTGTCCAGCCACTTGAGCGCATCATCACACTCCCGGCGCGCCGTGCTCTTATCAGACTCGCTCAGCTTGTCTCCCGCGTCGTCTAGCGCCTGCTTCACGCTGAACACGTACGCCTCCAACTGGTTGCGGGCGGCGACCCTCTGCCGCTGCTTCTCGTCCTCTTCTTTGTAGCGCTCGGCTTCGGACAACATGCGGTCGATTTCGGCCTGCGACAAGCGTCCCTTATCATTCTTGATCACGATGTTCTTGCTGCGACCCGTGCTGTTTTCTTTGGCTGAGACGTTCAGGATACCGTTAGCGTCCATGTCGAAGGTGACGTCGATCTTGGGGACGCCGCGCGGCGCTGGCGGGATGCCGGTCAAGTCGAACGTACCCAGCAGGTTGTTGTCCTTGGTCATCGCACGCTCACCTTCATAGACTTGGATAGTAACTGCTGGCTGGTTGTCCGAATATGTGGTAAAGGTTTGAGACTGTTTGCAAGGAATCTTCGAGTTGCGCTCGATAATTTTGGTCATTACGCCTCCGGCTGTCTCTATACCGAGAGATAAAGGAGCTACGTCCACCAGCAATACATCCTGAATCTTTGAATGAGAATCTCCACTGAGGATTGCGGCTTGCACGGCGGCGCCATACGCAACTGCTTCGTCTGGGTTGATAGATAAGTTCAGTTGCTTTCCGCAAAAGAAGTTCTGAAGCAAACTTTGCACTTTCGGAATGCGAGTGGAACCGCCTACGAGCACGACATCGTGGATCTGGCTCTTGTCCAATTTTGCGTCCTTAAGCGCCTTTTCGACTGGCTCCAAGGTGTTTCTGAATAAATCTGCGTTGAGCTCCTCGAAGCGAGCGCGGGAAACGCGCGTGTAGAAATCGATACCTTCATAGAGCGCGTCGATCTCAATGGTGGCCTCGGTGCTAGACGACAGCGTGCGCTTGGCACGCTCGGCAGCGGTGCGGAGGCGACGCATGGCGCGCGGGTTCGAACGCAGATCCTTCTTGTACTTGCGCTTGAACTCTTCCGCGAGATGGTTCACGAGTCTGTTGTCGAAGTCCTCGCCTCCCAGGTGCGTGTCGCCGGCCGTCGCCTTCACTTCGAACAGAGAGCCTTCGTCGATAGTCAGGATCGACACGTCGAAAGTACCACCGCCGAGATCGAAGATCAACACGTTGCGCTCCCCTTTCAAGTTCTTGTCCAAGCCGTAAGCCAGAGCAGCAGCCGTGGGCTCGTTGATGATGCGTAACACATTCAGCCCGGCGATGGCGCCCGCGTCTTTCGTGGCCTGACGCTGCGAGTCGTTGAAGTACGCCGGCACGGTGATGACGGCGTCCCGCACCGTGGTGCCGAGGTACGCCTCCGCCGTCTCCTTCATTTTCGTCAGCACCATGCTGCTGATCTCCTCCGGCGCGAACGTTTTCTTCTCACCTTTGAACTCTACTTGAATTTTGGGCTTCCCGCAGTCGTTGACCACTTTGAATGGCCAATGCTTCATGTCTTGTTGGATCTTTGGGTCGTCGAATTTGCGCCCGATTAACCTTTTGGCGTCGAACACTGTGTTGCTGGGGTTGAGGGCCACCTGGTTCTTCGCCGCATCGCCGATGAGTCGCTCCGTGTCGGTGAACGCTACGTAGTATGGTGTAGTCCTGTTACCTTGGTCGTTCGCGATGATCTCCACGTTGCCATGTTGCCACACTCCAACGCACGAATAAGTTGTTCCAAGATCAATTCCAACAGCTGGCATGTTGTCTCCTTAATACGCTTTTCAGTTAAAATATTAGTTAATATCAATCGCTTATACAAAACTTCGGTTAACACCAAGAACTCCTCTTCACACTTCTTGTCTTCTCTTATCGCGTTTTAAATTTATTCTGAGTTCCCGCGCCAGCCGCCGCACTTTTATATAGAATGAATGAAATTCCAGAAACGTCGACTTAATTCACGAAATAACCAATCAGCAAACGCTGTTCGTCGAACATTCCGGTAAAATGCTACGGCAACCAATGACAGCCTAGAAGGTCATGACGTATGCAATAGGGATGTAACATATATTGATTCTTCCATAATTTTGGGAGATTTCTTTTTGAATTATTAGCATTTAGCGATAAACGAAATTTTGAAGAAAATTTTATTTTCAGTGTATAACTTTTCTTACTCCGTTTACTTTTCTAGTTTAGGAATAAATTTCTCTTAATTTTAATAATGCACTATTTCGAAACAATTAACATCCATTTAGATAACAAATGACCAAAAATTAAACGTCTTATCTTAAAAATTTGCTAAGATAAAATTAGAGTAATTTTAAATGTGTTGGCAATATTTAACAGACAGATAAAAAAGATTAGCTATTCTATTTTATAGCATAAAATAGAATAGCTAATCTTTTTTTTTTAAATTATATAATTGTGTTAGATTTTGTTTTTGAAACTGTTAGATTTAAAAAGGAATGTGTGATTATTCGTAAAATAATATTAAATAATAACATGTAATACTTCCATTTATTATGGGAAAATAAAAATTGTGTATGGCCATATTCTAGAAATCTCGCGAATGATAACGTTTCCACCTCTCCCTCTAGTAGAGAGAGATAGAGATATCACTATTCACTGCTATTCACTATACACGGAAAACGGACCGAACGATGAATCATTCAGAGAGAAAACAAATTCTATTCGAGATCGAGATCGAGTACAAAATAAATAGGCAATGAAATGAATATTAATTTGTATGAAGAGGTATTTTAATTTAGTTTTTAATAAACATAATATTTTTATGCAAGTATTGTTATTGAAAAGATCACCAATTAATTAATATGTGACTTTTTGTTCGTTGGGAGTGAAGACAGATTGACACAATATTAAATAAGAAAAATATTTTTCACATAATTTAATAGCTTCTATAGTCGCTGCTAAAACAGTGTTATCGAAGAATTTTATTTGACTTGGATGATATTAAATTATGTGGAAATTCTTTTATTTTATTTATGTTTAGATTTATATGGACTGAATGATCATCAACCGACACCTTCGGCAGCTAGCTATACCTACATAGAAATTGGCCACAAAATTAGAATATATGTATATATAATATATATATATATATATATATATATATATATATATATATATATATATATATATATATATATATATATATATATATATACAGCAATTGTAATAGTAAGACATCGTAATAAGAAATTGTCTTATTACGATTTCTGTGTATATTTGTATATGTGTATGTTTACATACCTATTAGGTATATGTAAAAAGTCAGAAATATCTAAGTATTTTCTTTTGGTTATTTCCATTGATGTAGGTATATATGTTACTCATGTTACATGTTATATATAACTCAATGGTGATTTCAACAAAAATTACATTTTATACATAGACTTATTATACATTTTATTTTTATACTAAATAATATCACACTTTAAAGATAGTACTATAATATTTTAGGTATTAAGTGGCACCTATATTATAGTCATAGCCAAAGATTTAAAAGCACGGATGGGTCGGCTTGACCGTGAAAGATCCACACTCTCATGGAATACCTGCATAAAATAAAATGTGTTACGTGTGGTGCGTGTTGAGAACCGGAGACCCTTTTTACTGGAAACTAGGCGTTCCATCTTACTCCTCGCGGGTGACAACGCATCTGCATTTTGATTCTTAGTCGAGGAGAGATGTCAGATGTCTATTTACCATAGCATCTACTTACAATCAGGTCTGTGTAATCGTTTGTGACCCTTAGGTACTCTATGTTAAAAAAAGTTTTTACCGGAAACTTCCGAAGAACTAAATGTACTTTCTATGTCAAGTGACAACAACGAAACTCGCCATTAAAAAAAACTTTAAAAGACAATAGACTGTCGTTTGTACCTGTTCGTGTACGTACCTACATTATGCCTACCCAGATAAACACTTTGGACTCATTAGCGTAAACGATATCCAAAAAGGTTCGAAAACAATCCACATAATATCTAGAAAATGTGTAGACATTGTTTTTTTTTCATTATACCTATCTAGGTACAAAATATTTTGCCGTCGACAGAATGACGCAGCAGCGCCATAGTTCGAATCGTATTCAGAGAATTCGAGAACCTTCCATTTTTAAATAAACGCAGGCGGTGATTTAAATTTGGACTCTTTGTAAACAAATCAAACTTAAAAAAAAAACAGTTCCTGGAACAATTTCAAAAACGCGAACATTTATTATTATTTTTAACCATGATACAAAATGTTTTCAATAATCTGTTACCCGTTACCCAGTCTCCAATACCGTATTCTATTACATCGAAGTATACCTGTTACTTATAGTAGTAAAACCTCAATGTTCTAAATATATTATTCCTCTAATTATTGAAAATTAGCATTAGGCCTGTGATCAATAACAGTGGATTTCCAAAGGGCTAATGATGATGATGATGATTATGCAGTACCGTTAGAAGCGAAGTAAATCAGTCATAATATGATAAACAATTTTAAAAGTTTTTTTTTTTTTTTAATAAGGGTTACAACGTGACAACTGACAAAAGAGCTTTGATTATATAGCTGTCCTCAGTTCACCTAAAGGAAAGTGGATGATGTAGCTTTCGGCTATGCATACCTACCTACATCCGTTATCGATTAAGATTCAAAATGTAAAAACGTTATCATTGTCATCTTTGAGGAAATATTGTGGTCACGAGCTTACGAGTGAGGAACGGCGATTTGTTCCTGTCTTTGATTACTTATATATACTTAAACTATTTTATTGGAAAATGAACCCATAATTAATAAATGATATGTGAAATAAGAATAGAAGGGGAGTTAGTCGGACAAGTAGATGAGTTTGTATATTTGGGATACTTATGTATTCAGCATGGATGGGAGATATGATAAGTAGGTACCTATATAGAACGACGAGCGAACGCAGGAAATAAAGTAAATGGGGCTCCACACTCTGTGGAAAGTCAGAATGTTTCAAAAAAGATACGTATGGTAATTTACAATGCTGTGTTATGGTTATTATTATTATAATTATAAATATATCTATTAATATCGGAGTTTTACATATAAGTTTATTTATGGATATATCGAAAATCCGATATTTTAAAAAATATCAACAGTTTTAGTTTGAATTGGTCAGTTGGAATGATCAGTAGAACTGATCGTGTGTGGCGACCATAAGTCCCTACTTTAACGTATGGTAGTGAAAGTTGGGTGTGGCAGAAGAAGCACGAGAGTAGAATAAATGCAGTAGAAATGCGGTCGCTAAGGAGTAGTTAGGGCTGAATCTGAGAGTGCTGCCATTTAATACTGGTATTCTGTGAGAGCGTGGCCTTTCCCTTCCCAGGTCAAGCCCATTCAAAATGATTTGCCAATGATTAGGTACGTAATATAGCTATTTAGCTAACAATTGACTGGCTATCAAATAATTAATTAGGTAAGTATACAAAATTATTGGAAACCTGGTAGGTTCATTTGTGATAGAACCATGCTGTAGTTATATTAGTAGTATCCTAGTTGTAGCACGAATGGGTCGGCTCGACCATCACTCACCACACGACCACGCTCTCACAGAATACCAGCGTAAAATAGTAGCTTAATGCTGCTGTGTTTCGTATGGTGAGTCTAAAGAACCGGAGACCCTATTTACTGGAAACGAGGCATTCCATCTAAGTACTCACGGGGGAAAACGCATCTGAATTTTGATTCGTAATCGAGGATAGATGTAGATGTCTATGGGCCGCAACAACCACTTACCATAATGTGGACTGTGTGCTAGTTTGTCACCCTATCCTATATAAAAAAGGTATACCGTAGTTCCTAAATCCTAATACCTATTGCTTTTATCGTAATTGAAAGTTTCAATATAAATTAATAAAAAATAACGACTAGGTTTTTAGTATATAACATAGACCTATAAGCCTATCAATAATAATATTTAATAAGCTTAATGGTTAAAAAAGAGATCAGGACGAGTTGAGAACCTCCTTCTTTTTTAAAGTCGGTTGAAAATAGTAATTAAAAACTTCCGACTGTATTAAAAACTTTACTGAAAAAAAAAGTTGCCCTCCCTTTTTTGTATTTGCAGATGTAATATATAATATTATATAGACTATATCACTCCCAGATTGAAGACCAATCTTCACCTCATATCATCATATATGTTAAAAATTAATATCCATCTAGTTCTAGCGGTATCGGCTACAGACCTACAGAGCGTGCCAAAGAAATGGGCATACATACATACAATATATATATATATATATATATATACAATACAATATATATGAATACTTTGGAAAAGCACAACCCTTCTTCTAGGTCAGTCGGGTAAAGAGTAAAGATTTCATACGTCATTTGTTTGCGTCGGACGTACGAGTACATACATACTTTGGAAAAACATAACGTATCCATCTGAGCAGTCGGTTGAGTAAAGATTCTCGTCATTTGCGTCTCAAAGTTTCGATACTGCCGTTGATAACGCCTAATGTAAAAACTATTTGAGCATTTATAAGCAAGCAATGCTAATTTTTATACTCTAAGCTAAAGGCTTTTTATACGCGGCAGAGCCACGCTGCAGCCATATTATAGTTGTAACACGAATTGGTTGGCTCGACCCCGGAGGGACCACGCTCCACAGAATACCAACGTAAAATAGCAGCTTAATTCTGCTGTCTTTCGTATGGCGAGTGTAGAGAACCGGATACCCTTTATACTTGAAACGTGGCATTCCATCTCAGTTCTCAGGACTGGCAACGCATCTGCATTTTGATTCTTAATTGATTAATGTAGATGTCTATGGGCCACAAGCCACAACATTCACTTACCATCAGGTGAACTGTGTGCTCGTTTGTCACCCTTATTTTTTATTCTATAAAAAAGCACTTAAGAAACATAAAAATATTGTAATGTTAAAGTAATAAATGCGTTATTATAAAAACGCATTCATATGTATCTTCAAAATATATGTAAGTATAAAAAAACCTACGGATGTTTTATATTCAACGCTTTAGTACACAACAAGAAAAGTGCCAGAATGCACTAAAACCTTATGCAGGCGTGGCCGAGTGCGGAGCGGTTGTATTGATCCAGTTAATGTCAAGCAACCAGGTCAGGTGCAGAGTCTAGAAATAGCGCACAGAATTTACTAGAATAACATGTTTGAACTTCGATGAATCATTTCGTGTCTATTAATTTTTAATTTAGAATGTTTTTGTTATGAACTGTTTTGTTTATGTCTTAGTTAAAAATAAAATTACATGCTGTTTTCGCCTGTGTAGTATCTTTAAATATGGCGATATTTAGATTTAAGATATAAAAATGGATATAACGAAAGTCTATGTTTTTTATTTATGTTTTCGTTTTTTTAAAGAAATCTCCAGTTTCTGCGGATAAAATAAAGCCTGGATCACCCCTCGCATTACTCTCCAGTCTACATCTAGTATATAGTTATCTGTGGTCTACATCTGTTTGTGCAGTTACATTTTTTTTTCATAGGAGAGGGGGCAAACGAGCGTACGGCTCACCTGACTGAGTCACTTCACTGAATTGCAGATGCGTTGCCGTCCTTTTAAAAATGAGTAGGCTCTTTTCTTGAAAGTCCCTAAGTCGTATCGGTCCAGAAAAATCTCTGGAGGTAGTCGATTCCACAAGGAAGTTGTGCGAGGAAGAAAACTTTTAAATTTTCCTACAATCGGTAGCAATACGTGTTAATTTACCTACTTGGTAGAGCCAGCTACAGCTATAATATAGTTGTAGCACGAATAGGTCGGCTCGACGGGGACAGGACCACGCTCTCAAAAAGTACCAGCGTAATACTGCTGTGTCTCGTATGGTGAGTGTAGAGAATCAGTGACCCCTTTGCTGGAATGGAGGCATTCCATCTTAGTCCTCAAGGACGACAACGCATTTGCATTTTGATCCTTAGTTGAAGATAAATGTGAATGTCTATGGGCCACAGCATTCACTTACCATCAGGTGGACCGTGTGCTCGTTTGTCACCCAATGCTAAAAAAAACTTTCCGAGTGACTGATTCCAAAGATTAGCCCGGACAAGAAAACAGACAGACAAAGAATTTTAAACTGATTATTTATGCCAGATTTAGAATCATAAGATGCGGTCCCATAGATAGTCTCCGTGGAATCTTCATTGTTTTGCAAGTAGTGTTTTAAAAATCTAGCCATTTTTTCCCTTTCTTGTACTTAGTCTCAGTTTCTTTTGCTCGCGAAACTTCGCACCTGAAAGTCTCTTTCTTTTATCCTGAAAAAAAAAATAATTAGCACTTATGGGATTAAGGAATTAACTTCCAAAGTAATCACAATTATAAGCACTAAGTTTGCATATTAAGTAAAAAGCAATTTGTTCATGGGCGGCGGTAGTTACTTACCATCAAGTGAGCCGTGTGTCTTTGTTTGTGTTGTCTTTTATAAAAAAAAAAAAAAAAAAAACGACGGGTTGCACTCCGGGAGTGCCGGCAGAAGTGAAAACTTGCATATTAACATTGTGCATTTTTGATATTTTGGAATGGTTAGGGAATAATTTTGCACAAATTGCTTTAATTATCAGTATAAAAGTACTATCATTTATGTGGTAGAATACAATATTTATTTATTGCACTATCGTACACAAACATGACAATTTATATTACTTTAAAAAGTTTATCTCTCAGAAAAATCAACTTCCATCCTTAATTTCGACGACTTTTTCACCATCATTATTACCAGAACCATCATCGCCAATCTCTAAAAATGATACGATCGGTTTATGATAGCTGAAGTAAGAAACGAACAGTTTTGATTCGAACCTATTTAAATGTCTAATAAAGACCGCATCAATAGTAGTTTTGTATTTCGTTGTGCTAAGATTGCGATCATTTGACATAGTTATACCAAATTCATTATTTAAAAATTCAATTAATAGTTGATTTTTATCGTCTGCAAAGTTTATGTTGAAATCTCAACTAAAAATCATTGGCAATTTATCAAAGCTTTTTCCAAAAATTTTTTGAAGCAATGCAGATGCGTCATGAGAATAAATTAATAAATTTTCGTACAAGAAGTCTCGTATAGCATGCAATGACTTATCTGAAGAGATGTAAACAGCAACCATAATAATGAACTGATTATCAGCAGATTGGCAACGACTTATACAAATATCACCGATATCTGAAACAGTATCTTTAAACATGCTATTGTATTTCACATGCACATCCATATAATTTGTGCAATAATGAACTGTATTTTGATAAATATCTACTCCTCCCGCTGGACGATTATTTCTTCTGAAACTCGCAACAAAGTTGAAATTCGGAATGTAAATTATTTCATCGTAACCCATATGAGTTTCTGATAAAATTAACACTTATTAACAAGAGCGTCAATCGTTAGATCATCTACATGCGCACGTAAACTTTGACAATTGAATGAAAAAATAGACAATCTATTATTCTTAGAAAAAAATCTAGAAGTGTTGAAGTTTGGTGATGGTTTGCAAAGGATTTTTACGTAATCGTTTCAATTCAATTGATAAATCTTCTCGATGAGTTGTTGATCTCTTTTGATTTTTTGCAATCTTCAGGACAAGGTCTTCTTGACAATGCATCTGCGTTGCCGTGAGATTTTCCGCTGCGATGTTCGATCTCAAAGTCGTATTCCTGCAGTAGTTCAATCCACCTCGCAACTTGTCCTTCTGGATTTTTAAACTGCAATAGCCATTTTAGTGCAGCATGGTCAGTTCGTAAGTGAAATTTTCGCCCCAGAAGACATTTGCTAAAATGCTGCAACGACTTTACCACAGCTAGCAATTCGCGTCTTGTAACACAATAGTTCCTTTCCGGTTTTGACAACGACTTGCTGAAGTACGCTATCACGACCTCTTGGTCGCCATTCCGTTGAGAAAACACACCGCCAAGTCCTATATCACTTGCATCTGTGTCAACTATAAATTCTTTGCTTTGCGGTGAGACCAAAACCAAAATACACCAGTGTGCATGTAATGTGTATGTGTGTTGACAGATAGCGCACGAATGCACTGTTGAAATGCACGGTGCATTGCCTGCCTCAACTTACATTATCGATACAGATTGCAGTGTATTTGTATCTTCGGATTTGACAAAGATTATGTAAGTGAATATTTGATGACGTAAGCAACGTATATGTATCAACGATACATTATCATAATGGTGTAGCGTATGTGTTTGCGTACCGCAAGGAGGCACTTTGTCTCCTTTACTTTTTGCAGTTTTTATAAACTCAATATCCAGTAATTTAAATTCTTCCTACCATCTTTATGCAGATGATCTACAAATATATACTAAAGCTTGTCCCAACGATCTCCCGAATGTTATCAATGTCATTAAGGCACATCTCGAACGAATTCTTGAGTGAAATAAAGCATATGGCCTTCACGTTAATCCAGTAAAATCGCAATCGTGGGCACCGTGCAAATGTTGGTTAAATCGAACCTTGATTACCTGCCTTATATACTATTTGGTAATACTATTATTTCTTACAGAGATTCAGTGAAGAACTAGGGGATCCACATTGATAAGAATCTGTTGTGGGGACAGCACATCAAAGAAATTAACCGTAATGTTTATGCCTTTGCGTTCTCCGTGTTTTTAAGATTAGGTAACTTTTTTCCTATTGCCACCAAAACTAGCTTGGCTAAGTCACCAAAACTGTGCTAATTAAATCCCTTCTATTCCCTATTTTTGATTATGCGAATTATGTAGCTTAGCTTGATAAACTTGAGCGAATTCGGAACTTTTATAAGGTTTATATTTTGATTGCGCAAATATGACCATGTCTCTCTTTTGTACTAAGCTCAAGTGGTTGCCAATACGACTTCATCGGAATGCTCACATACTTCACCTTCTGTATAGTGTTTTCTTTAATCCTTCTTACCTCAAAAATCGTTTCGAATTTCTTCGTGATTTCTATTCACGTAACCTGACATCAGCAGAGAGCTTGAAATTGAATATGCCACTACACACAAGTTAATTTATGAATAAATCTTTAACTGTACAGGCCGTTCGATTATGGAATTGATTTGTTGAATCGCAGTAAATCGCGCAACATCCCTACCGGTATTTAAAAAAAAAACTAATCAAGAATCATTACCTTGCATTTTAAATTGTAACTTCGCTTCCGCACTAGCCATTATTTTAAACCCCTTTGCATAGTGATGGGAATATCTATCATGACATTTGGCAAAAATATAAAATACATATTGTAAGTAATTGAAGTACATTTAATTTATTTTTCTACGTGGTAAAACCGCTGTGCAATGCACACGGGCGCCATCCTTTAGGGACGCCAAAACCCAGGGTCAAAAATTGCAAAAATTTCCAAAAAAAAAAAACAAAAATTAATTTTAAAATAAAAGTTGAGAAATTAATAGGATTAGGTATAAATACACACGAATTTTTTTTTATCATCCAGTTACTGCCGATTCCTATGTTGATTATAACAATGCCCGGAGCGCTATAAAAGCGATGCATCGCCAGAGGCGTTTTTAAGCCGATTAGTTCACTGGACCGTGCAACAAGTGCATAAAAACAAGTAATCCTATTAATTTTTACATTTAAAATTATTTTTATTTTGTCAAGTGTTGTGTTGTATAATATTTTGTTTACTTTTTTCTTCTCTAAAATTAAGTACTGAATACCTGCTGACTGCAATTTCAACGGTTTGATTTTTTATAAAATGGTAAATGTTCCCTACTTTACTTTATAATATCAACATTAACCCTTTATAGAAATCCTATCTGTTTCCTGTTCCTTTCTGTTGACTGTTTTTATCTGATAACTTCAATAGATAATATAAGAAAAAACCTACAACTTCTGCATAAAACATTTTTTTCTATCTGACATAATAAAGGCTCTAGGAATCACGTAAATATAGTCAAACATCCTGTACGACTTTGAAAAAGTAATTGGTTTTTTATCCATAACCCGCTTAGTTTTTATGCTATCAATCTTTTTAAAAAACCATTTTGTACGTTTTTTGAGGGCTATAAGATCATATTTGTTTAATACTTTTTCTGCCTGTATTTTTAAAAGGGTTTAATCTGAAAGAGCTCGAACAAATTGGTTTTTACTTAAATATGCAATATGCAAACTTGGTGCTTATTATTGTGATTACTTTAGAAGTTAATTCCTAGTTCCCATAAGTACCAATTATTTATTTGTTTTTTCAGGATAAAAGAAAGAGACCTTCAAGTGCGAAGTTTCGCAAGCAAAAGAAACTGAGACTACAAGAAAGGGAAAAAATGGCTGGATCTTTAAAGCACTTCTTGCAAAACAATGAAGACTATCGATGCGATCGAATCTCAAGATTCTAATCCATAATATCAGTAACCGTGAGTGGACCATCTGAAATTTCAACAAAGGCGCCTACGGTAACATCAGGTCCTGCAACAAGTGGCGGTGGTTGTAGCAGCAAAACAGCTTCTACTGATGCAGAGCCCGATGAAGCGTCCATCCTCGTCTACAGCACTTGAACAATCCACTTCAGGTAATTCAGCTTGTGTAAGAAGTTCGGTAATGTCAGCTACCAAAATACCTGCTGCAAGTGAAACTTTCGATGAAGGCTTTAATAAGACTAGCATCGATATAATTCCATCCGACCCCAGTTTGTGGCCCGAAATAATCACTAATGAGATAGCTAGAACATTGGTTAAACATGGTCCGCCCTTGATAGACATCAGGTTTAGCTTTCCTTGTAATAAAGATAAGAACAAGTTTTCGTGCAAATACTTTGTAAGAAGTCTAGCAAATGGAGAAAAAGTCGAAAGGACTTGGCTTATTTACTCTATTTCTAAAGATACTGTATTTTGTTTTTGTTGTAAGTTGTTTTGTAAAACTCTTAACACTTTTTGTGATACAAATGGAGTATCTGATTGGCAACACTTGTTTTTGCTAATAAAGAGACACGAAATGTCAATTTAATAAAAATGTAAATTTTTAAAAAAATGTTGGAAACATCTGCGACTGTTAATATGCTCATCACCTGCAGATTTTAGAAACGGAAAAAATATTGGCGCGACGTGTTGGAAAGAATTATTGCGATTGTTAATTATTTGTCTACACAATGCTTGGCATTTCAAGGTTCTTCGAAATTACTTTTCGAACATGATAATGGAAATCTTCTAAAAGCTGTTGAGATGATTGCCTCTTTTGATTCAGTGATGAGACAGAGACGAGAGAGAGAGACGTTAGCCGAGTGTGTAACTCCCAAAAAAAAGGTGTTAAAATGACTCATTATTTAGGCGTGCAAATACAGAACGCAATAATTGAATTATTGTCGTCTAAATTAAGAAATAATATTTTAGAAATGGTTCGCAGTTCAAGATATTTTTCAATAATATTAGATTGTACACCAGACACTAGTCATACTGAGAAAAACAAATTAGTCATGTTCTGAGGTATGTTGTCCTTAACACAACTTCAAAAAAGGTTGAAGTTAAGGAAAGTTTTATGGCATTTAATCCAATACTGGACTCTACAGGGAAAGGGATATATACATTTGTGACAGAATTTTTTTAAAATTAAATTTAGATTTAAAAAATATTAGGGGACAAGGTTTTAATAATGGGGCGAACATGAAGGGACAGCATGTTGGACTTCAAAAACGCATTTTTGACGCGAATCCGAGAGCCCTTTTTGTACCTCGTGCGGCTCATACTTTAAACGTAACATTAAATGACGCTTTTAAAGTGTCAGATGCTACAATAAACTTTTTTAATCTTGTGCAAGAGTTATATAATTTTTTTTCGTCATCCACGAAAAGGTGGGATATTCTGAGAAAAAAATGTCCCTGGATTAAAGTGAGACAATATGGCCCAGCAGAATTGAATATAAAGCACCCTTAAACTTTATTGGATAATATAAGGATTGCGAAAGTCTTCTAGAAGTAGCTGAAGATAATTCCTTTCACATTGATGCAAGACATAAAGCGAGTTCCCTCTTAACGTCTGTACAAAAATTTCAATTTATTTGTGGAATTATTATTTGGCATGACGTTTTATTTCACATAAATATTGTCAGCAAACAAATGCAAAGTGTATAGTGTATAGTTAAAGTATGCCAAACCCACCTGAAAATTTTAGTTAATCGCTTCCAGCAATATAGATATGACCAATCGTTTGAAGAAATTCTTGTACAAGCGAAAGAAGTAGCACTCTCTCTCGAAATTGAAGAAGACTTTACACCGTTACCAACGGTCAGGAGGAAATTTAAACCAAACTGTTTGACTATGAACACCGAGATGAGACCTCTCATGATCCAAAAACTGCCTTTAAAATTAGTTTTTTCTTAAAAATTATAGATCAAACATTAAGCTCTCTAAAAAACGATTTGACTTAATAAATGAGTATGATAATATTCTCGGATTTTTAGCGACATATTCAAATTAACTGACAGCGATATTTTAAAACATTGTTCTGTTCTTGAAGAACGACTGACAGATCAGGATAATAAGGATAAAGACTCCAGTGATTTGTTTAATGAAATTAAAGCGTTAAAGTTGTTTTCATTACCTGATGATACTGACCCCTTAAGTATTTTACAATATAATATATATGAATAATATGAAAACAATTTAATCTCCACCTTTCCAAACGAAAGCATTTCACTAAGAATTCTTCTGGCATTACCTGTATCTGTAGTTTCTGGCGAGCGATCTTTTTCAAAGTTAGAAATCATTAAAAATTATTTAAAATCTACAATGCTTCAAGAAATATTGTCTGGGCTAGTGATATTAGCAATTGAACAAGAAATGTTTTGATGGTATAAATTTTAGCGATGTACTTAATGAATTTGCAGTAGCAAAGTCTCGGAAAATATCGCTGCTACATTGCTACATTCTATTGAACCTAGCTATCATTTTTGATTTTATAAATAAGTTACCTAGGAATTTTTATCAGGGTTATTTTCTAGTATTTGTAAACAACGTGTCTGTACCCCATTAGTTAAGTAATGCTTTAAAATGGGTGTGAACAAGAATTTATTTTAATTTATTTTGTTATGATTTTATTCTGTTTGTTTCATTTTGATATTTTAGTCTACAAATAAATATGACTTCTAAAGTTCAGTTTTTTGCTTTATTTCAAGCACCTACCTACCTTCAAAAAATAAATAAAAAACATGATCCAAAATGCCTTAAGGGGCGCCAAAATCCTTTTTTGCACACAGGCGCCAGTAGCCCTTACGGGGGCCCTGACCATGATGAAGCTATGTTATAGTAATAGAACGAATGTGTCGGCTCGATTGGGGGAAGACATGTTTCTTATGGTGAAAAAAAGCTTTGCGTGCTTTTTAGAGCGCAACTGTATTTCATGCTGGCCCAACGCTTGCAACTTTATACGGCGCAAGTTCGGCTTCACATGGAGTACTGTTACCATCTCTGGGCCGGGACACCCCAATTCCAGGTCATTGCTCCTTTTACTTGATCACATCCAGTACATAGCGGTTCGCATTCTTTGGTCTACTTGACTCACTGGCGCTGAAACAGAAACAGAAACTTTTTTATTCAATGTAGATTATAAACAACATTTGTTGAGTCACTTTTTTCATTTACCACTGGTTTGCAGAAAAAACCTCTATCCTGGGAAGAACCAGCAAGGAACCCTGTGGGATTTTTTTTCAAATAATAGCTTACAATCTTGTTTACAATTAACAACACAAGACAAATTAGAAATAGCTTGGTAGCGATCACCCTTCCCAGTGTTTATTATCATCCGTAAATTCCTTAATAAAGTCACTTTTTTCATTTACCACTGGTTTGCAAAAAAAAACCTCTATCCTGTGAAGAACCAGCAAGGAACCCTGTGGGACTTTTTTTTTTCAAATAATAGCTTACAATCTTGTTTACAATTAACAACACAAGACAAATTAGAAATAGCTTGGTAGCGATCACCCTTCCCAGTGTTTATTATCATCCGTAAATTCCTTAATATCATAATAACCCTTTTATACAAACTTAGTTTAATAACGTTTTCGTACTTTATCGGATGACAAATTTTGTAAGTATATTTTCTGGGATTTTGTTGTAAAAGCGTATTATACATCGTCCTAAGAATGAATTACTGACTCAGTGGAGTCAAGCTGGAAAGATATGTTGCATTAATTTGCATACTATTTTATCGCATCTACCACGGGGAGTACTCGGAGAAATCATTCGAAGGAGTGTCCAGTCGTTAAATTTCGCTAAACTCACGATACCATTTGTATCATTGGTCGTTCACCACTGTGCGATTTACTAGAAGTTTACTTCCTCCCACAACTTCCTTGTGCACTTGACTACCACCAGCTAATTTTCCAGATTGATACCACTTAGCAACTTTCAAGGAAAAAACCTTGACCTACTATTTTTTAAAAGGCTGGCAACGCAACTACAATCCCCCTGGTGTCTTTAATCTATAAAAAAGAATCGGAGACCCTTATTACTGGAAATGAGTAGGCATTCCATCTTTGTCCTGAAGGGTGACAACGCATCTCCATTTTGAATCTTAATTGAAAATCAATGTAGGTGTCCATGGGCAACAGCATCGACTTGCCGTTAGGTGGATTTGGATGGACTGTGTGCTCCTTTGTAACTCTTATTTAAAACTATTATTTCTTATTAAAAATAAATATTTTTTTGTTATTGTCAACTTCCAACAGGAATATTGTGTGAAACGGAATGCTTATTTGACAAGAAGAAACAAACGTCGTCCACTCATCATAGACGTATATAAATATATACGTTTATGGCACTCATCCATCATTATATAATGCACTCCAAGATGTACTCTGTGATCATTTTCAAGATCAAGTTCAAAAGAGTTTTGCATATATTACTCTACTCTATGGGGTTTGTCGGGAACTTAGCCGTCGACCGATTGTCGCTCCTGTTTTGTCGCTAGAATAATGGTTTGAAGTGGATTTGGATTCGTAAAATTGATGCGATTTTGTGAATTAATTGTCTGCGCGTGTAAACTATTAGAGAAAACGACGAAACAAGTGCTTTGATGTTGATACAAAACGCAAGTTATGTTGATCGCTTGGGCGCCTTATGAACTTGAGTGGCTGTCATCATTAACTGTCTGCTGGGTTGAGCTGTCGTCAAAATCTCCCAAAACTTCGCAATGTGAAGTGAATGTGAGTTGAAGAAAAAATATATAAAAATAAAGGTTCCGAAAAAATAATAGGCTCAGAAGGGCTAGAACCCAGAGGAACCGTAAAGCCAGTTAAAAGAAAAACCAATTTCAAAATTGACATTTTGTTATTGTATAATGTATAATGGTGGCACTTCACATGGCTATTTGTATTTGCGTATTTGGGGTATTCGACAAATAACTTCCATGTGTGGAGAGTATATTTGCCATAATTATTGCCGTATTTGCCTATTTGGCAAATATAGCCAATAACAAATACGGCTTACCGATCGTCTGTCGGTTTTTTAAGGCACATCAAAGGAGACAAATAGGCAAATACGCAAATATACTGGCCACACATGGTCGGGCTCATAAGCGCGCGAACTGTCAACCAGTACGGACGGACCTGTTTATAACCTTAATAAGTAATTATTTAGATACATACGGAAAATGAATTGGGACAAAGAAACCGTTGTAAGGTTTTTAGAACTTTACCAAATGAACCCATGCATTTGGGACCCTGGAAACGAGGGGCATAAAAACCGGCAAAGAGTAAACGACGCGTGGAATACAATTAAAGACAATTTGGGTGTACCATGTACCCTGCAAGATTTAAAAAAAAAGAAGGAGTCGCTTATGTCTGCGTACCGAGGTTACAAAACCAAAATAAAGAAAAGCGAACGATCCGGATCAGGTGCATCCGATGTGTATCAACCAAGTTGGTTTGCATTTGCATTCATGGATAGTTTTTTGAATTCTGTTTATACCTGCAACAGTACCATAAACACTGTGGTAAGTAATAATACATTTATAGAAGACAATTTCTTTTTGTATATAGAATGGGCCCACCACAAATTTTAGCTACAATTAATGAAATGCATGTCAATTTATTCCTTATCATCTATAAATTACAAAATTAATATTAGTTTTACCGCATCTAACGGGAATACTGAAAAATTAAAAATAAAAATATGAATATCACAATAACCTATAAACAAACTAAAAACTATTTTCTAGTAGTATTCACCGATATTATGAGTTAGAATAGTACATATTATAGAATAGAATAGCTTAAAATTAGTATAAAACAAAGTTGTAGGTTCATTCAGCGTTTATAGGTACTTTAAGATTGATGGAAAATCTTTTTTAGTAGGTCTGGCAAAAAATGGTGCACAGCAGACAAACAAACATGGTGTGGAGACTATTTTTACATAGTTAATTAATTAGTGAATATACATCACAAACACCACTACACTAATTAAATAAATATGATTAAAGCCAAGATGAATAAGGGATAATATGTCCATTTATAATATTACCTTTACATGCTAAGCTAGCTAAGCTAGTAAGAAAGATATTTTAAACTGGTTGTATGATGATAAAAACACAAAGTAAAATACCACTGTATGTATTACTGTAATCATTTCCAAAGTAGTTTGTCTAGTGGTTGTAGTAGTGCGACTGCTGATCATGAGGTCCCGGGTTCGAATCCCGGGTCGGGCCAAAAAAAATCAGTTATTGAGTTTTTCCATCAAGAAATTCTCAGTATCTGCCTGGAGTCAGGAAGTTGGCGGTGTTTCACCCCCGTGCCTCGGAAAGCACGTAAAGTCGTTGGTCCTACGCCCGATCTCTCTCCGGTCGTGTCGGTTTACCGTCCCATCGGGCTATGAGAGTGAGGGAATAGAGAGTGCTCCTGTGCTTGCGCATACACTTGGGCACTATAATCCTGTCCTGCGCAGATGGCTAGTCTCCGTTGAGGCTGGCCGCCGTGGCCGAAATTCGGTCTGGAGGACATTATTATTATTATTATCTATAAAAAAAATATAACTACCTATAAATTTTATAATAATAATTTTATTTTATTTTCAAATAATAAACAGATAGGTAAGTTTACAGATCAATCAGTTTCATGTATTATAAAAGTAATTAGCAAAGTCGTTTCTGATTTCGACTGGATTCCTTGGAGATCTTCTAGGAATGTTACGAATATCACGCAGTGCTGGGTTGTTGGGAATATCGGCCCTCCATGACCCTGGTATTATTAAGTCGTCTCCATCATTCAGGTCGAATGTACCAGGTGGATTATATACATTTCTAGACAGTCTACTTCTTCTCAAAAAGTTGTGTAGAACTACACACGCCATGACTACTTGGCTAGCTGATTCAGGTTCAAGTAGCATAGGCGAACGTAGCACTCTAAATATAGCAGACATAACACCAAATACATTTTCAACGATAACACGGGCTGATGAAAGCTTCTTGTTGAAAATTCTTTCTTTGGTGCCTTCTCGATGATTCCCTGGATATGGTTTCATGATATTGTTATGTAAGGCAAATGCTCCATCACCTAAGAATACATATGGCAAGTCACCATTTCCATTTTGTAGTGGAATTGGTGCTGGTAGCCCCAACGTATTATTGTTTATTTTATTCCACAGAACGGAGTTTTTCAAAACGCCTCCATCACTTATCCTCCCTTGACATCCCACGTCGGCATACATAAAGCAGTAATTACTATCAACCAAAGCTAATAAAACGATGCTAAAAGATTTTTTGTAGTTGTAATATTCTGAGCCACTGTTAACTGGAGACTGTATCACTACATGTTTTCCATCTATCGCACCTATGCAGTGCGGGAAACGTTGATGGAAGCCACCTTCTATGTCCAACCAGTCTTGTTCTACCACGGGCAACTGTAACAAAAATATTAATGTTATTTATACTTGCAGGATGAAGAACTTACGATTAATGAAGATCAAAACACAGAACAGGGCCCTATAGATCAAAATATTAGAAGCCAAGAACAACAGGAATTAAATTCAAATGAACAACAGGGTTCAACAGCAAGACCAATATTGCATAGAAGAAGACAAAATAATCCACCTGAACTTATAGAAGCGAAAAAACGAATGGATGAAGCATATAGTTTTATGAAGCAACATTCCCAGCTGCAGCTAAAGGATGAAGATGATGAATGCTCTACCTTTGGGGTACTTGTGGCTAGAAAGCTACGAAAACTTTCTGAACAACGCCGAGACATCATGATGGCAAAAATACATGAGCTATTTGTCGATGAACACGTCTACAACTTCAATTTGCCTAATTATTCTTCCAGTCGCCCAAATTCTGCTGCAACAATGCTATCATACACACCATCACCACCCCAAATCAATATCGCATCTCCGTCAGCGGTTGCAAGTTCGCCAAAGGTTGCATATCCGACAGATGTGGCATCTCTGAATTCTGCTACCAGTCAACCTAATTCTGATGCAACAATGTTATCGTATACACCATCACCACCGCAAAGCAATATCGCATCTCCTCCACAGGTTGCATTTCCGACAGAAGTGGAATATCTTAATTGTGTTAACAGTTATCCAAATTCTACAAAGGTTTTGTATACGTCATCTTCACCGCAAATGGATGCTCCTTCTCCTGCATATCATGTTGAATACTCAGAATACTCTAATGATACTCCTTTGAATCTACCGAATCCTACTTCTAGAATGGTGTCGTATACACCATCACCATCGCAAATACCTCGAGGGAAAAATAATTAATAGCATATTTAATACCTACTTAAAAATAATTTGATTACGATTAATAAAAGTTAATGAAAATTATATATGTTGTTTACCTTGATTTGATCCTTTAGAACCTGATATAAAGCAGCACACACTTCCATTATAATTCTTGAGATTATTTGACTTGATATCTTGAAGGTATAGTGAAGGCTTCTATAACTGTCTCCTGATGCAAGGAATCGTAAAGTAATCGCTAATCTAACTTTTGCAGGTATAGCTTCTCTCCATTTTGTATCCTTTTTAGAAATTATGGGATGGACTTTTTGTAACAAAAAATTAAAATCTGCATAAGACATTCGGCAGAAATTATCAAACTCGTTAGAGGGTTCTGCTAACATTTCTTGAAACCTTGTCTCCATAGATTCCCTGGAAATATAAATAACTTTTATTGTGTATTTACAACCTAAAACCGAGGAGTCTCTTAGAGATAAATTTAAAGAAATTAATATATTAACTTTGGCCTCTCAGTATATTTACCAAAATTTTATGTATGTTCACAAGAACATAGACAGTTTTAGTAAAAAGTGATATACACTCTGTAAACACTAGGAACAAACACAAGCTAGTGACCTATATCTCGAGTCCATAAAGTCAGTAACCCGTTCTTGGGGCAATGTATACGCTATTACTATGGAGTGTCTACTCTACACTCCATAGCTATTACCAAGTTTAAATATTTAATTAATGAAAAACTCTATAAAAAGGGCTAATATAAATGAATACATGGTTGATAATAAACCCTGGGAACGAGGTAGTCGCTTGCAATCTGTTTCTAAAATAAATTGTAAATAGTTTGTAACCATTTATATTGTAAAATTTATTTTAAAAAAAATCCTGCTGGATTTCTTGCTAGTTCTTCTCAGGACAGAGGGTTTTTTTTTCCAACCAGTGGTAAAGTAAAAAAAATACTTTCAATAAGAATTACACATGTGATCTATATTGAATAAAAAATTATTCTATTCTATTCTGTATATACTAATTAGATTTAGGTTCTTATTTTATTGGAATTTTCGTTAATATGATTTGCGTGTCATGCAAAAGTCATTCTACAAATGAAATAAACAAATTACTTACTTGGTTCGATTTTTATGCACAGTCAGCATCCACCATCGCCTTGCTCTTGGTCTTTTTTTTATCACTTTGTATTTTTTTACGCATAACATGTAATAGTAACATGCGTTCAAATAATAAAATCCAGCTGAAAGTGCAACGTCCATTTTATAGGTACAACTACTTTACGCTGGCAAACATGTTTCATTTTTTGGTATTTGGCTCCATGTGTGGACGGTTATATCGTTTATTTGCCCTTACGTCAATTTTTTTGCCAAATACGGCAACATGCTATCACAAATACCAAATAGCCATGTGAAGTGCCACTATAAAAAAGTTTTAATTTTTTTAATAAGTATTATTATATAATATGCAGTAATCTATGATTATGTATAAAATATCGAATTCGAAATCATCCAAAGTTCTAAAGTTGGATGATGTGATGCTAGTGAAATAATGAGGGTTACGGGAGGAAATTGATGGTAAAAATGATGAATGCTGAAAATCATGCTCTTCTAAAAGGAAATATCACATAATTTATTGAACATTCTTAAAACACTTTATTTGACAAGAAAAACTTGCTGAGGAAAAGAAGATTATAACGTTCTCGACATTCAGAATCACTTTCATATGGGACATTAATGTGACACGATTGGAGAGACAGGACCAACGGCTTTACATTCTTTCCGTGGCATGGCGGTTAAATACTGCCGGATTTTTGACTCCAGGCTGCCACTGAGAATTTTTCGTCAAAAACCCAATAACTGATTTTACCACCACTAGACCTACAATGCAGCCGGGAAGAAGATAAGGAGTATGATGAGAAAACTATTACCTGTCTGAAGTAATAATTCTGCTGCCATTGACAGATACCTTATCAGTGTTTCAATTAGTTTCTAACTCCAGATGTCACCCAAAAAATAATAATTTTGAGAAAGGGTGGTTGGCACATTCAAATGTAATAAAATTTTAATGTCTAACAGGACATGTGTAGTTAGAAATGAAATGAAGTGAATGATTTTATTCAACATAAAGATAATTGCATGATAATTTTACCACTGGTTCGGAAAAAAATCTCCTAGGAAGAACCAGCAAGAAACCCAGTGGGACATTTTTTAAACATATTTCACTTTACAATCATTTATTTTGTACAATTTTTGAATTAATTTTTATAGAACATATAAAAGCTGGTGATCACCTTATTCCCAGGGATTATTTTCATTTATTTTTTCTTTGATAATGACCGTTTTTGTACAATTTTTCATTAATAAAATATTTAAACTTGTTTTAATAAAATATTTAAATTTGAAAATGTATATACATTGCCCCATAAATTAATTACTAATTCTGTGGAGTCTAGCAACTGGTATTATGATTCATAAAAGATAGCTTGATCTCTGCGACAGCTGTCAGTAAAAATCACTCCATGAAGTCCTGAATTTCTTAGTAGTACAGACAGTTTTTTTTTTGGGGGTGGGCCGTGGGGGTGTGTGTGGTTTTTTTAGTGTCTTTTTTTTTTTTTTTTTTTTTTTTTTTTTTTTTTTTGATTTTTTTATAAATTATTTTTTTTTTTTTTTTTTTTTGGTGTCATTTATGTTTTTTTTTTTTTTATTGTAGTGCAAAAAAATAGTTCTTATGAATTTTGTTATATTTATTTGGCTTAACCTTGTCAATACTTCCAAGAGTTCTACATAAAATAATTCATTTGTAATTGTAATATAAGAATAATATAGCTATTTATTTACGAACTTAAGGTTGTACATTATTCTGAGCCCCTATTGTTAAGTCCCTCAGTTTGGTGTGCCTTTTGGCATAGGCCTCCTCCAACTGCTTCCATTGGCTTGTCTGCTGGTACCCTTGTCCAGTATGGTCACAAGGTTAGGCTGATGCCTTTCCATCTTCTGATTGGGCGACTTTGCCTAAGAGATGGTGTCAGAAAACAGGGTTACCTGCTGTCAGAATAGGTTTAACTGTTTTCAATTTATTTGGAAGAAATAATCTAAAAAAAGATAATTCAAAAAAAGGCGAGTTTAGAAGTGAATTAGCTTTAGTGCTGTACGATAGAGGAGCAAAGTTAAGCGAGGGTGTACTAGCACTGGTTGCTTAGGGCAGGTACACACATACTGCAAACAAAGTTTCTCAGCTCCTAAGAATGTCACGCTATGAGCACTGACCAAAACTAGGTGGTACACTTTGATACAAATAATTTAAGTGCAAAGAAAATATCCCATAGTGAATGTGACCGCTTCTATGAAAATATAATGATGAATGAAGACAGAATGTGCAGTAGAGATAAAATATATCCTTCAATATAGGTACCTACTAAGCCCAACAAGGACTGCACGACATATTTCCATATTCTTTTTACTAGTTTTTACTTCATTTATGTATCCTATATTCTAAAAGTACCAATTATTTATTTTTTTACTGATAAAGGTAAAATGTCTATAGGTACTGCTTGGCATTAACTAGGGGTTGCGATTCATACAAGGTTCCATCATTAACTACATATAGCAAGGCAGCTCTATAAATCTATCATACTATAATACCTATCAAGTCTCACACTATAGTTTGTAGGTAACTGAAATATGAAGGTTTTATTTTATAATTTATCTCAGGACTCAAAACTTTAGAATTAAATGTAGACCGAATATTTAATTTCGTTAAATACATATTTATTTATTGCATGAATTATGTATTACAAGTTTAAATGATTAAATTTTTAACTGAATTTGTAACAATTGTTATAGCAAGTATGGAAAAAATCTTACTGAATTACAATACAGCAAAAATAAAAGAAAACACAACAAGTAACATTTAAATTATTCTTTATTAATTTTAATTAATAATGGAATTTGTTTTGAACTAAAATCAGTCTTTGGCTGTACACCTGTGCACAAAATAAACTGCGATTACACGATCACAAAACCATTACAACATGGCTAAATTAGGCGGGATAATGAGTTAAGGAGATTTAATCTACTTCCTCCATGCGGGACGCGTCATCAGCATCACCCTCTAATGGTGGAACTTCACCAGCGCCAGTCTCTTCCACTTGTATAGGTTCATCCTCATCGATGCCAAGGCCAAGCTTGATCATACGGTAGATACGTGAAGCGTGGACCTGAGGCTCGTCCAAGGTGAAGCCAGATGACAGAAGAGCAGTCTCATAGAGCAGGATGACGAGATCTTTGACAGCTTTGTCATTCTTGTCCGCCTCAGCTTTCTGTCGGAGAGTTTCAACAATGGAATGGTCAGGGTTGATTTCGAGGTGTTTCTTTGCTGCCATGTAACCCATAGTTGAAGTGTCACGCAGAGCTTGGGCCTTCATGATACGTTCCATGTTAGCAGACCAACCGTACTGTGCTGTGACAATACAGCAGGGTGACTCAACAAGCCTGTTGGAGACAACAACCTTTTCTACTTTGTTTTCAAGGATGTTCTTCATAACTTTGCAGAGACCTTCAAATTTGACTTTGTCCTCCTCGCGCTTTTTCTTTTCCTCCTCATCCTCGGGAAGTTCCAGACCTTCCTTAGTGACAGATACTAAGGTCTTTCCGTCGAATTCTCTGAGTTGTTGTACTACATACTCATCAATTGGCTCAGTCATGTAAACAACTTCATAGCCGCGTTTCTTTACCCTCTCCACAAATGAGGAGTTTGCTACCTGATCTCGGTTTTCACCAGTAATGTAGTAGATGTGTTTCTGGTTCTCCTTCATGCGAGACACATACTCTTTGAGAGAGCATGCTTCATCGCCAGAGGCAGAAGTGTGGTAACGGAGTAAATCTGCCAATTTGGATCTGTTCTGGGAATCCTCATGGATACCTAGCTTCAAATTCTTGCTGAACTGCTCGTAGAATTTCTTATAGTTCTCTTTGTCTTCAGCTAACTCCTCGAAGAGTTCTAAGCATTTTTTAACTAAGTTCTTTCTAATTACCTTGAGGATTTTGTTCTGTTGGAGCATCTCACGTGAAATGTTGAGGGGCAAATCCTCACTGTCGACCACGCCCTTGATGAAGTTGAGGTACTCAGGGATTAAGTCTTCACAGTTGTCCATGATGAAGACCCTGCGGACGTACAGTTTAATGTTGTTCTTGCGCTTCTTATTTTCGAAGAGATCGAAGGGCGCGCGACGAGGTACGAAGAGTAGTGCGCGGAACTCCAGCTGGCCTTCAACCGAAAAGTGTTTTACCGCCAAATGGTCCTCCCAGTCGTTAGTGAGCGATTTGTAGAAGTCTCCGTACTCCTCATGTGTGATGTCATCAGCATTGCGAGTCCAGATCGGTTTAGTTTTGTTCAATTCTTCGTCTTCTGTGTACTTCTCTTTGATAGTCTTTTTCTTCTTCTTATCTTTCTTGTCCTCATCTTCATCTTCTCCTACATCCTCAACCTTGGGCTTGTCATCTTCCTTTTCTTCTTTCTTTTCTTCTTCGGCTTCATCATCAGATAATTCCTTTTCACGTTCTTTCTCCACGACCAGTTTGATTGGGTAACCAATGAACTGAGAATGTTTCTTAACGATTTCCTTGATCTTATGTTCTTCTAAATACTCTGTCAGGTCTTCTTTGATGTACAAAACTATCTTTGTACCACGACCCAAAGGCTCACCATGGTCTGGCCGAACAGTGAATGAACCACCAGCTGCAGACTCCCACATGTACTGCTCGTCATCATTGTGCTTAGAGTGTACAGTTACACGGTCTGCGACCAAGTAGCAGGAGTAGAAACCTACACCGAACTGACCAATCATACTGATGTCTGCACCCGCTTGCAAAGCCTCCATGAAAGCCTTTGTTCCAGACTTGGCAATCGTACCCAGGTTGTTAACTAAGTCGGCCTTTGTCATACCAATACCAGTGTCGATGATTGTGAGGGTGCCTTCGCTCTTGTTAGGTATAATTTTGATGTACAGCTCCTTACCACTATCGAGTTTCGACGGGTCGGTGAGTGATTCATATCGGATCTTGTCCAAAGCATCTGAAGAGTTAGAGATCAGCTCACGAAGAAAGATTTCTTTGTTGGAATAGAATGTGTTGATGATCAGAGACATAAGCTGGGCAATCTCTGCTTGGAAGGCGAAAGTCTCCACTTCGCCCGACTGAACTTGCATTTCTTCCGGCATCTTGAATTATTTTTTTATTCACTTAAAATATTAAAATACTATGTTCACAGAATACTTGACTAGTAACGCAGGTTAACAAAGAGCACGTGTTGAATCGCTGAGAATCGCACTTACGTATCACTCGCTTGTATTTCAGTAATAACGCCGGTTTTAACGGACCCGTTCTTTATATACCGTCCGGTCGAAAGCGACATCTGTGAACGAATAGAAAATTCTAGATTTGATGCGGAACTTTCCAGTAGTCTCCAAGCGTTGGTAAAAAATCAATACTTCATTATGATACGCATGACAATATGATGTACGTTTTTGG